>JAYKKI010000004.1:25712500-26312500 GCA_039881145.1 Druceiella hillmani | reverse complement strand
GTAAAGTTTGCATTGCATAACCTTACATAATAACAACAATTGAATTTATTACCCTCACTAAAATGCTGGTACATTGTATAACTCTCGGAAATATAATAAAACCTACACTGCGCCCCTGCAATAATCCCACCTGAAGATGTTGTAATACAACGAAACCTAGGTCGTGGTAAAAAAATTAAAGAAAGTAGAAATAATACCACATCACGTATTTTCATTTAATTGTAAAATTAAGTATTGAAACTTAAAACAAAAAATAAGTTAAATGTAAATAAGTTAATAATTTCGGCATAAAATGGAAGTTGTTTTTGTGTTAGTATATAAAATAAGCTCCTATCTATAATAATATATAGAAGCTTGTTTTTGTGAAGTATTTTGGGTCTAGTTTTCCGAGCTAAAATATTACCCGTCCTTGCTTATGCATACCTCTTGTAGTTGCTAGATTGCTTTACTAAATAACGCCTCATATTAATGACATAGGCGCAATAAGCGAGAAATATCTAACCTGAAAATAGATACAGACAGTAATACTAATTATATATTATTACAATAAAGTCATATCTAAAGAAAATATGATAATTTCCCTATACACATTATATAGTTTCATTTATCGCTTAATATTACAGCACTGTAATAATTAGTAACAAGAGTTTGAATAGATGCCTTTCAATAAATTTTTCACGACAATAAATGTTAATGGAAAACAAAAACGGCGAATATTTTTGATCGGGTTAAAAGCCCTTTTTAGTAAATGTAAGAAGCGTATTGAAATAGAGGGAGATTACATTGAATAATATATTTTTTACACATTTCTACAAGCATTTTTAATACTTTAGGCTCAAAACTTTTCAGCCGCCCCTCGTTTAGAATAAAATTTTAAAGACACAAAAAGTTGAAATACATTTCAAGTGAATTTTAATTAAAAATTCTTTTCCACAATTATTGCTCCATCGAAAATTTTTCTAATTATTTGACGTTCAAATAGAATGAATGTGTATTGCATATTGCACGTTTTAGAGAAAATCAATCACTCCATCCGTCAATTGAGAAAAATAAGAGAATCATAAGGGAATAAATAATTATGATAAATAAAGTTAAAGGGAAATTCAATGAAAAAAAATTTATGAAAGAAATATTAAAGTAACAAATAAATAAAAGAATTAATTTACGTAACGTCAATAAAATTACTTACTTCATTGCTTTATAAAGTATAAATACTATATATTTTAATAAGTACGATATAAATTGAAAAACTTCAATCCGGTCATACTGCGAAAACAAGTCTCTTAAATTTTTAGGCATTTTATGTGCCCCTTAAAGGAAATAAATGTGATGGTTGGACGTGTTCTCTTCCGTGGCTATATACGAGCTGACAATAAAAATGATTAATACTGTGTCAAAATATTTCCCCCTTTCAACCTAATTCTTGTGGACGACCCACTTTTCATTTGAAATGTTCAATATGCGACGCGCTGACTTTCCAACTGCAATAAAAAGTGATGTGCACAATTTATTTAAAGTATGATATATTATATGAGCGTGTACAATGATGGATAAAATTAGTATTGACGTGTGCTTCTATGCTAATAACTGTATGGGTTCGCCGCATAATTAAAAATACATTTCGTAACTCTTCCTTAGACTGTGTTTTGAAGTATTTTCTTTGAAAATGTTTAACTATATTCTACATTCTTTGTAACTGTAGTTGTGTATTTAGCATTATTTCTAACAATTATCCTAACATTTGACCGTAGAGAAATACACCTAATTTACTGGAGTAGATTTCCAAAAAAATATAAATATTATTTTGAATATTTAAGATGTTAAATAATGTACAACACTACTCTCTTTAGAAATGTACTCATCAATATGAATTATTACTGTATAGATTTTTTTTATTTATGAGTGCTGATATAATTTTTGGATAGAATTATTTAGTTACCATAAAAATGGTAACCGTCAAACTGACTTCGTGCATTTTCACAGTTTTGCAGTTTTTTTTTAATTACGTCGACTATTTTTTCCATTTTGCAAAAAATCTAGGCAATTAAAAATTCTTTATTGTGTAGATTTTGGTATAGTTTTTTGTTCCATTTTATATGCTATTAATACCTATGTTTCAAGTAAATATACGAATTAGCGCAAAAATTCATTGTAGTTTTCACATATTTGAACACACAATTTAAAACTTGTGAACATTTTAACTTCTTTAAGAACGAGTGAAGTGTTAATAAAATATGTCTTGTTTACAATTTTTTATTGGAAATATAAGAAGCGAAAGAAAAAAAAATGCTGTTATTGACTTATGTCGCTAAGACATTTGATTATGATTATTTTTTAATAATTTTATATTAGCTTAAATGCATATATATAATATTATTTCTATCAGTAATTGTTTGAGTCCATAATTCCCTTTAAAAAAAAATCTTTCAAAATTACGTCCAGGGTTTATAGAATTACTAATATTTTTAAAATATTCATCAATAATGTAATTTATTTAAATTAACTTTATTCTAGAAACAATTTAATAATATACATAAATCCACATTATAAGAATATTTAGTGATCATTTATAAATCAATATTTGTGTAAATAGATTTTCAATCCAATATTCTTCGTTACAAAGTTGTTTGTGTAATAAAAACACCATTAATAGTATCCTAATCCAAGATTGATATTAGCCCTCGAAATTCATGAAGAAGAAGACGAAGGTAATAACGTTCATGGTTGTTGGGGGAGAGGGTCGGAGGGACCATTTTTCAAATGCACTGCTAGATAAAAGACCGCCGGAATCGTTGCGTATAGCAAAATGCTACTATTTTCCTTACGGTGTCAGAGTTGCTTATATGTTGGCCACATTGACATCATAATTATCTTTTCAAGACGAAATGGTGCTTGGCCCATCCATTATTGTACATAATTGCATATGTAATCGATTGATTTTACAGAGTTAACATGTATATTAATAAGGGCTAATAATTGGATTGTACGGTATCTTAAATCTGTTATCTAGGATTATAATATTGATTTCCACGATGAAGCCCCCGTTAGTGGACTTCTTTCTGTCTTATCCGTCATCTTCTCTTTTAGTTACTTCCATGAGGTCGAGGATTTCTTTTGTTAAGACTACTTTCTTTTATAAATGGAGATTTGTTATTCAAATGTGCGCAAGGCCCGTGGATTAAATTAGCTGTGATAATTTCACGAAGGTTACGATCCTCTTCTGGATCCAGTATTACGCCCTTGTAATATTACATGTATTAACCGGATAAAAACGATGATTTAATTGTAGTAAAATGTGGATATGCGAAAGTTCTCTCTCCTATCACTCGAGAAAAATACATGAAGCGACGCGTTTTTCCAAACAAATTATCTTTTATTTATACTTCCAATATTACTTAAACTTTTTAATAGAATACTCAAGTGTTAATGGAATTACGATCGAATACTTTTTGTGAAATATATATAGGATAGCATTTTCAATATTTTTTGATCTAGAATTGCATTTAAATGTAAGACAAAAGTAAAGACAACCGTAAGAGCGTAGATAGGTTATAGCATTTTGAGAAGTTTTCATGAATTTAGTGAGGCAACCCGGTAAACTATGAAATTAGTACCACTATCTTACCAAGTTGAATAACATCGGCGTCCTGCCTTTTTATCGCATCTTTTAAATGAACCTTATTTGTACCTGATATGATTCTATCTTTATGTTTCGACATTATTTTCCCATACAAACTTACCGGGGTTGATTAAAAAGTTTCGATATTACCGCAACCGATCTCCGCAAATTTATCTGCACATAATGCAGCATGAATAAAAACTGAGTGCCAATACAGTTTTTTGAAAAACGCTTTATATTTTAGAATCTTGTATTTGGCAGATCAATGGAGTAACCATCCCCATCATAGAAAAAATTAATGGTGTTGCAAGGCATCGCATAAGCGATGCAACTCACTGAGACGATGTAAGTTGTTATCGTATCTTTGTGAAGAAACCGCATTTATTGTCGGTGCGTTAGAGCATAGCAAACTTTCACAATCTTTATCTTTGTGCATTTGATCACGTTCAAGTCGCTTAATCGGTGATGAGCTCTCATACGCACCCCCTCCTTTTTTGTGAGCATAATGACAAATTTGATTTTGACGATCGGTCGGCGCTATGCACCTACGCTGTGCCGTTATTCGTGGCGTTTTTTCTTTTGGTATTTTTAAGTGTAAATGTCTTAAAATTATAAAATACGTATCTTACTATTATATTGCTGTAAGTAGAAGCAGGTCAAATAAAAACCAATATTTAATTTTATAAATTTTTATTCCCTCTCTACACACGAATGAGATGTATGAATTTTAAGAAATTCTTGAGTTAAAAAAACATTCTTCCCCGTACAAATTTTTATCCCATATTTTAAGGCCAATTTTAAAAATCTCTTTAAAGTTACTTCTTACGATATAAAGGTAGCATAAAAGTCACTTTAAGTAATAAAAGTAGACTGTATCAGTCAGTCCATCAGGACATTTCTCTATTTATATAGATAAATACATAATTTGGTCAGAACTTTATTTAGCAGTCATTAGTGTCAATTGCCACTCATAATGTGTGCTTGTCTGTAGTCAATGGCCAGTTTATGGTCTTATCTATGAAAATGCAATTCTGTGTGATGATAAATTATTTTAATCACATGATTAAATACATAAACCTTAACCTTATCATAAGTATATTAAAATAGTGTTTATTTTTCCATCACTCATTTTTGATTTACTTCGAAATATCTAGAAGTTCCCAGTTAAATAACAATAGTGAGGCAGTATAAAGTTCTCGCGGATAAAGTTCTAGTTTAACGAGACTAATTTAAATTTTGTCATTATATGATATAGGTTTATCCGAGTTATGTCATTGCAGTTCTTTCCATTTCGCAGCCATGTTGCATTCGCCCACTTATAATTTGATTAGAAACTTTCATAATTACGACTCTTTTTTTACAAGTTTCTTGACTGAAAATATCATGCTGCTGAATAAAAGTAACTTTATTCACTTTTTTAAGAATTAAATATAAGTATGATTCAAAGTAAGTGTCTAAATTTTTCATGAAATACACCACTCAAAAAAAATTCAGAAATATCCTGGAACACATACAAAGGAATTTTTTTGCTTTTTGATTAGTTTCATTAAAATATATTAAAATATCATATATTAAAATGTCAAACACAGTAAAACTTAAAAAACCTTTCAGGTGTGTTATGATTGAACATTCTTTTCCAAAGTGATTGCCCCATGGATAATTTTTCAAATTGTTTTGTATTCAAATAGACTGTAAGTGTATTGCATATTGCACGTTTTGGAGAAAATCAATCATGTCGTCTGTCGATTGCTTGCAACCAAAAATAAGGGAATAAATAATTATTTTAAACAAATTTAATAAAAAAAATGACAAAAAATATTAAAATAACGCTTGAGTTACTAAAACGATACTTTACGTACAATCAATAAAATTACTCTCTTCATTGGTTTATGAAGTCCATATATTCTATATTTTTATGAGTAAAAGATAAATGTAGATAATTTTAAATTTTTAGACATTTTAAGTGCCTGCATGTTCTCCTACATGCCTACATGCAAGCTGACAATAAACATTATTAATACTGCGTCCATACATTTCCCCCTTTCGATCTTGCGGACGATCCACTTTTCATTTGCAAAGTTCGTGTCCCATATGCGACGCGCTGGCTTCCCAACTGCAATAAAAAGTGATGTGCACAATTTATTTAAAGTATGATATATAAGCAAGTACATGCTAATAAAAATAATTTATATTTACTTTACTATTTTATAGGTTAGCCGTGTAATTAAAAAAAATCGTAACACTTCCTTAGATTCTGTTTCAAACTATTTTCTTTGAGTATTTTTTAACTACGTCATACATTATTTATAATTTTACTCGAATCTTAGCATTATTTTCTTTATATTTAGTTCAGATCTAAAAGATTTATCTTTCCTGATATAAAATATGATAAACAACAAATAAAACTTTGCGGAAAATATAAAAAGCTTAAAATCAGAGTTAAAGAAAATATCTTGTCACATTTAAAACTACCTTCTTATTTAGAAATCAAAATGTAATAATTAAGCATTCATTGTTAGAGGAGAGTTTTAAAATGAGAAAATTAGAAACACTATGTATTTTAAAAACTAGGAGATTTCTCATATATGGTCATAGAAATAATATCAAAAGTGGGGAAGAGAAATTGAAAGCAATTGATTCCTTTTTCAGGAAAATGTTATCTCATGTACGGGTTTTAATTACCCGTAGTTATCTAAATGTTTCATATAAAAACAAGTATTTCAGTTTACAGTCAACTAACGAGTTACGTATAATAATTAAGGAAAATCAAGAGGTAGCTGCAATTCTCAAAATCCGGGAACGTGATTTCCTAAAAATACTAATTGCAATTGCTTTAATAAAAACTGGAGAAGTTTCAATTAAAAAAAATACTGCAAAAGTTCTAATTAAGAAAAGAGCGATGAATTAAAACATTTGTACTTGTTTTCAAAGAATCATTTTTAAAGTGTTTCCACTTAATCCATTTCAAAAGAAAGATTTTCCTTCCGTTGTTTGCAACGAGGGTGCTTAATATTTGGCGTAAAAGTTTAATTATGGCAAGTAATTGGATCATACTTTCAATATATTTGTGATGAATAATATGATAAAGTAAGGTTTCGCACCAAGATTGTCATAAATTACGTGCTGTGGTTACTGAGTGGTTCAAAAACCTTCACGAATAAATATTACTGATGCCTGTATGGTAAGAGAAATATTTTAGATAAATTATGTAATATTTTTCAGCTACTTATTGAATTGGAATATTTGTTAGAGTTTTGCTAGTCATAGGTCAGTCAAAGTAAAGGTAGGTAAAATTAAAATTTGTTTTTTTTTATTTCACCTAACTTCATTGCCAAAATAATGTTAGGTAAAACTTAAATCCATAATACCTGCTGTAAAAAAATAGAACGTGTCTTTTATTTTACTTTCCTTATTAAGTTGAAACAATCTTGATCGATGCTTTTTGAGTTTCTTTAACGACGCTTATGCTGTATAGAGCTCAAGTATTGATAACACAGCCCTCAAATCTTGAGCGACGTTTTGTATAAACATTTGTACAGTGGCTTTACAACAAGATCAACTAAGAAAGAAAATAAAGTAAAAATACCAGTTTCAAGTTTCTCTTATGTTAATCTGCAAATACCGATTCAAATTAATTGTAGAACCTAATGGTTTGCTAGTCGGTATTAAACATTTCACGTTTCTATTTATTATGCAACAACTGTCAAGTTTCATTGAAAATATATTAACATTGAAAATAACTGTTTATGTTTTTAAACTGAAGATCATCAAACATCTCTGGTTTTGTTGTTGATACCTTTTATTAATTTACCAATTATTCAAAATGATGAAGAAAATAGTTTGAAATATTTTATGTTATTAACTCTAAAGTTTCTTACAATATTCTTCATTAAGTACCTAACTCTTTTTATGGCTGTTCACAAAATCTTCAAAAATTTGTAATGTCAATCTGATATGATAGGACAATAAAACTTGGGTGCTAAAAAATTAGATCAACTTCAAATGTCAACCGAATATGAAGCGCACTGAGAAGTATAAAACAATTAAATATTTTTTGAAATATCCGTCTGTTTGTACGTGTGTAAGAGGTTTCTACCTTCTAAACAAAACAAGACAGGAAAGTGAAATTACTCGTAATATACTAAATATTACTGTTAGGTTAAAATCTGTGAATTGTTTTAAAATGATTTAAAATTTCATTACGAGTGTAGTTTCCTTTCCCGCACATGTAAAGGTGGACCGAAAAATATTTTTTCCCTTTCTAACACGTGGGGTATCATTGGAAAAAAGCAGAGAATAAATCGTTATTTTAATTTTTATTCACTGAAAAATGATGGTGCAATCGATTTTTAAAGTAACTTTATAAGACCTGTTTTATCGCTTGGTATAGACATACCAAAAATGCATTTTATATTTATATCGTTTACATACAATTTAATATTTATATCGTGAAGAAAATATAAAATAGAGCTGAAAGCAAAACGTTAAAAAAAGCTATGAATAATAAAACTATGTAAAATATTTTCAAGAAATTCACATTTTAAAGAGGTCAACTAAATATTAGACAAAATATTTTCATATTGAAAATAAGTAGTGCTTAAGAATAATTCGATGGAAACACTCTCTGCCCTTAAATGTTTATATTTGTCCTGCTGGTGCCAGCAGACCTCATAGTGCGAGTTCTACTCGTACTTAACAAGTTTATTGTGTATATATATACATATATGTATATATATATATATATATATATATATATATGTATATATATATATATGTATATATATATGTATATATATATATATATATGTGTGTGTGTGTGTGTGAATGTATTTATGTATCTACACGACATTTAAAAATAATTTGTTGAAAACATATCACGAAGCCTAATAAACAAAAGAATTTACGTGTAGGAATACGATATAAATTTGAAATTTATAAAACTTTGCATATATATTCGATTTATAATGAGAGTTATTAAAATATTGAAGTACCTATACGAATCTATTATGAAAAGTGAAAGGTAAATTTGAGTACAATAAATTTACTCATCGTTACATTTAAAGTGGAAAACACTCAGTCTGAACTGAGAAATTGGAATATCCGTTTACGTTAGTAAACCTTTTAATCCGAGAATCGTAAATGTCTATCGATTGGTTTTGATGGACAAAATCAGTTTTTTGTTCTAAAAAAGTATGGAAATTAATATATTATTGAACATTTTATTTTTTATTTCACAAAAACTGCTTACACCAGCTGCATGAAAATATACATAAGTTTATTGCTGAAATAATTTAAAGGTAAGTGCTCTAAATATAAATATATGGAAATGTACGTTTTGATCTTTATGTATTTAATATTTTTATACCGCATTTTAATAGTCAAATAATACCGTGATATAATGGAATTAATCTGTATAATGCATTCATCGAACAGTGAATCGCATTTCCGTCTTATTACAGAGACGAGGGAGGAAAATGGTCAGATGATTTCTTTATTATGATGTTTACGCGATACAATGTGGGTTACTGTTCGTAGGGACTAATAACCGTATTATCTATCCTCTTACGCTACATTGTATCAATTTCTCGAACCGAGTTAAGTGCAGTAATGAATATTGTATACGGACATGATAGAAATGAAACTTTATACATAAATGTTATAAAAATACGCAATATATTACAGAAAACTATGGTGCATAAATGGAAATTAATTGGTGCTACTTAATAGCATATTAACAGAAAATAAATCTTTTTATACAGGTACACATTTAAGGATTCGTTTTATAAGTTTTTAAATAAATTTATTACTTTTTAATATTCTGTAATAAATATTTATATTATTTCATTATAGACGTTATTATTAACTAATATATCGATTAACCAACGGTCATTCATATATTTAAACTGACATTCAGAAGTATTGAAAATTGTTTTCCCCAGTATATTTAAAAAAAAAATTTATATCTCCTGCTCAAAGCTTAAAAGGGTTCTTAGGCCGTGAAACACTAAAAACATGTTAATTTATTCTTCTTTTAAAAATAGTGTAGAAAATCAGAAGAGTATCCATTGACATAATTTGCAATACGTGTTGGAACAAAACAAGTTTGTCTTATTTATATGCAAATCAAGTAATTGGATAGTAACTCATCTAAACAATAAAGGAAATTTGTAAATAAATATATGCAACCTGCTCTAAAGTCTTTTATTTACATTATGCTTATCAAAAAAACACTTCGATTTTTTAGAGAATATGAGCTTTAAATGAAATATTTGTTTTTAATATAGTAATTTATTTTACGTTTATTTGAATGATTTTAAGGAAATCTTTCACATCGGAACCGAATTATAATAAGATTAAATTTTTCAAAATGCATATTTACGAAGAATGACCGTATAGACCTTTTTTAGAAATACGTCATAATAATCGACGAAATAATTATCGTTTTTTTTAAATTTCTTCCTTCTTTTTAAATAGATTATACCACTTTCGAATAATCTTTAGGTTTATTTCAATTGATTAAAATATTGTCGTAAAATCAATTACTTCAGCCTAATAATCAGTAGAATTTCAATTATTATCGTCGATCTGTACCTAAATAATTGAAAAATATTAAGGGTAATTGTGTATTGCACTTTCATGTTTCGATGACCCGGATAAATTATTTGTTTTAATGTCCGAAAGTGAAAGAAGAAATGTTGTATATTTTTACTTCACTTCAAAATTCACAAAAATAAAATCGTACACAAAAAGTCCCAATTTATAGATCAGATTTGACTGATGATGGTATTTTTTACATTATATACTTGCTAATTACAGTACGTTAATAAAAAAAAATCATATGATAAAACGGTAATCAAAGAACTTAATTTTATCCGTACTAAGTGGGGTGCATCCGAAGTCCTGTAAAGGTCACGGTCGTGCAGCCCCGACAGCTTTAATTACGGTTTATTCAACGATTGTTCTCGACCCAACAATTGTCATGGTTTGTATTGACTACATTTAAATATTCCAATCACTTCGATCGATTTACAAGACGTTATTATTAAATCTGGTTTCCATGAATTGTTTTCAATGAATATCGGTATAAGTCGTATTAATTATATAAAATAGCTTTAGAATTTGGGAAGCTCGTTATGAATTTTGCAACAGCCTGAGAGATGTCACGGAACAATTATAATGGCTGTGTAAGGCACTGTCTTTCATACTGAAGACCTTCAATTTTTATTGGTTTAACTTACCACAAAATTTGACGTCTAAATCGCATTATTTTTCATGGATTTTTTTTAATAACGAAAATGATGCTTTTTGTCTTAATCTATTTCTATGTTACTTTAATTCCTTTAATATTCCCTTAAGAGATCCTTTGTATTTCAATCATTCAAAAATTTACGTAGTTTGTGACATTTATTTCAAATATGTCCAACACATAAATTTTCTCGTAACGTGAAATTAATTATTTGGCATAACTAATTTTATTTTACGAATAACTTTAAGCATTTCAAATATATAAGCAGTAACTACGCTTAATTTTTCTCAAAACTTAAAATTAATAATTTTATATAACATTTTAATACAGCCCACCATCATATAAATTTCCGTGTAATATGCGTTTATTAAACTTAGTGTATTTTTCTAAACAATTTCATTTATATTATATCAGCAAATCAAAGTATTTCAAGTTTCACAATGAGACTTCTTTTAAAATGAATTCGCAAAAAATCGATCAAAATTTCATCATGCTACCCGTAAGTTTTTATTACTTTCCCCGGGCGTTTCCTTTAAGTTGATAATAAACAGGATTAGTAATATATACATAATATACCTGTTTGAAATATGTTACCCTAATGAAAACCTACAAAAGACATTTTTTTAACGCTTTTCAAAATCAAACAATTTTGATGTTTTATTTTACAGTATTGTTATATTTGATTTTAAAAAGTGTCTTTATAACTAATAATATCTCTTTTCTGTTCACTTCGTTGTATAAAGATTGTGTATATAGACCACAGGATATATGTTGAAAAAGAGTAATTTTATTAAATGATAATTACGTGTCACGTTACAAAAGCCGGAATAACACGACAACAAAAGACCCACATATACCTCAAAATTTAAAACATCACTTGTTGTACTCAGTGAAAGCGTAAGATAAGATGACAAATTGAAAAAAAAAACATTGAAAAATTATACAAATTTCTTGTACTGAATTTTAACCAGTTTGTATTTGAGAGTCGTATTAGACAGAAAAATAAAACAAAATATGAAATGTTATTATTCATTAATTTGTTCATATTTATTTTAGCTTAAACATTTCAAACAATACACTTTTGATATTTTTTCTGAGAACGAATATATTATTGGTAATCGATATAGTGAATATTTGCACTAAATTTCAAAATATGTTAAAATAAATTTGTATATGTGTATGAAATATTAACAAATGCAAATATAGGAAGTTGATCCCACTCTCGCCTTTACTTTCGAATTTTTTCATTCTATTGGTTTTCATACCTATAATAATATTATAATCACGGGATTCCTCAGGTTTATAACTTGTTTAACTAAACAAGCAAATTATTCAAAACAGAAACTAACGGTCCCTAGACTTTAAAAGTCTGATATTTATTAAACATTTATTTGCAAACAAATATTACTTTAAATTGCTTACGTTAAATCTAATGGCATCTAATTATTCTTATTTCTTTTTTTTTAATTATAAACAAAAGATATTTCTTTTTCAACATAAACTATTTTTCAATTATGTAAAAAATAAAAAAATATTTTCTTTATAAATAAAATTAAGATTTCACTTTATTTTGCAATTACAAAATTTAACTTTAAGGTTAGTGCCCTTTGTATTATTATGTGAAATTAAGATATCGTCTTTTTATTTGGCCCATTGTGTTGAAATATAACCTATATTAGCGTATATTGTCCGATGCAAAACCAAATCAATGAGTGCAAATTTTATCAAAATTAGTTTAGCCGTTCTTAAGTGATACGTGAACAAATAAACATATTCAGTGATAAAACTTCTAAAAACAATATTTTTGTATTCTGTTAGTCTTATTATGTTCCCCTAAATAATTTTCCCTAAAAGAACTGCAATGTAAAAACGGCCCATAACTTACAAAGTTTCGATCTAAGTTTAAATTGAGACTAAAATTAATGCAAGCCTTGATAGTATCTGGGCGATGAAAAATTGTCCAGCCACAAAATTTCACTTGTATTAGCCAGTCATAGTTCTACTTTATTTGATAAGTTTTTTGGTATACAAATCTCTCAATAGTATGACAGTAGTCAACTAGATGTCATGTTTGGTAAGGTCTTCTTCTTCTATGATTGCAATGAGATTATGAATGACTACCTTATTTTTCATCATCATCTTGACAAAATGTATCAAGAGGTATTTTGGAATTGTTCACCTAATATTTTGTTGGCATTAAGTGCATTGTCACTTTATTAAATTACCAAACCTCACTCAAAAGGAACGCAACTAAGATTTAAAATAGACTAGTCTTTCCAGTATGGCCAGATCGGAGTTTATTTTATATTATATGATATAAGTTTATTCTACGTTTAAACTGATACCAAATAATATAAAATAAACCCCGATCTGGCCATACTGCCAAGACGAGTCTATTTTAAATCTATGTATATTGTAAGTGCCCCATTAAAAGATATAAATGTGATGGTTGGTCGTGTTCTGTTCCGTGCCTATAAACGAGCTGACAATAAAAATTATTAATGCTGCGTCAAAACATTTCCCATGCTTTTTCCTTTCGACCTAATTCTCGTTGGCGACCCACTTTTCATTCGAAATGTTTGTGTCCAATATGCAACGCGTTGCCTTTTCAACTGCAATAAAAAGTGATGTGCACAATTTATTTTAAGTATGATATATAATATGAGCGTGTACAATGATGGATAAAATTAGTACCGATGTGTGCTTTGTATCCGTTTGCCGTGTAACAAAGAAATTATTTTCACTAATAAGAAATACACTTTTCGTAACACTTCACTAGTTTTTGTTTTGAATATTTTTTAACTATATTCTACATCGTTTGTAATTTTAGTCGCATCTTTACCATAATTTAAAAAAAATTATTCTAAAATTTCACTATGGAGAAATAACTAATTTAACAACATAATTTCAAAAAAATATAAATTATGTTAATGTAATACTTGAGATGTTAAATAATGCACTACAATGAACTTACTTTTATAAATGTACTTATCAATATGAATTACTGCTACATATTTTTTTTATTTATGGATCTTGATGTAGTTTTTGGCTACAATTATTTAATTATCATAAAAATATTCGTGGTATAATAATAGTAATCGCAAAAGTGATATCGTCCATTGTCCGAGTTACGCTTTATCGCGAATCTTTATCCCCATACGGGGATAAAGATTGTACAGAAAAATTTTTGTTTAAAATGTTTCGTTGGAAATACACGAACCGAATTACAACACGTTATTGTTGATTTAATTCGCTAAAATATTTGATTAGTTATGATTACTCATTGAATGGTTTCTGAATTAGCTTAAATATGAATATTGTTTGAGTTTAGAAATACCTTTAAATTTAAAATATTAAGAAACCTTTATAGAGTTACGAGTAAGGTCCGTAGCATTAGAAATGTTTTTTTTTCATTTTTTACCAATAAACTAATATCTATAAATTAACTTAAAATATGCATGAACTCAGTGTGTCATTCATGTTTTCGTTCAATTATTACTTGTTTCTTTGACATTGCATATTTGTAAACACCATTTTAGATTTTACGAGTTAATAAATCTATCATAAGTGAAGAAAATGTAAGACGTGTCTGTATATCTCTTGTGCTTGTGGTAAAATCTGACTTTGAAACCTATAATAAATGTTAATAAGTTAAAAAAATTACGTTATACCATGTAAGTTCCCTTTCGTGGTAACAGATATCTTGTATATTATTTTAAAGACTAAATAGAACCTTGTTTTTCTGAAGTAATCTAGCTATAGTATTCCAAGCTGAAATATGACCCATACTTGGTTAGGCGTATCTCACGTATGTGCTAGATTGTCTCATTAATTAATGCCTCATCTTAATAACATAGCCATAATTAATGAGAAGGATCTTACATGAAAATCAATATAGACAGTTATTACTATTTACATGTAAATACTGACGTTCTAATTTCACAAGTAAAGAATATAACATCAGTATAAATCCGTAAAGAGATAGATGTAATGATATTGAGAATCCTTAAATATTTTAAGTGTTTATTATATAAATATTTTAAGTAAAAATACTTGACATTGATAAAAATGTATATGTTGCTGACAAATATAGAAAAAAAAATAGAAAACATTTTAAGATGCGAAAATTTGCGATAAGTCCACTTTGATTCGTTTGAAACTTTTTAAAATGATTGGAAATTTTCGAAAACAAAGGAACAAAGGTAAAATTATTAAAAGTATAAATTATCTACTTCACAAATCAATTTTGATTATTAAAATATTAAATTTAATCAATTCAATTTGAGTGAAAATCCATTCCAATCTTCGCTTAGAGAAATATTTAATTAAAAGTATCAGCGGTCGCCATTGGACAAAGCTCTTTGTTCATATATGAATCTTTAATGTTCGGTTACTGTAAATATTTTAGAAGGTTTGGAGAGCAAAAATTAATATTTCCTGGACACTAATGGTTTGTGGTTTTAAATTATAATTCAATAAATATTCTTTCCGCTAGAGTACCAAAAAAACAAATTCTTCTTGAAACAAGATGTGAATATATTTTAACATATTTTTCGAATTTAGTGATTTATTTTGAAACAAAAAATAAAATAGTTACGAATAAGTAAAATCTCTAACAAAACTAACAAAAACTCTCTAATAACAAAAACTCTTAACTATGAATATTAAACGTTATAAAATTTACTTCGATATCATATATGTTAAGTGAGTCTGGAGTATTTCACTAAAAATAGTTGTACATTATACTTAAGAAAAGAAAGACAAAATGCTGACAAATTTTAAAATAATAAATACTGAAATTCGTTCTAAAATTTATAAAATTAGCAAACGGCTATGAAAATCTATTACTGAAGCAGGTTGTTTGGCTAAAAAGAAACAAAGCCTTATGAAAATATAATGACTTGAGGAAATTTTATCGCATTCAGTATTATTTATTTTCAAGAGGAGCTTTAACTTGTGCGGAAGAAACTCTCGCTATGTATTTTGCATTAAGACCCAATTACGTGAAAACAATTGGAATTTAAAGAAATAAAAGTACTTAAGATTATTTAAAAGAAGATTTATTTATGATGACTTACAAGTAAACTTTTCAAATTTGGGTTTGAATTATTATAATGTTGTCAAATTCCGATTTAGCTACAGAAGCTAATAAATTGGTGCTTAAATCTTTTAATTTATGTTATATAAAATATCATCATAACTTTGAATTGATAGACAGAAAATAAACATTAAGGCTAACGATAGAAATAAATATCCAAATAATTACTGTAAACTACACTCTAATAATGAGATATTCCATTTCTAAATGTTCATAATAATAAATGGTTTTTTAAAACATTTATTGTTATGAACAAAAATTTAAATGATATTTTACATTCATTGATTGTAATAATTAATAAATTACAAGTTAAAAATTTTTAATAAAAGCCATTGCACAATAAAAGCCAATATTTTCTTTTGAATATTACCGAAGATTGCAATAGCTTGATCAGACAGTATATGTGAGATTTTAAAATGTATTTTAAAAATTATGATTGTATCAACATTTTTTAGGTACTTTAAAATTTCTTCTCGCATATTTTATTTTGTCAACAATCCGTATATATTTTATGGACAAAGAACCTGATTTCACAAGTCTCGTTATCTACCATAGAACAAAATATGAAAATAAAAAAATGAAATGATTGAGATATTTAGTCAAATCAAATGGATAAATTTTAGAAGTTGCCTTATGTAAAATATCACTCATGAAGTCATGAAGTCTGACATAAAAAAAACATAAAAAATTAGTTTTTTTAGTTTTTCATTTGTTATATTTACATTCATAATTGATTCTGATTTAAAAAATAACAATAATTTGTGAATGACAAAAGTCGACACTAACAAGTTCCCATACCACAAATATAAATTATTTTGTCTATACTAATAAGTTTGCAACATAAGTATTTTCTTATGCTGGTAAAACTAATGCGACAGTATTTACTATAAAGAATATCAATTATATTCTACTCAGTTAACATGAAAATATAATAGAAAGATGAATTCGTCAAAAATTAAGACTTGTAGAGTGCGCGCACATAAATAAATGCTAAGACGATAGCGCATACCAAAAATTATAATCGTATGATCATATTCATCATGCTCGTGATATGATCATTTAAAACCTTATGATCTAATATAAATTCTAATTAATACATCCACGATAATGCTACGATTTATATTACGGTTGGACATTCGACAAATGTATTACCTAGATTTTTCGTAATATATAATACGGAAGTAAGTTTTTATTTGATTTGAAAAAAAAGAAGGAGGTTCTCAATTCGATGTGTATATTTTTTTCTTTACATGTGCACAAACAAAACTCGGAGATGCGTTAATCGATTTTCTTTAATTTTTTTTGTTTGAAAGGAAATAATTTCGAATAGATCCCATGTAAGTATGATAAATATGGTTATAACCTGTTGAGAAACTACGGATATATCCTAATGAACTCCCCAATGGATGAAGGCCACTTTGGAAATCAAGGGTGAAATTATTTGAAATGTCATCATAAGTATTTGAATTATAGATGACACCAAGGGTCTAATAATGGAGCTGGTATGAAGCAACAATTAAAAGCTTAACGATGCAGGACATAATCATTGTATTTGGACATTTTTGGCTTGTTTTTAGTAGTAATTTCGTCGCAACTAGTGACAAGAGTCTGCTGATACAGCTGGAAAGTGATGATAGGAACTCCTTAATAAAGGGGAGCAGGTTTATTGACTTTGAATTCATTTGACTTACCTGATGAGTCCTTTAAATATGGAATATAAACTCCTCAGTTGTGAGGAATAAAATAATCGGAATGCAATTACATCTATTAGTTGGGACACCAGATCTTTCATGGGGGCACCCAACTTATAAATCGCAGTTTCCTTGCGTGACTTGTCTGTTACAATGGATCCAGTGACGTATCGTTGCTTGTATTCCAGCCCCTTTTCGTGGCATTTTTTTTTATTTCACACAACTTACGTTCTTACTTCGCTAGCAAATATATATATATATATATATATATATATATATATATATACATATATATACATATATATATATATACATATATATTATATGTATATATATATATATATATATAACGTTGCGTATTGCAGCTGTATTAATGTTGTAAAAATCGTTTAAACAATTTGAATTTATTCATCAACTCGTGCGCGGCCGTATTTCAGTAAATATTTACATTGAAACAAAATTCTATATTGAATCATTATCTTACATTGAATCAAAGTATTTATCTAAAAACTTAATATACTTAATATAATATTCCAAGCAATGTGTTCCTTTATATTTATTATTTATCAAAAGGAAAAAATACAGAATCAATTAGCAGGAGTATCAAATTACCTACAATAAAACACACAAAGGAAAAGCGAATATTTTGGTAGGAAAATTTTCAAATATGCATTTATACATATGAATGTACATAATCAGTATAATAAATAAGAATATACAACTTTGTAAAACATAAGTTAGGTAAAAAATGAGTTTCACTGTTTTAAAATCATTTTCGAAATTAGAAATACCTAATCGTACTTAATTATGTACGTTTTTATTATCAATATAACCAATAAATTCTGGACATCCCGTGAGTAATGACTATATGTGAGTAGATGTATATGTGAGTAGTATGTGAGAGAGATGTAATATGTGAGTAGTTTTATCTCTGCTTTTATTTTTTATGATACTTCAGTGTTAGTATATACACACACACACATATATATATATATATATATATATATATATATATATATATATATATAAAAAATTATGTATATAAAAAGATTATATTATGATGCTAAAATACAATTGAAAAAAAAGAATACGAGATCAATTCTTTAGAAAATGTTATTGAATTATTTAAAAATTTTAAATCTTAATGGCAACAGACATATTTCAGTATGCAAAACGTTTTTTACTTCTAAATAAATGTTCCTTAGGTAATTTCTTATATTTCGTTTCAACTTCCTAAATTGATGTCATTCAACACGTAATTGTTCTACGAGTATTCTTAGCTGGAGTAACACTTGGAAATGTTAAGTAAATGATCTGCTGAACATATATTTTGAATGCAATAAGAGCTTTCTCAATTTACTTTAAAGGACATCTTTGCTTTACCAAACTTACGTTGCAAACTTACTTCCATAACTACTTAGAGTTGTTATCCATTTTATAGAAGATCTAATAAATATAAGCGCATCTGTACTGTCAGGCGTAATTTGGCATTTTTATGTTTTTAACTTCTAAATAAAAACATAATTAATGTTGAATCTAAAATGTGTTCTTCATTTATCCTTAATTTTTCTTTTTCTAATCCCTGTTTTGAGGTGATTGAGCTCTAAACACTTTTTACTTCAGAAGTGCACTTTTCGACGTCAATTTGCCTGTTTATGGTGGTTTTTTTTTAAATCCATATGAAATATTTCCAATACATAAATTAAGTGGTTTCAAGAAATAATAAAAATTCATTCGAAATTCGTTGCACAATAAGATATTTTTCCAAACCAAGAGAGGTACACACACACACACACACACACACACATATTATATGTATATATATATATATATTTATATGTATATATATATTTATATATATATATATAAATCAAATACATACATACATATATCGTAGCACACAATTTAGGAAAATTTTACACTGGCTTACAGCAAATTTTCCATCCAGATATAATATTTGAAATAGTGTAAAGCCAAAAAGCGTACGACGATTAAGATATAGAAGTAAAGGTCACCGTATTTTTTTGTATTTGTGAACCGATTTAAACGAAACGAAATTTTAGCCCAAGCTAAGCTATATACATTACTGAAAACCGCATCCAATTTAGCCATTGCAGAGATTAGCGCGCACAACGAAAGTGTGCACAAATAGATAAACCGACAAACTTACAAATGTAAAAATTCTAAAAACTCTTGTTCAAAGTTTATATTGGCTTCCTAGCGGATCTTCAGTAGGTACAACTTAGTTTTACTTAAAAAATATTCAATGTACAGTCACAGTTTTTTACAATTTTATCCTCTTGAGATGTACTCTCCATGCTTACGCTGTGTATTCTCAGAGGTAGACTCTTCAAGTCGGCGTATTTTAACCGCTCTCGTCTGGAATATGTGTTTAGAGAGGTATGATTTTATTAGGCTACTTGTCGTTTACATTATCGTGTATTTGACAACTGGTCTTGTGTAACAACAACACACATACAAATGGTAGAAAAGAATAATATAAATGGACAGACAAATTGAATGAATAAAATGAATTAATTTACCATTATTTGTTTTCTTTGACTGAATAGGTTAAGCAATAAAAACTATATCATTCTTTAGTTCACTTAACCAAAAATTTTAAAAAGTTAATTTTCTATGCTCACATGTCCCATATCCGATACACTAAAATGACGTTTACATATTATTTATAATATGCAATGTGCGTACATTTAATACGTGTATATGGGATTTAGATGAGTCATGAAAGACATTCGCGAAGTGCGAAACAAACTATATTTGCAATACATTGCTGACATATCACAATAAATTTACGTACCAATTCTCGCGATAGAACGAGAAGGCATATAATATTTTTCCCAAGAGCGAGTGAAATACTAAATTTACAATATTGATTGACCTTATAGGTCTGTGTCATTTCGATCTCGTTCAATCCGAAAAGGTCGATCTATCAAAACGTATCGATCTTAAAATATTTAGATAAATAAGTGGCAAATCTCGATCAGTCAGTTGTTTTTCTCTTATTCGTAGATTGCTTTTACCATAAAAAAAGGATACGCATTTGTCAGTTAGTATCAATTTCTATAATTTAAGATATTTGCCGTTGAGTTTCATTTATTTGAAATTGTTTACATTATTTGAATACGTGGAAGTGGTTAGTGAATTTTTTTGAAAAGTAATAATTGAAACTGTAGAGATATGCTTTTAATTATTTCAGCAGGTTTAATTATGTTTTTTTTAGAAACAATACTATTGTGTAGTCTCTCAAACGAAGTAAAAAATGGAAACTTTACATGAGTTTACCCGGAGAGAAGGCAAAATGTAATTATTGTTCGCATGTTTTATCTCAGGTGGTGGTTCGTTGGATTATTAGGAACCATCACCAGCCAGGATAATAGTTCGACGTGCAAAAAATTCAGTGCCGCTGTGTCACTGTGAAAGCTATAACTATATAAAGCTTTGCAAAATTAAACATTTAAGATGACAACAATTAAATATCAGGCTTTCTTGAAATAATTACATAATTCGACTTTATAAATAAATTAAAAAAAATAAATTTTAATAAAAATGAGTTTCACATCAAATATAACTTTCAAATTGTTTTTTTTTGCTTCTTCTTTTTCAATAATTCCGCTATAATATCTTAAATATAAAAGCTAGGTATATTATAGTAACCCAGATTTTTGTAGATCTACTAAATAATAATATATTTTTAATTCATTACGTTTATTTATATCAAGCTGTTTGGTCAGCGCACGCCGATAAAGCGGCCCATTATTTCATTTTTCATCGGTTTTATTACAAAGTTTAGTTATTTCATACTAAAAAAACTGTGAAGATAATAAAATAACCGACGTTACTGGAGAATAGTGTAATTTTATATATGAAGGAATTTTGAAACACGAAATATTAGTTCCGAAAATTACCATGCACAAATCTACATACATATTTCCAAACAAACAAACAACTTTACATTTTTATAATATTGGTTGGTAAAATTCATTTAAAATTCCACACTATTTTGTGCTTAATATTTAGGTTCCTCCCTTATTAAGAGGTTCTATACATAATTATGTCTTAATATAAAATTTACGATAGAATGTCTCTCGTAAAAGTTAAATAAACTGCTTTTGAGGATTAATTGCAAGACGCGAAGAGCTCTAAACTTTGCTCTAAACAAACTTTTGGCATTCACCAACCTTCGCCAAATACGTCGCTTTAAATCAAAGTTAAAAACTCTTTACAACTGTAATTTTATTTCCAAGACGTCAAATTTAAGTTGTTTTAATTTCAATGCCTATATCCTTTATATATTTATACGCCTTCAATTATGTTTATTGAAAACATGTACTAAACCTGACAAATGGGAAAAGATTCAAGTCTATTTATATTAAAAACCAATTAATTGTTTGTTTTGTACTTGGAATCATCTTGTCATAGATTAAATATTTTAATATATGTTTCACCAATTCAATTTTTAAGCGCAATATTACTCCTTCAAGTTATAACAAAAATACACAGAATTATTATGAATTATTTATTCAGAAACAACCCTTGCTTTAATCTTTTACAAGAAAAGGTTTCTTGGAAACGATAAAATAAAAAAAAATTCTTTCGAACGATTTTCAATTTATTCCAAAGATAGTCAATTTTGTTTGATCTAGTTCATTTCATCGATTTATTTTTTGCACAATATATTATTATATATAAGATAACATAATTTGTTTGAAATGTCTCCCGATATATAAATTGAGCATACAATCATGGTTCATTTGGTTTATTTCGATAGCTTTGCTATATCAAAAGGTACAGATTTCTTTAGACAGATTTAAAATAGCCTTATAACTTAATTTTTTCCAAAAGATAATGGATGACTTAATGTCCGGTACATTTTGTTGTATTTGATATACAGCATTTGAATACGGGACATTCTTTGATTAAAATAGAAAAAATATAGCCGAAGTATTTTCTATTTTAAGACAAAAAAATTAAGCGTTTAGTTCGAAAATCTTAAAAGATACATTCCGTTAAATGCTCTTTAAAATACATATAACAATACACATTATACATATTATCTTGTCAGAATTTACCCAAACAAGCAAAGTTTTATACAAAGCGAACTCTAATAATCTTAAGTAAAAGCAAATTTTCAACAAAATATTGTTAATTAAATTGAGTCAAATAAGTTATGGTTTTACATCGTAACCTTTGAATCGTTATTTTGTGTAATCCCGTTTTAATAGTTAAACTTTGTATAAAAGCGGTTTATTTAAGCTGACAATGTTGTACGTTTAACTATTTTTAGTTTTCTTAAATGTTATGAAAACTTGCTAGTTAATACGAGAAAATTAATTGTGCAGTCCCCTTGTCTCTTAAATGATTACTGTGGTACATTTCAACTCACCGAAAAGAACAATTTCGTGTTAGATCGTTAATGCGGGTACTTTGTACTTTATATTATTTATTGTAACGTAATGAAATATTGCTGCAGTAAATAGAAGTTAACATGAATATATTTTAAATTCATCGAAAAGTATTTTCATATTTTTATTATATTAAACGCAAGCTTTGATATTTAAGTAAAATTAATTAGTAAGCCACAATTTTTATTCTGCGTCAACATTCCCATAAGATACGAATTTCGTCCATTTTATAAGCTTGAAAATTGATTGAATAGTAAAAGTAAAATAAATACATTGATGTTGTTATCTCGTCTTTATATTCATTAATTTTGCAATAGTACTAAGTTACGTCAGAGTGAAAGGCGTGCCATTGAGGTGTTTATAAAATACGTTTACTATTGTTTGCCTTCTATACAAAAATTTAATTCGAAACTTTTGTGAGATTATTTAAAGATTAGAAAAACAATATCTAAAAAGAAAAGTTTACAGTATCTTACTCAAATATAAATTAACGTATCGCTGACTCAAAAACTAGCAAAATACTATTATTTTTTGATTTCTTTATTATTTCTTACCGATGTAAAGAAATACTTCATAAGTGAGTTTTAGAATTTGTTGTATTTTGTTTTCTGTAACATTTCATTTAAAGTAAACTTCTATAGTTTGATCTAGTAACTTCATATAGAATTTTTTTCTACCCTTTGTTTATTAATATCTTCCGAAAACCGTAAGAAATATTGCCATTTTCAGCAAGTTTTAGAACTCTTTCAACGATATTTTTCGTTAATTTTGACTTTTAAGATGTGATTTTTATTACTTACTACTAGTTATGACTATATACCTTATTTTTGTGTCTGGCTCTACCTATTTTGTTTATATACGATGATTACATTTAAATAACCTCAGCAGACTTAATAAAAGGATTAATTATCTTGTCAATTAATTTTATTATGGATGTTTAAATATTTAGTTACCCAATATTCCTTTAAGTCATTATAAATGAATCATGTCCCTGTGAGGCATGGTTTAAATTTATTCAGTGGTTGAAAAATGGTCAGATTTATTTGCGGTGCAAGCAAAATTTTACATAAAACTATTGAGTTTATCCAACATTAAACGGCAATTTAATAAAAATATGTTATCGATTTCTTTTCAAGATACAACTGAAAAAAAATCTTGAAAAGGGAAACAATCGATATTATTTTGTATTTACATTATTAGAAATAAAACTAATAAAACCGTTTTTTTATTTATGCAAGTTACATATTTAAATTTTGTGAGAAAATTTAAGATTATTATTTCACAGAAAAATATTTGCTGAAAGTTTGAAATTTACATATTAGACGCAAAAGTTTTTCAATAAACGTAATGTTATAAACTGTGCAATGAAGATCAAACTAGCTACTGGACAAGAAACAGTTTAAGTTAAGCTCGAATATGATTATAAAATACCAGACAACTGACCAACACAAGTATATGCCATTGTATATGTGCCGCATAATTGAGTATAACCAGTACTTGGAAAATCACCTAATTTAAAAAAGTTTTTATTTCAACGTTTCTCTCTCTGGATTATAGCTATAGTTGCTATAAAGGAAGCAGAGGCGGCTTTCAATAAAATAACCTCCTAAATTATTTAAGTGGTGGAGATGATATTAATCTTAATAATTTCTATAGTATAGTGTTTATTTGATATGAAAATGTTAAATTTATTTAAAACTAGTTTACTGATTTTTTAGTACGTATAATGCGTATATATACGACATCATTACCATGCTATTACATATGTAGGTAATAAACCAACTAAGCAAAGAAAATATTGAAATATAACCAGTTTAGCGTGTATCAAATTTGACCGTCCGCTATTGTTGTCTTAAATAGGGTATAAAAATAAGACAATCTTTAATATTTTGGATATAAAATATTCGAATAGAAAAATATTGCAAAAGCAAACAAAATCACATAATAGCATACAATGTATTTATATTAATATGATGCTACATTTTTATTTATGCCAAATTGTGAAACTAATTTAATGAAAGAAAAGCTTATTTCTTTTATCTTTGAAATTAAGTTATTAGGAGTAAATACTATATATAGATTAAATTTTTCATTAATTTTCCGTTAATTTCCTATTATCCTACCCTATTTTTAGTCTAAACTAATTAAAAGACCAAAAAACTAATGTATATTTTTGAAGCGAAATTCGTAGTAATATGTGGATACTATTTAACAATTTTATGTACTAAAACTTTCGAATGTGATGCAGCATACTACTTCTATTTATACTACCCGTTACTTCGTTACCAGTTTTT
This sequence comes from Druceiella hillmani, assembly GCA_039881145.1. Taxonomy (NCBI): domain Eukaryota; kingdom Metazoa; phylum Arthropoda; class Insecta; order Lepidoptera; family Hepialidae; genus Druceiella; species Druceiella hillmani. The sequence goes on along the minus strand of JAYKKI010000004.1, from coordinate 26,287,129 downwards.
GTGATTCTCTCGGAAAACATTTATAAACAATTACAAAATACGTATATTATTATATGAAAAACTTAACATATTACATAGTGTGAGCGCATGAACGCACATACGTATGTAAATATTATTGAATTTAATACTGCCATGAAGAGACATAAAATACCTATTCCTTTATATATGCCTTGGTGAAAGAAGTTGGAATTTGAATATTTTGTTTTAAAATAATTTCAGCTATACTACTATAGTCTAGTATTTGTAATACATTAATCGTTGCGTAACTAACAGGAGGTAATAAACTGATATATTTTCATCAAATGAAACCAGGTAATATGCGTAAAATGTGTTAGCACAAAAGTAATGACCTTTTAAATATTATATCGTTAATTTAAGTAAACTAACCTTCTCTTGCGTTTATATGAAAAGCTTAAGTGCGCAGAAAAGGATCTTTCGAGGAAGGATTGTACAAATGTGTTGCATGAAATTTATGGGCACAAAGTTTTACACCATATTTACATATAGATCTAAAAACATCTTCTTCAGTTTCATTAATGAATGTAAAGACAATAAAAAAAGTTTAATCTGAATATTTTTACGGAAGTCATCAGGTAGATGCTAGTATAAATCTTATTTTTTGCTTTAAAACAATTCTGCTCCTCAAAACGAATTAAATGTTTCATAAAGGAAACGTAAAAATTAAAAATGTTAAATTCAATTATAATTTTGTTTTGAAAGGAATTTCCAATGATACTCCACTTGATTGGGTACGTTAAAAATATCACTTCCATTTTACATATATAGGGACTATATTATTATTTTGGTTATTATGTTTTACTATATATTCACGTTATGCTTCTACCTCCAAAGTTTCATGTGGAAATATGAACTATGGCCAACAAACGGACAAATAATATGAAATTATGAGGATTTCCATGTGATTGATCCATAAAGGAACCATAAAAAAATAAGGTTCTCAATGTTTAAAAAAATGGGTAGTTTTACAAATACATTACTATTATATCCACTTAAAAATGTTACGTGACTGAATTCAGTTAAAAAAATTTTAAATGAAAGCATAATTTCGAGGTATAAGAAAAGAAAAATGAAGCTAAATAATTTTTTTTCAAGTTGTATATGAACAATTATTGCTATGACACATCTGAAGACAAGACTGGAAAAAACTTAAAAATTTCAATTAAGCCACTTAAGCTTACATACGATTTAATTCTAAACAATTTAAGCTGAATATGCGTATTGATTTGAATTAGACATCATTCTTCTTTCATATTTCTTTTAATTAGAATGTACTTCTCGATTTTATTTTAATAGATTTTAAATTGAAAATATTATTAAACGTTATTTATATATATATATATATATATATATATATATATATATATATATATATATATATATATATATATATACATATATATATATATATATATATATATATATATATATATATATATATATATACATGTGTGTGTATAATAGTTTATGATTATAATTTATGTAATCCTTAAATGATTTATGAACGACTGAAACTTTATCAACGCTAAAATAAGAATTGTATGTATTTTTTCGAATACTTTAATGAATCGAATAATTGTTTTTAAGGTTCCATTCCTAAAAATGAATGACAGAAGTCTAACAAGATCACTCACGTGTCTCAGCGTTGCGTCCGTCTGCCACAGCCGTTTTCCTCAGAAACAGTTTGATATAGAAATTTTACAGAGTTATAAAGCATATTAACCCGCATATGTATCTATAGCTAAAAGTAAAATATAAAGGTGCGTGTACTTATATACGCGCGTGAGAAGTTATACTTCTTTGGCATCATTAAATAATACATACGGATAGATAACCTCAATTATATTGGAGCACTTGAAAAAGTCTATAAACACAATTTTTTTACTAATATTTACGAATAGTAAATATATTAATCAAAATATTGAATTTAAATCACTACTGAATATAATTTATCAGCACATATATAAGTCGCACTTATATGAAACTAAAACACGTGTGTTAATGTAGACACTAGAAACATGTGGATAAATACTATGAATATGAAAACAATGAACATAGGCGACGATGGTGCCAATAGCTTTTGTTTCGAGACTGCAACCGCTGCAACTTCATACTGTAACTTTTGTGTGACGAATCTTAAAATTTCACTTTCATCATTTTTTATAACGCACCTAAAGAAGTATAACTTCAAAAAGTTTGAAAATTTTAGTGAAACTAATTTAAGTGTTCGAAAATAGTAATAAATTTTACTAACCTATATATTTTGTTAACATTTTTAAAAGCTTCATTTAAAAATTAAATAAGAATAAATAAATGCTTTAAAAATGTATTTATTTAATATGATGGATATTATTTAAAAGGGATTCTCGTCAGTTCTCACCGCTTTTAATTCTGATATTACTAAGTCAAAAACCATGAAAAAACTGGGGCTGGGAAAATTTTATTAGAAGATTATCTAGAGTTTATTCTGGGATTAGAAACCAATAAGTCCAAGTGGTCTCCAGGAATTTATCACTGCGACACCCGACTCCCGAGGAGAAACTACTATATAAAATTATGTTTATAATGTATTACTTCACTTGTTCTAATTGTTCGTGGTGAAAACTTAAATATTTTTATAGTAACTGAAACCCATCTCATAATATTTTTTAAGGTTAATTGCAAGGGGATCATAATCCACAGTGAGAAACAAACATCTGTAATAAAAAACTGGACCAAATTATTTAATCGACATATAAAAATACATATATCACTCAACGAAATAGTTTAGCTCTCATAATTTATATTAAATTCAAGGTACTACTAAGTTTTCAATATTAAGATACATATGATTTCAAGATATAAAAATATGAAATGAAGAAAATATAATACAGAAATTGCTTCAAATCATATTCATTAAAAAAAACCATTAACTTACGTTTTTATTCACTCAAGTTAATGAACAATTTTAATTGCAACATTTATATCGAACGAGAAAATTGAAGAAAAACATTTTAAAATCGATTTTTTTAATGTAAACCTGATCATATTTATTAGTAGCTTCGTGTATATTTATATGGGCTTTATGACTGATATTTTTAAGAATTTTGAAATAATGATTCACATGTAAGCGGGTTTGTGAGTATTGATATACTAATTCAAAGGAATTGATGATGAGTTATTATCATATCATAATACTATATGCATGTATCCACACCAAGTTACCAGATGATAAGCAGCAAAAGCTCAACATAACAGAATTCTCTCAATATTAAAATAAATATTCTTTTAATGCTGTTCATAACAAATATAGTCGTGAGTAAATACTCCATTAGAGTGATATATATGTACGTGCTACGTATAAGAATTAAGTAGGTGATAAGTACTAATAGATAAATTCGTGACTTAATTATTTAATATTTAATGTAATTGTCCAATATAAAATAATTTTTATAGCTAATTCTTATTATTTTAACCTTGACACAACGGGCAAGGTTATGTTTAAGACATGCCTGTAGGTAACCTCTATAGCATTGATTAATAACTTCTGGTTAACTGGTAAACTGAAGTTAATCAGGAAGGTAACCTGAAGTGGTTGAAGTATAGTACCAAATAGACGAACACAAAATACAAGGCAAGTTAGTGTAAAGTGCTCTAGGCGGTCGGTTGGTTTTTATTTAATAAAGCTAATTACACTAATTTTGCTTTACCGTTTGGTCATATAATGCGACATTTTTTAGTTATAAGAAATGTTTCCACTCAATGTCCAGCAAGTAAAATTAAATGCTTATTATTCCACTTAATCTTGCAATAGGGTAGAAATAGAGAACACAGATTCCGAATCTCTTACTTTGTGGAAATCAAATATTTTAGTCCACAGCAACGATTTGAAGTTAACCAGATGTAAATCGATGTAAAATCAATGCACGGTATTCAGTGCCTCTCAGTGGAGTAGAAAAGGAGGCCTAGAAAATATAGAAATAGATTGCGCCAGTTAAGTATAAACTAAAGGTACATAATATGCCAAATATTTTTTTCCAATTTTTAAATCAACTTTGGAAGAAAGCGTCCATAAGTTTATTGAGCTTTGTATTAATTGCTTATAGTTTCAGAAAACTTCGCCAAGCCCAAAATAACCTCGGCTCTTTAAATTTGAAGTGGTTTAAAATATTTATTTATGACCGTTAGTGTTTACCCCCTAGCTACTTTGGTATGGTATGAGGTTTTTGATGTTGCGAAAAAATAATAGCGAGTATACTTTAAAATACAGTTTTGTTTACCAATTAGAGAGATGGGAACAATATGTTCATATTCCCTCTAATTTTATAGCCAGGTATTTGAATAAATGAAAAAAAAACTCTAGATAGAAAAATTTATTAAAGTACTGGTATCTAGAATTTTTTCACAAGTATTGGAATACTATGCAATCTTACGTTGTTCGTATTTTGACAAACACGTAACCGGTTTTATAATCTTATTATTTATTTAGTAGACTTTACTGCAAGGTTAGAAATTTGAAAGTGGCGGATTTATTGTTATTAGAGAAATCTTTTACAGTTCATCAAAATAAGTTAAGCGTGGAAAACAAGTTTTGTGTGAGACTGAATAATTGGTAAAAAATCATTATGATTAGAGTAAAAATCTTTCCATGATCTATGCGGATATAAATATGCAAAATGTAGTTAAACACTCCCATTTAAAAAAAAATATTTAATAAAAAATTTAAATAAATCCAAAACTATAATGAATCGTAAATAATAATGAACTGTATAGGTTTTCATATTGCCATGTAGTGTATTTAGTGATAAAATAAAATGATTATATAGTATTTCAGTATCTTATAACAAAATAGATAACACGAACCAAAACTCCATAAAACAATTTACAATATAAAGCTTACGTCAAACGTTCGTTTGAATTACGATACGTTTTATTTGCAATCGAATATATACTTCATTTGAATTATTACACTTGTGTGAGTCCATATGTCCGTCCTTTGCAGTCATTTTGCTCAGAAATTGTTTAATGTAGTAACTCGGAATTGTACAGTAAAAATGTACATACACCTGTGAAAATAGCACAGTAATAAATCATATTGATTGATATATTTATATAGTTAATATTCAAAAATATGGAAATATTAGAGAGGGTAAATAATAATTTATTTCGGTAATTTAAAAGAAAGGTATAAGATCCCCAAAATAATTTTTTTGGAAATGTTATAAAAATACAGAGGTATTTTTCGAAATTTCCACAAAAACTTTGTCTTCTTTTCCCCAACTTTTAAATCGCTAGCCAAAATTATGAAAAAATACGGTTACTAGAAGTTTACATAAAACTTATCGAAAAATTATAGTAATGATTCTGATTTGCAGAGTTTTCAAAGAATTCACAATATATTATGCTTGTGAAAGACTAGGTAATAAATTCATAGGACGAAAAAAAAGCCAATATTTATAGAGTTTCATATAGATATTAAATACCATTAAATATTTTGTTCATATCTAATACCTTTTGTAAGAGAAGGAAGAAGAATATGCGACAAATAAATTAAATGTCAGAATTACATGATAAATTTTCGAAACAATGGTATATGTCATAAAAAATATAAACCCAATATGGTATATTAATATAAATTCACAAAAATTGTAAAGCAACAACGATATTGGAACTCAAAATTATACTCCTAAATGCACTTCGTCACACTTTGCTTTTACGACCACAAACACGAAAACAACATAACAGAGACACAAAGTGGAAATCGCATTAGCACACAAGGTGAAAGTTATGCAGAAATCGAGTGTACAATCCCGTATCCCTAATGAACCGCTCTAATCTACTTCATCAGACAAAATATTTGGTTGGAGTTAATTAAACGGAAATCATTTCAAAATGCGAGGCTCGAGTGTGTATAGGAAACCAATCATCCATTCGTGTTCACTTTGTTATTTTATACATAATTACAAGTACTTTAATACGTTTTGTTGTGACGTGAAACACGATTTAACTATGAACAAATTTGAAGCCATGGTACCAGAATAACGAGACAGAATAATTAGTTTAAATTAGGCTTTTGTTAAATATTGTTTTCAGTCTATCGATTAGCGAAAAACTCTATTATCGCATGATTTTTTGGTTTATAAAAAGATCGTAATGTGTTATTAATATTATTAGTACGTGTTTTCCTGTATCGTTTTACCTTTTGAAGGGAAATCTATTTTCTTTCCTAGTTAAATTAATATTTGTATTCTTATCTTTTGCTTGCATTATAAATGTCGCTTGGGAAGACCCATTAAAAATGCAAATTAACTTGCTTGAGTTACGAACGACCTATTCTGTTATTTAACTGTCTATGCATTTTCTCGACGCCCGTTTAACTGTATGCTTTTTTTAATAATTTTTCTCTTAATATAGAAGAAAATGAAAACTAAACGCCGTGTTTCACCAAATCTGAAGGTGAGGTTTTTTTTGTCTTCTGGTGGCCTTATTCTAATAAAACAAGCCATATTGGTCAATCAAAATCTTTGTTGTCGCTAGAATATATAAATGTTATCCATCCATTTCTCTTTATAATCTAAGATAATCTAAGACTTAAAAAGTAATTACGTTAAACTTAATTAAGAGCCACACGTGGCATTAAACAAAGGTCTGACCCGAAGAACTACCGAGTATAGGGATAACAAAAATAAGAATAGGCGTGAGAATGATTGAGCATTTTTAAATTTTTGCAATTTTTTGAGAAGATATTTCAAACTAAATCATAATCTGACATCAGATAACATCAATTTTGGCGTAAGATTTAATATACAAACAATTTTTAATGATAATATTGCTAATATGCCCCATTCGATCTTTTATATTCTCACATTTATTATACGTAATTTGTCCATTATTATCGTGTTGTTAACAAATTCTCCACAATAATTTGTGGGAACGTGTGAATGTAAAGTTCATGTATAATTTTTAGAAAAACAATGCTATCTTAAGAACCAAAAATTGGAAGAATATTTTTAATGTAGAAGACAAATGTCGATTAACTTTTATTCCTTGAATTTTATGTTATGTTAATTTATGTTATCTATTTTATTTTTAAGATGTCCCGCATAAAACGATTCATATAGTCAGTTTTTGTATCAGATTTATTTTTTGATTTAAATAAATATGGAACAACTTGAAAATGTCAACATTTTACTGAATCTTTGCTGTGTGATGGTATATTAGAGCTCCTGAACGTGCTATAGTTTTTTTTTAACTATCTTGTCACGACAATATTTAAATTTGATATATTTAAAATGAACGAGAATAAATCATGATTTTATTTTACTGAATTTTGTCAACCTTTTTGATACAATGCATCACTCACCTTTTTTCAATTATTACTTGTTCCTCTGATATTATCCAATTTTAATAATCATTTTAGTTTTTAAACTTTAATAAATCTATTATAGGTGAACTAAATATGTGATGTTTCTATACATTCTATTTGCTCATTGCAAAATTGGACATTGAAACTTGAATGTAAGTTAACAAAAAAATTATTGCAAAATGTAAGTATTTCTTGTGGTAATACACACTTTATATATTATTTTAAATAATAAGTAGTAATTGCTTTTTTAAAGTATTTGGGCTCTGTAATTCCCATCTAAAATATAACCCACACATGGGTTGTGGAAGGGTACACCATGTATTTGCAAGATTGCTTTACTAATTAACACCTCGTATTGATACCATAACCACAATTAGCAAGAAGTATCTAACCTGAAAATTGCTACAGACCCTTTGATAAGATAAGTCCGTTTGATCCATATGAGTATTCCCGATATTAATGGAAATGTTTAAAAACAAATTAACAAAGGTTAGATTCATAAACGTACAAATTACCAACTTTAACAATAAATTTTTTTATTGAAATATTCAAATATATTCAATTAAATTTAAGTAAAAATCTTTCCCTATCTTCGCTTTGAGAAATTTTTAATTAAAACAATCAGCGAACGCCATTGGAAAAAAGCTTTTTGCTTAAATATGAATCTTGGATGTTCGTTTACTGTGGATGTTTCAAAACGTTTGAATAGCAAAAATTTATGTTTCGTAGTTCGCTGTTTTCTATTACAATTCAAAAATAATTTTTTTCGCTAGAGTAACAGAAAATAAATTTGTTTTTAAAACAAGATCTGAATATATTTTCACCTATCCTTTGAATTTAATGCTTTGTTTTGCAAAAAAAATTCCTGAAAAATAATTCAAAATATTAATCCTAACTTATTGAAATGCCCAAACACTTTTATGATAACTATAACTTAATGCATACGTAGTTTATTTTCAATGAAATCTTTCAATTAAAATTTACGTGATTAACTTAAATTAAAGAAATATGTAACTTCATGAAAATAAGGTCCCAGCAAATTTATATTTGTTGAATATATCTTTCACGAATTTACGCTTCTTCATTTACAATTTTTATCAATACAGAGACCATATTTCTTCTCAGTAGAATTTGCGTATCTCTAAGTTTTTTTCTCCAAATATTTCCTCTATCATTAAGGATAAACGGATGAAATTATTCTTTCACAGAAATGGATTTTTTTGTGTATTTTGTTCCATATATGAAAAGGAAAAAAACGAAATATTTTATTAAGACTGTCACGTGTTTATTCATCTGTCTGTCCGTAACAATAATTTTCCCCAGAAATCGTTTTGATGCTAAAACATAAAATTTCTCAAGAATAAGAATTGAAAATAGTTTTCCAATAGTTTTAGTGTCGGCGAATGAATTTTATATATTATGTATATTTTTAAATATTTTATAGGGTATAAATAAGAGTTGGAACAAAACAAGGTTGTCTTATTTATATGCAAATCAAATCATTAGAAATGAAACAATAAAGAAAAATTGTAAATAAATATATGCAACATGGTGTAATGAGTTTTATTTACATTATGCTTATCAAAATAACGCTCCGTCTTTTAAAAAATATTAGCTTTTTACAAAATATTGTTTTTTTATTTTAATACATTATTTTACGTTATTTGAACAATTTTAGTTAAATCTTTCACATCGGAACCGATTAGAATAAGTTTAACTTTTTAAAATGTTTATTTATGAAGAGCGACCGTATAGACCTTTTCTAGAAACACGTGATAATAATCTGCGAAATAATTATCGTTTCTTTGAAAATTTCTTCCTTCTTTTGAAATTAATTATACTACTTCAAAATAATCTATAGGCTTATTTAAATTAATTAAAATATTGTCGTAAGATTGATTACCTCAGCCTAATAATCATTCTAATTTCAATTATTATAGTCGATCTGTGCCTAAATAATTGAAAAATGGTAAGCGCAGTTGTCCATTGCACTTTCATGTTTCAATGACCCGGAAAAACTATTTGTTTTAATGTCCGAAATGAAAACATGTAAATTTTTACTTCTATTCAAAATTCACAAAAATAAAATCGTGCACAAAATTCCGAATTTACAGATCAGATTTGACTGATGATGATATTTTTTGCGTTATTATATTTTTGTTAATTACAGTACGTTAATAAAAGAAAAAATAAATGGCATTAAACGGTAATCAAATAACTTAATTTTATCCGTACTAGGTGGGGTGCGTCCGAAGTTTTGTAAAGGTCACGGTCATGCAACCCCTGACAGCTTTAATTACGGTTCATTCAATGATTATTCTCGACCCAACAATTGTCGCGGTTTGTATTGCTACATTTAAAGATTCCAATAATTTAAATTGATTTCTACGTGAGGTTATTAACTAATTTCGTTTCGATGAATGCCTTTTAATGAGTATCGGTCTAAAGTAGTTGAGATACAGTCAAATTAATTATGCAGAAGAGCCATAGAATTTAGGAAGCTCGTTACGTATTTTGCAATAGCGTGATAGATATCACCAGATAAATATAATGGCTGTAAATTTTTATTGGGTCAATCCACATGAATTATTATTTCAGAAAATTAAATGTCTAAATCGCATTATTTTTGACTGGTTTTTTTTTCCAATGAAGAAAATGATATTTTTGTGTTGATCCATGCTTATGTAACTTTAATTCCCTTAACATTCCCGCAACAGATTCTTTGTCTTTCAATCATTCAAAAATTTACCGAATTTGTAACATTTATTTCAAATCTATGCAAAGCGTAAATTGACCCCTAACTTAAAATTAGTTAATTAGTTTAAATAATTTTAATTTACGAAAACATTAAAGCATCTACTTTTAAAATGTACTCGCAAAAATCGATCGAAATTTCACCATATACTAAACGTAAGTTATTTATTTCTTTTCTCGGCGTTTCCTTTAAGTTAATAATAAACAGGATTAGAAATATGTACATTATGTTCATGTTTTTAATATATTACGCTAATGAACAACTACAAAGGAAATTGTTTTTAATGTTTTTCAAAATCAAAAAATTCCTGATATCTTGTTTTAAACTATCGTAACATTTGTTTTAAAAAAGTGACTTAATGTTTAATAATATCGCTCTTTTCTGTTAACTTCGTTGTATAAAGACTGTGTAAAAAAATAGGTTATATATTTGGAAAAGTGTCATTTTATTAAAAGATATATACGTGTCACGTTACAAAAGCTGGAGTAGCGCGAAAACAAAGAAACACGAATATCTCAAAATCTAAAACGTGACTTTTTATACTCAGTGGAAGCGTAAAATAAGATGAGAAAAAGAAAAAAAATATTGAAAGATTCTACAAATTTTGTTTGTACTGAATTTCATCCAATTTGTAGTTGGCAGTCGTATTAGACAGATAAATGTAACATTCGATTTAAAAAAGACCTTTTTTGTAATCAATTGGTAAAGAGTAATTTAATACTATATTAGTGAAGAAAAAACACTCTTAAAAGAAAAACCTTAGGGCATGGTTGAGTTTCAATTCAACTGTTACGATTTCCGTACTTATTTAAAACAAAGCCATATAGTGCCATTTTTTGGTATCATGATACGAATCAAATGGTCGTAAAAAAATGTCATTTCATATTCAATATATTATAGATCACTTCATAATTAATAATATAAGTACAGGAGGGCAAATAAGAAAATGTGATAAAAAGAGTAATACATTCAATTTTGTACCATTCCGAATTACAATATATAATATATATATATATTGGTAATTACAATAATAATCAGTCATAAGTTAGCAACATCTATACAACAATCAACAAATAACACATACTAATATTACTACTACCGGTGTTGATATACTATATCATCTTCAGCAGTAATATTAGTGACTGACGATGTATCACATATTACAAAGCTGTTTAATATATACACCAAGGAAATGTGAAATTGAATTAAATTTCATGTTTAGCTCTTCTTTAGCTATTTACCTCAAGTATTTACCTTAAGACATGTGTTGGGGAATTTTTCGAAACATGAATATGTCATTCATTGACATAAAAATAAAAGATGTGTTAATGACATTTGAAAAAATTTTAAAAGTAAACTAGAAATTAAAAGTTTATTGTAAAATGAAACAAAATGTGAAATGTCATTATTCATTAGTCGGTTCATATTTATTTTAATTTTTTGGATTTAAAATAATTTACTTTAAAAATTTTAAAAACAATTTTTTTCTTAGATTCAATCTATTATTGGTAAATTATATAGTGGATTCTTGCACTTAATTTTAAAATATTTTAAAATAAATTTGTATGTGTGTATGAAAGATGAACACGTGCAAATAAAGGAAGTCGATCCTTCTTTCTAATTGTTTTCTTTCTTTTTTTTTAGCTTTCTGCTTTTACTATCTAATTGTTTTCTTCTATTGGTTTTCATACATATAATAATCATAATCACGGGATCCACAGGTTTATAACTTGTTTAACTAAATAAACAAATAAATCAAAACAGACATTTATTTCCAAACAAATATTACTTTAAACTGCTTATATAAAATCGTTTGCCAAATACAATGAAGTCGACACTATAACCAAGTATTAAGAGGGTAACTTTTATCGAGTATCGAAAGTAAGACTTTCGTGCCAAGGAAGTGCAAAACAGTTGAGACGGAAATTCGGGAGACTAAATATTGAAAAGCATTTTGAAAAGATTTAGCTGTGTAAGTTCATTGACACTTACAGTTCGTGTATTTAAGCGATTATATTTAAGTAAGTATAATAGTTGTTGATTGTTAAATTAAAATTATATAACTAAACATTGGTAAAAGTCCTTTATTTTCACTGAAGGCTTAGTTTTCTTTTATTTTGAATAAATAAAGCTTTAAACATTGAAATATTGGTGTAGAAGGAACAAATCTGTTTAAAATAATTTTTGCCCTGTTAATGCTTGGACATTTCAGGTGTGTTTTCCCTTCGAATCGCATCGATTTGAAATCATGTCGGATACATTCTTTGTGGACCACTTGTCTTTAAATTTTTATTTAAATTTTCTTTTTTTTAATCTGCGTGCTTTGAAGCTGAGATTATTTAAAAAAGGCTAACTATAAATATGAATTTTCCTTTCCAATAATATTTTTTAAATGTACAAATGTATGCATATTTTTATTCCACAACACCCCTGAAGAGTAGAATTTACAAAATACACGACCATATGACATGACGACACCTGGGACAATCTTCATTGGAAAAGTTAGATCTTTAAAATTTCACGCTATGTAGAATTCAGTGCAATCTGCAAAACTTAAAATCTTGAAAAATATTTACTTTATTTTATCAAATTTTAGTCACAATGAATTTTTTCAATATCTTTTAAAAATCACAAGTCAAAAAGGTTTTTTTTTAATAAATGAACGCAGCTCATCGTTGTCTCCTTCTTGTATGATTGCAATGAGATTATGAATGGCTATCTTATATTTCATTATCATCTTGACAAAATATGTCAAGAGGCATATTGGGGATGTTCATAGAATATTTTGATGATTGAGTGATCACGATCACTTTATTAACTTACTAGACCCTGTTGTGCTCAGTAGGTAAGCAGTTACCTAATCTAGGTTTAAACTGATATCGATAATAACTTTGTTGTTAAAGAAAATATCCAAGAAACGATTACATTTTTACATCATAATTGTGTAATCCTGTATTTGTATATTTCCCTTTTATATGTACTTATGCATGCAAGTTAAGCATGCTTATGTAGCATTTCCATAGATAAGACCATAAACTGAGTCTGAAATCACATTACTGTTAAGTAAAATTGTGAGATGTGTATGTATATATATATATATATATATATATATATATATATATATATATATATATATATATATATATATATATATATATATATATATATATATATATATACATGTGTGTGTATAATATTTTATGATTATAATTTATGTAATCCTTAAATGATTTATGAACGACTGAAACTTTATCAACGCTAAAATAAGAATTGTATGTATTTTTTCGAATACTTTAATGAATCGAATAATTGTTTTTAAAGTTCCATTCCTAAAAATGAATGACAGAAGTCTAACAAGATCACTCACATATCTCAGCGTTGCGTCCGTCTGCCACAGCCGTTTTCGTCAGAAACAGTTTGATATAGAAATTTTACAGATTTATAAAGCATATTAACCCGCATATGTATCTATAGCTAAAAGTAAAATATAAAGGGTGCGTGTACTTATGTACGCGCGTGAGAAGTTATACTTCTTTGGCATCATTAAATAATACATACGGATAGATAACCTCAATTATATTGGAGCACTTGAAAAAGTCTATAAACACAATTTTTTCACTAATGTTTACGAATAGTAAATATATTAATCAAAATATTGAATTTAAATCACTACTGAATATAATTTATCAGCACATATATAAGTCGCACTTATATGAAACTAAAACACGTGTGTTAATGTAGACACTAGAAACATGTGGATAAATACTATGAATATGAAAACAATGAACATAGGCGACGATGGTGCCAATAGCTTTTGTTTCGAGACTGCAACCGCTGCAACTTCATACTGTAACTTTTGTGTGACGAATCTTAAAATTTCACTTTCATCATTTTTTATAACGCACCTAAAGAAGTATAACTTCAAAAAGTTTGAAAATTTTAGTGAAACTAATTTAAGTGTTCGAAAATAGTAATAAATTTTACTAACCTATATATTTTGTTAACATTTTTAAAAGCTTCATTTAAAAATTAAATAAGAATAAATAAATGCTTTAAAAATGTATTTATTTAATATGATGGATATTATTTAAAAGGGATTCTCGTCAGTTCTCACCGCTTTTAATTCTGATATTACTAAGTCAAAAACCATGAAAAAACTGGGGCTGGGAAAATTTTATTAGAAGATTATCTAGAGTTTATTCTGGGATTAGAAACCAATAAGTCCAAGTGGTCTCCAGGAATTTATCACTGCGACACCCGACTCCCGAGGAGAAACTACTATATAAAATTATGTTTATAATGTATTACTTCACTTGTTCTAATTGTTCGTGGTGAAAACTTAAATATTTTTATAGTAACTGAAACCCATCTCATAATATTTTTTAAGGTTAATTGCAAGGGGATCATAATCCACAGTGAGAAACAAACATCTGTAATAAAAAACTGGACCAAATTATTTAATCGACATATAAAAATACATATATCACTCAACGAAATAGTTTAGCTCTCATAATTTATATTAAATTCAAGGTACTACTAAGTTTTCAATATTAAGATACATATGATTTCAAGATATAAAAATATGAAATGAAGAAAATATAATACAGAAATTGCTTCAAATCATATTCATTAAAAAAAACCATTAACTTACGTTTTTATTCACTCAAGTTAATGAACAATTTTAATTGCAACATTTATATCGAACGAGAAAATTGAAGAAAAACATTTTAAAATCGATTTTTTTAATGTAAACCTGATCATATTTATTAGTAGCTTCGTGTATATTTATATGGGCTTTATGACTGATATTTTTAAGAATTTTGAAATAATGATTCACATGTAAGCGGGTTTGTGAGTATTGATATACTAATTCAAAGGAATTGATGATGAGTTATTATCATATCATAATACTATATGCATGTATCCACACCAAGTTACCAGATGATAAGCAGCAAAAGCTCAACATAACAGAATTCTCTCAATATTAAAATAAATATTCTTTTAATGCTGTTCATAACAAATATAGTCGTGAGTAAATACTCCATTAGAGTGATATATATGTACGTGCTACGTATAAGAATTAAGTAGGTGATAAGTACTAATAGATAAATTCGTGACTTAATTATTTAATATTTAATGTAATTGTCCAATATAAAATAATTTTTATAGCTAATTCTTATTATTTTAACCTTGACACAACGGGCAAGGTTATGTTTAAGACATGCCTGTAGGTAACCTCTATAGCATTGATTAATAACTTCTGGTTAACTGGTAAACTGAAGTTAATCAGGAAGGTAACCTGAAGTGGTTGAAGTATAGTACCAAATAGACGAACACAAAATACAAGGCAAGTTAGTGTAAAGTGCTCTAGGCGGTCGGTTGGTTTTTATTTAATAAAGCTAATTACACTAATTTTGCTTTACCGTTTGGTCATATAATGCGACATTTTTTAGTTATAAGAAATGTTTCCACTCAATGTCCAGCAAGTAAAATTAAATGCTTATTATTCCACTTAATCTTGCAATAGGGTAGAAATAGAGAACACAGATTCCGAATCTCTTACTTTGTGGAAATCAAATATTTTAGTCCACAGCAACGATTTGAAGTTAACCAGATGTAAATCGATGTAAAATCAATGCACGGTATTCAGTGCCTCTCAGTGGAGTAGAAAAGGAGGCCTAGAAAATATAGAAATAGATTGCGCCAGTTAAGTATAAACTAAAGGTACATAATATGCCAAATATTTTTTTCCAATTTTTAAATCAACTTTGGAAGAAAGCGTCCATAAGTTTATTGAGCTTTGTATTAATTGCTTATAGTTTCAGAAAACTTCGCCAAGCCCAAAATAACCTCGGCTCTTTAAATTTGAAGTGGTTTAAAATATTTATTTATGACCGTTAGTGTTTACCCCCTAGCTACTTTGGTATGGTATGAGGTTTTTGATGTTGCGAAAAAATAATAGCGAGTATACTTTAAAATACAGTTTTGTTTACCAATTAGAGAGATGGGAACAATATGTTCATATTCCCTCTAATTTTATAGCCAGGTATTTGAATAAATGAAAAAAAAACTCTAGATAGAAAAATTTATTAAAGTACTGGTATCTAGAATTTTTTCACAAGTATTGGAATACTATGCAATCTTACGTTGTTCGTATTTTGACAAACACGTAACCGGTTTTATAATCTTATTATTTATTTAGTAGACTTTACTGCAAGGTTAGAAATTTGAAAGTGGCGGATTTATTGTTATTAGAGAAATCTTTTACAGTTCATCAAAATAAGTTAAGCGTGGAAAACAAGTTTTGTGTGAGACTGAATAATTGGTAAAAAATCATTATGATTAGAGTAAAAATCTTTCCATGATCTATGCGGATATAAATATGCAAAATGTAGTTAAACACTCCCATTTAAAAAAAAATATTTAATAAAAAATTTAAATAAATCCAAAACTATAATGAATCGTAAATAATAATGAACTGTATAGGTTTTCATATTGCCATGTAGTGTATTTAGTGATAAAATAAAATGATTATATAGTATTTCAGTATCTTATAACAAAATAGATAACACGAACCAAAACTCCATAAAACAATTTACAATATAAAGCTTACGTCAAACGTTCGTTTGAATTACGATACGTTTTATTTGCAATCGAATATATACTTCATTTGAATTATTACACTTGTGTGAGTCCATATGTCCGTCCTTTGCAGTCATTTTGCTCAGAAATTGTTTAATGTAGTAACTCGGAATTGTACAGTAAAAATGTACATACACCTGTGAAAATAGCACAGTAATAAATCATATTGATTGATATATTTATATAGTTAATATTCAAAAATATGGAAATATTAGAGAGGGTAAATAATAATTTATTTCGGTAATTTAAAAGAAAGGTATAAGATCCCCAAAATAATTTTTTTGGAAATGTTATAAAAATACAGAGGTATTTTTCGAAATTTCCACAAAAACTTTGTCTTCTTTTCCCCAACTTTTAAATCGCTAGCCAAAATTATGAAAAAATACGGTTACTAGAAGTTTACATAAAACTTATCGAAAAATTATAGTAATGATTCTGATTTGCAGAGTTTTCAAAGAATTCACAATATATTATGCTTGTGAAAGACTAGGTAATAAATTCATAGGACGAAAAAAAAGCCAATATTTATAGAGTTTCATATAGATATTAAATACCATTAAATATTTTGTTCATATCTAATACCTTTTGTAAGAGAAGGAAGAAGAATATGCGACAAATAAATTAAATGTCAGAATTACATGATAAATTTTCGAAACAATGGTATATGTCATAAAAAATATAAACCCAATATGGTATATTAATATAAATTCACAAAAATTGTAAAGCAACAACGATATTGGAACTCAAAATTATACTCCTAAATGCACTTCGTCACACTTTGCTTTTACGACCACAAACACGAAAACAACATAACAGAGACACAAAGTGGAAATCGCATTAGCACACAAGGTGAAAGTTATGCAGAAATCGAGTGTACAATCCCGTATCCCTAATGAACCGCTCTAATCTACTTCATCAGACAAAATATTTGGTTGGAGTTAATTAAACGGAAATCATTTCAAAATGCGAGGCTCGAGTGTGTATAGGAAACCAATCATCCATTCGTGTTCACTTTGTTATTTTATACATAATTACAAGTACTTTAATACGTTTTGTTGTGACGTGAAACACGATTTAACTATGAACAAATTTGAAGCCATGGTACCAGAATAACGAGACAGAATAATTAGTTTAAATTAGGCTTTTGTTAAATATTGTTTTCAGTCTATCGATTAGCGAAAAACTCTATTATCGCATGATTTTTTGGTTTATAAAAAGATCGTAATGTGTTATTAATATTATTAGTACGTGTTTTCCTGTATCGTTTTACCTTTTGAAGGGAAATCTATTTTCTTTCCTAGTTAAATTAATATTTGTATTCTTATCTTTTGCTTGCATTATAAATGTCGCTTGGGAAGACCCATTAAAAATGCAAATTAACTTGCTTGAGTTACGAACGACCTATTCTGTTATTTAACTGTCTATGCATTTTCTCGACGCCCGTTTAACTGTATGCTTTTTTTAATAATTTTTCTCTTAATATAGAAGAAAATGAAAACTAAACGCCGTGTTTCACCAAATCTGAAGGTGAGGTTTTTTTTGTCTTCTGGTGGCCTTATTCTAATAAAACAAGCCATATTGGTCAATCAAAATCTTTGTTGTCGCTAGAATATATAAATGTTATCCATCCATTTCTCTTTATAATCTAAGATAATCTAAGACTTAAAAAGTAATTACGTTAAACTTAATTAAGAGCCACACGTGGCATTAAACAAAGGTCTGACCCGAAGAACTACCGAGTATAGGGATAACAAAAATAAGAATAGGCGTGAGAATGATTGAGCATTTTTAAATTTTTGCAATTTTTTGAGAAGATATTTCAAACTAAATCATAATCTGACATCAGATAACATCAATTTTGGCGTAAGATTTAATATACAAACAATTTTTAATGATAATATTGCTAATATGCCCCATTCGATCTTTTATATTCTCACATTTATTATACGTAATTTGTCCATTATTATCGTGTTGTTAACAAATTCTCCACAATAATTTGTGGGAACGTGTGAATGTAAAGTTCATGTATAATTTTTAGAAAAACAATGCTATCTTAAGAACCAAAAATTGGAAGAATATTTTTAATGTAGAAGACAAATGTCGATTAACTTTTATTCCTTGAATTTTATGTTATGTTAATTTATGTTATCTATTTTATTTTTAAGATGTCCCGCATAAAACGATTCATATAGTCAGTTTTTGTATCAGATTTATTTTTTGATTTAAATAAATATGGAACAACTTGAAAATGTCAACATTTTACTGAATCTTTGCTGTGTGATGGTATATTAGAGCTCCTGAACGTGCTATAGTTTTTTTTTAACTATCTTGTCACGACAATATTTAAATTTGATATATTTAAAATGAACGAGAATAAATCATGATTTTATTTTACTGAATTTTGTCAACCTTTTTGATACAATGCATCACTCACCTTTTTTCAATTATTACTTGTTCCTCTGATATTATCCAATTTTAATAATCATTTTAGTTTTTAAACTTTAATAAATCTATTATAGGTGAACTAAATATGTGATGTTTCTATACATTCTATTTGCTCATTGCAAAATTGGACATTGAAACTTGAATGTAAGTTAACAAAAAAATTATTGCAAAATGTAAGTATTTCTTGTGGTAATACACACTTTATATATTATTTTAAATAATAAGTAGTAATTGCTTTTTTAAAGTATTTGGGCTCTGTAATTCCCATCTAAAATATAACCCACACATGGGTTGTGGAAGGGTACACCATGTATTTGCAAGATTGCTTTACTAATTAACACCTCGTATTGATACCATAACCACAATTAGCAAGAAGTATCTAACCTGAAAATTGCTACAGACCCTTTGATAAGATAAGTCCGTTTGATCCATATGAGTATTCCCGATATTAATGGAAATGTTTAAAAACAAATTAACAAAGGTTAGATTCATAAACGTACAAATTACCAACTTTAACAATAAATTTTTTTATTGAAATATTCAAATATATTCAATTAAATTTAAGTAAAAATCTTTCCCTATCTTCGCTTTGAGAAATTTTTAATTAAAACAATCAGCGAACGCCATTGGAAAAAAGCTTTTTGCTTAAATATGAATCTTGGATGTTCGTTTACTGTGGATGTTTCAAAACGTTTGAATAGCAAAAATTTATGTTTCGTAGTTCGCTGTTTTCTATTACAATTCAAAAATAATTTTTTTCGCTAGAGTAACAGAAAATAAATTTGTTTTTAAAACAAGATCTGAATATATTTTCACCTATCCTTTGAATTTAATGCTTTGTTTTGCAAAAAAAATTCCTGAAAAATAATTCAAAATATTAATCCTAACTTATTGAAATGCCCAAACACTTTTATGATAACTATAACTTAATGCATACGTAGTTTATTTTCAATGAAATCTTTCAATTAAAATTTACGTGATTAACTTAAATTAAAGAAATATGTAACTTCATGAAAATAAGGTCCCAGCAAATTTATATTTGTTGAATATATCTTTCACGAATTTACGCTTCTTCATTTACAATTTTTATCAATACAGAGACCATATTTCTTCTCAGTAGAATTTGCGTATCTCTAAGTTTTTTTCTCCAAATATTTCCTCTATCATTAAGGATAAACGGATGAAATTATTCTTTCACAGAAATGGATTTTTTTGTGTATTTTGTTCCATATATGAAAAGGAAAAAAACGAAATATTTTATTAAGACTGTCACGTGTTTATTCATCTGTCTGTCCGTAACAATAATTTTCCCCAGAAATCGTTTTGATGCTAAAACATAAAATTTCTCAAGAATAAGAATTGAAAATAGTTTTCCAATAGTTTTAGTGTCGGCGAATGAATTTTATATATTATGTATATTTTTAAATATTTTATAGGGTATAAATAAGAGTTGGAACAAAACAAGGTTGTCTTATTTATATGCAAATCAAATCATTAGAAATGAAACAATAAAGAAAAATTGTAAATAAATATATGCAACATGGTGTAATGAGTTTTATTTACATTATGCTTATCAAAATAACGCTCCGTCTTTTAAAAAATATTAGCTTTTTACAAAATATTGTTTTTTTATTTTAATACATTATTTTACGTTATTTGAACAATTTTAGTTAAATCTTTCACATCGGAACCGATTAGAATAAGTTTAACTTTTTAAAATGTTTATTTATGAAGAGCGACCGTATAGACCTTTTCTAGAAACACGTGATAATAATCTGCGAAATAATTATCGTTTCTTTGAAAATTTCTTCCTTCTTTTGAAATTAATTATACTACTTCAAAATAATCTATAGGCTTATTTAAATTAATTAAAATATTGTCGTAAGATTGATTACCTCAGCCTAATAATCATTCTAATTTCAATTATTATAGTCGATCTGTGCCTAAATAATTGAAAAATGGTAAGCGCAGTTGTCCATTGCACTTTCATGTTTCAATGACCCGGAAAAACTATTTGTTTTAATGTCCGAAATGAAAACATGTAAATTTTTACTTCTATTCAAAATTCACAAAAATAAAATCGTGCACAAAATTCCGAATTTACAGATCAGATTTGACTGATGATGATATTTTTTGCGTTATTATATTTTTGTTAATTACAGTACGTTAATAAAAGAAAAAATAAATGGCATTAAACGGTAATCAAATAACTTAATTTTATCCGTACTAGGTGGGGTGCGTCCGAAGTTTTGTAAAGGTCACGGTCATGCAACCCCTGACAGCTTTAATTACGGTTCATTCAATGATTATTCTCGACCCAACAATTGTCGCGGTTTGTATTGCTACATTTAAAGATTCCAATAATTTAAATTGATTTCTACGTGAGGTTATTAACTAATTTCGTTTCGATGAATGCCTTTTAATGAGTATCGGTCTAAAGTAGTTGAGATACAGTCAAATTAATTATGCAGAAGAGCCATAGAATTTAGGAAGCTCGTTACGTATTTTGCAATAGCGTGATAGATATCACCAGATAAATATAATGGCTGTAAATTTTTATTGGGTCAATCCACATGAATTATTATTTCAGAAAATTAAATGTCTAAATCGCATTATTTTTGACTGGTTTTTTTTTCCAATGAAGAAAATGATATTTTTGTGTTGATCCATGCTTATGTAACTTTAATTCCCTTAACATTCCCGCAACAGATTCTTTGTCTTTCAATCATTCAAAAATTTACCGAATTTGTAACATTTATTTCAAATCTATGCAAAGCGTAAATTGACCCCTAACTTAAAATTAGTTAATTAGTTTAAATAATTTTAATTTACGAAAACATTAAAGCATCTACTTTTAAAATGTACTCGCAAAAATCGATCGAAATTTCACCATATACTAAACGTAAGTTATTTATTTCTTTTCTCGGCGTTTCCTTTAAGTTAATAATAAACAGGATTAGAAATATGTACATTATGTTCATGTTTTTAATATATTACGCTAATGAACAACTACAAAGGAAATTGTTTTTAATGTTTTTCAAAATCAAAAAATTCCTGATATCTTGTTTTAAACTATCGTAACATTTGTTTTAAAAAAGTGACTTAATGTTTAATAATATCGCTCTTTTCTGTTAACTTCGTTGTATAAAGACTGTGTAAAAAAATAGGTTATATATTTGGAAAAGTGTCATTTTATTAAAAGATATATACGTGTCACGTTACAAAAGCTGGAGTAGCGCGAAAACAAAGAAACACGAATATCTCAAAATCTAAAACGTGACTTTTTATACTCAGTGGAAGCGTAAAATAAGATGAGAAAAAGAAAAAAAATATTGAAAGATTCTACAAATTTTGTTTGTACTGAATTTCATCCAATTTGTAGTTGGCAGTCGTATTAGACAGATAAATGTAACATTCGATTTAAAAAAGACCTTTTTTGTAATCAATTGGTAAAGAGTAATTTAATACTATATTAGTGAAGAAAAAACACTCTTAAAAGAAAAACCTTAGGGCATGGTTGAGTTTCAATTCAACTGTTACGATTTCCGTACTTATTTAAAACAAAGCCATATAGTGCCATTTTTTGGTATCATGATACGAATCAAATGGTCGTAAAAAAATGTCATTTCATATTCAATATATTATAGATCACTTCATAATTAATAATATAAGTACAGGAGGGCAAATAAGAAAATGTGATAAAAAGAGTAATACATTCAATTTTGTACCATTCCGAATTACAATATATAATATATATATATATTGGTAATTACAATAATAATCAGTCATAAGTTAGCAACATCTATACAACAATCAACAAATAACACATACTAATATTACTACTACCGGTGTTGATATACTATATCATCTTCAGCAGTAATATTAGTGACTGACGATGTATCACATATTACAAAGCTGTTTAATATATACACCAAGGAAATGTGAAATTGAATTAAATTTCATGTTTAGCTCTTCTTTAGCTATTTACCTCAAGTATTTACCTTAAGACATGTGTTGGGGAATTTTTCGAAACATGAATATGTCATTCATTGACATAAAAATAAAAGATGTGTTAATGACATTTGAAAAAATTTTAAAAGTAAACTAGAAATTAAAAGTTTATTGTAAAATGAAACAAAATGTGAAATGTCATTATTCATTAGTCGGTTCATATTTATTTTAATTTTTTGGATTTAAAATAATTTACTTTAAAAATTTTAAAAACAATTTTTTTCTTAGATTCAATCTATTATTGGTAAATTATATAGTGGATTCTTGCACTTAATTTTAAAATATTTTAAAATAAATTTGTATGTGTGTATGAAAGATGAACACGTGCAAATAAAGGAAGTCGATCCTTCTTTCTAATTGTTTTCTTTCTTTTTTTTTAGCTTTCTGCTTTTACTATCTAATTGTTTTCTTCTATTGGTTTTCATACATATAATAATCATAATCACGGGATCCACAGGTTTATAACTTGTTTAACTAAATAAACAAATAAATCAAAACAGACATTTATTTCCAAACAAATATTACTTTAAACTGCTTATATAAAATCGTTTGCCAAATACAATGAAGTCGACACTATAACCAAGTATTAAGAGGGTAACTTTTATCGAGTATCGAAAGTAAGACTTTCGTGCCAAGGAAGTGCAAAACAGTTGAGACGGAAATTCGGGAGACTAAATATTGAAAAGCATTTTGAAAAGATTTAGCTGTGTAAGTTCATTGACACTTACAGTTCGTGTATTTAAGCGATTATATTTAAGTAAGTATAATAGTTGTTGATTGTTAAATTAAAATTATATAACTAAACATTGGTAAAAGTCCTTTATTTTCACTGAAGGCTTAGTTTTCTTTTATTTTGAATAAATAAAGCTTTAAACATTGAAATATTGGTGTAGAAGGAACAAATCTGTTTAAAATAATTTTTGCCCTGTTAATGCTTGGACATTTCAGGTGTGTTTTCCCTTCGAATCGCATCGATTTGAAATCATGTCGGATACATTCTTTGTGGACCACTTGTCTTTAAATTTTTATTTAAATTTTCTTTTTTTTAATCTGCGTGCTTTGAAGCTGAGATTATTTAAAAAAGGCTAACTATAAATATGAATTTTCCTTTCCAATAATATTTTTTAAATGTACAAATGTATGCATATTTTTATTCCACAACACCCCTGAAGAGTAGAATTTACAAAATACACGACCATATGACATGACGACACCTGGGACAATCTTCATTGGAAAAGTTAGATCTTTAAAATTTCACGCTATGTAGAATTCAGTGCAATCTGCAAAACTTAAAATCTTGAAAAATATTTACTTTATTTTATCAAATTTTAGTCACAATGAATTTTTTCAATATCTTTTAAAAATCACAAGTCAAAAAGGTTTTTTTTTAATAAATGAACGCAGCTCATCGTTGTCTCCTTCTTGTATGATTGCAATGAGATTATGAATGGCTATCTTATATTTCATTATCATCTTGACAAAATATGTCAAGAGGCATATTGGGGATGTTCATAGAATATTTTGATGATTGAGTGATCACGATCACTTTATTAACTTACTAGACCCTGTTGTGCTCAGTAGGTAAGCAGTTACCTAATCTAGGTTTAAACTGATATCGATAATAACTTTGTTGTTAAAGAAAATATCCAAGAAACGATTACATTTTTACATCATAATTGTGTAATCCTGTATTTGTATATTTCCCTTTTATATGTACTTATGCATGCAAGTTAAGCATGCTTATGTAGCATTTCCATAGATAAGACCATAAACTGAGTCTGAAATCACATTACTGTTAAGTAAAATTGTGAGATGTGTATGTATATATATATATATATATATATATATATATATATATATATATATATATATATATATATATATATATTATATTTCCTAACTTGCTTGCAACCAAAGGTGAAGAAATATAATTATTGCAAACAAATTAAAAGGCAATTAATTATTATTACATGAAAAAATTAAATAACAAATTACACTTAAATAATCGATTTAATTACGTCTAAATAATTAAAACGATAATTTACGTAACATCAATATAATTACTTATATGCCTTACAAAGGCTATATTTTACATATTTTAACAAGTACAAGGTAAATTTAAAATAAACTTCGATCTCACCATGCTGCAAAGACGAGTCCCTTTTAGACATTGGAGTCCCCTTTAGAATTTTTAGACATTGTAAATCGGGGTAAAAAGGGGTAATACCTTTAAAAAATATATAAATAGTTGGTTGTGTTCTGTTCCGTGCCTATATACGAGTTTACAATAAAAAAATATAAATACTGCGTCAGAACATTTCACGTGCTTTTTCCTTTCGACCTAATTCTCGTGGCGAATCACTTTCCATTCAAAATATTCGTGTCAAATGTGCGACGCGCTGCCTTTTCAACTGCAATAAAAAGTGATGTGCACAGTTTATTTAAAGCATGATATATTATGTGAGCATGTACAATGGTGGATTAGATTAGTATTGATGTGTGCTTCTATGCTAAAAGGAATCATATGCATTTACTCTACTCTTGTGTCGTTCACAGTATAACAAAGAAATTATTTACACTAAAAAAAAACTTTTAGTAACTCTTCCCTTGATTATGTTTTGAAATATTTTCTTTGAATATTTTCTAGCTGTTTTCTACATCGATTGTAATTTTGGTCGCATCTTTACAATAGTTTAAAACAATTACTATCAAATTTCACCATGGAGAACTTACGTATCAATATATATTACTGCTGTTCAGTTTTTTTTATTTATGAATCCTGAGGTAGTTTTTAGATACAATTTTTTAATTACCATTAAAAAAGTCGTAGTATAATAATAGTAACCACAAAAGTGATTTCGTCTATTGTCGGAGTTTTGCAATATATTTTTGTAATGTACGTATTTTGAAATTCTTTATTTGTGAATGAGGTGAAATTCTTGATTTGTGAATGAAATTCTTTATTTGTGAATATCTTTTCTTCCACTTTATGTGTTTTTAATTCCTATGATTTAAGCAAATATATGGATTGCTGAAATATTTCAATATAGTTTTTACATCTTTAAAAAAAGAAAATCGAAATATTGTGAATATTTTAACTTTTTTAACAATACGAAGAACTTTTTAAGAACTTTTGAAGATTTTTTTAACAATACGGAGACGAAAGATTCTACAGAATAGCAGTTTTTCAAATTTTTCGTTGGAAATACACGAGCCGAATTACGACATATAAGTTATTTTCAATTTAAGCCGCTAAGTTATTTGATTGCTTATGATTAGTTATTGAATAGTTTTTGAATTAGCTTAAACGGGAATCTTGTTTGGGTTCAAAAATATTTTCAAATTTAAAGTATTAAGTAACGTCTACATAGTAATACGAGTAAGGTTCATAGCATTACCAATATTTTTTAAAATTATTTACTGATAATCTAATTTCTATAATTTAATTTTATTCTAGCGAAATTATAGTATTAGACATAAACTAGCGTGACCCGTGCGAAGTCTTCGCATTATTTATTCCATTATGAAGCTCAGATGACAGATCAAACAAATATTTTACTAAAATTGACATATAGAGGCGCAAGTATCAAAAGCATTGAGCTAAAGCGCCACTTTATTTATACGTGAGTGGATTTGAAACTAAACAAAAATTTTACCGACCGTCAATCATATTGACGTTGAGCCGTTATGGCAGCATTGCTGTTTTGTGTATATAATTTTAATAATTAATTAATTTGCAAAAACAATAGGAATAATAAATCTTTTAGTTGTGGATGCCGGTAGAGCAAGCAATTATCTATAAAATGATATATAATTTATGTGGATTAGTTGTGAGGTTTTTTCTAAAAAGGGAGTGTAACATCTTAACCTTAGCGTATTAATATATATGATGATGATTTAGTGGGTCATTTATGTTTTTGTACAATCATTAATGTTTTTGTACAACTTGTTTCTTCGACATTATATATTTTTAATCACCATTTTAATTTTTACGAGTTAATAAATCTAATATAAGTAAATAAAATGTAAGATGTTTCTGTAACCTGAAAATCGATACAGATAGTAATTGCCATTTACATATTAATATCTAAAGGAAATGCTTACGTTCTAATTTCACAAGTAAAGAATATAAAACATCGGTATAAATCCGCAAACAGATTGATGACATGATATTGAGAATTCTTATATGTTTTAAATATTTTTAAAGAGATTTAAATGAGTAATTAACTATAAATATTTGACATTAATATTTAGAAAAAATATAAATGGTAACACAATTACACAACTATTGAGTATCGTTTGATATTTACTGAAATTATTGAAAAATGTTCAAAACAAATGAACAAAGATAAGATTAATAAATGTATAAATGACATACTTCACAAATCAATTTTGATTATTAAAATATTAAATTTAATCAATTCAATTTGGGTGAAAATCCACCCCAATCTTCGCTTTGAGAAATATTTAATTAAAAGGATCAGCGGTCGTCACTGGACAAAGCTCTTTGTTTAAATACGAATCTTTGATGTTCGTTTATTGGAAATATTTTGGAAGGTTTTGATAGCGATAATTAATATTTCCTGGACACTAATTGTTTGTTGTTTTAAAACATAATTCAATACAAATTATTTTCGCCAGAGTACCAAAAAAAAGAAATTTTTCTTGAAACAAGATGTGAATATATTTTAACATATCCTTGGAATTTAGTGGTTTATTTTCAGACAAAAAATAAAATAAACATTTTGGTAAATCAATTTAGAATATTAATTCTAATTAATTGAAATGCTCAGAAACTCTTATAATAGCTATAAATTAATAAATATGTTGTTTAGTTTAAATGAAACCTTTAAAGAACAAAATTAATTTATACAAATTAACCATAG
This sequence comes from Druceiella hillmani, assembly GCA_039881145.1. NCBI lineage: Eukaryota > Metazoa > Arthropoda > Insecta > Lepidoptera > Hepialidae > Druceiella > Druceiella hillmani. Next base: position 26,259,027 of record JAYKKI010000004.1, on the reverse strand, counting down.
AAAGTTCTCGTATAACTTAAGTTCGCTTGCTTTTCGTGACTACCAAAATCTTATTTCGTTCCAACGCCCGGAACACGAGTGATAACATATACTTACATCAGCTGTCTTCCAATCAAATTCCATCCGTATTTCGAACAAAGTAAAACTCAATTTAGCCCAAAAACTTTTGTCTGAGGCCATGCATATTCATTCGCACCTTATACAAGTCCCTCCATACGAGTATAAGACTCTATAAATAAGTAAACGTATATTTCCTTCCGTAAATCAATACGAGAAACTGAATGAAATTACATATATTACTTGGGACGCCAAATTTGTCATGGAGGCACCCAACTTCTGAATCGCAATATCCTTGTGTGACTAGCCTGTTACTATGGATGCAGTGACGTATTTTTGGTTATATATACATATGTAATGGCGAAGCTAAACAACCGTTGAGAAAATGCTTATATTTACATTCAAAGCTGCTAAAATTCAAATTAAAACAAAAAACATTACGCGACGAATTTCTTGGAAAACTTCATTGAGTTCTTTAAAAATTTTAAATCTTAACGGCGATAGACATAATTCAATACGTAAAACGTACTGTAATTCTAAGTATATGTTCCTTAGGTAATTTCTTTATTAATTTATTGTAATTATCATTATTTATTTATTGTAATTCCTAATATTTTTTTCTCCTTCCCAAACTCAAGTTATTCATGACGTGATTGTTCCATTCGTAGCTGAAATAACTCTAGAAAATATTATAGAAACAGTCTCCTCAACATAACTTTTAAATGCAATAAGAGCTTTCTCAACTTACTTTAAAGGGACATTTTTGTTTTACCATACTTACGCTGCATGTTATTTCAATAACTTTTTAGGGCTGTTATCCTTTTTCTAGAGGATCTAATAAATATAAGCGCATCTGTACGGCAGTACAGATGCGCAGGTATAATTAACATTATTTTATGTTTTTAACTTATATATAAAAACGTTATTAAGGTTAAATATAAAATGTTTTATTCAATTATCATTAAATTTTTGTTTAATCCCTATTTTAGGATGATCGGGCTATAAACACTTTTTACTTCGGAAGCGCACTTTTCGATGTCCGTTTATCTACTTCTGGTGCGTTTTATTGAAGTCCATATGTAATATGTCTAATACATAAATTAAGTGGTTTCAAGAAATGATCAAAAATATATTCAAAATTTGTTGCATTTCGAGATATTTTTCCAACTCAAGAGAAGTACACATGCACACACACGCACATGCGAGCGCACGCGCACGCACACACACACGAAGACGCATGCGCACACACATATTTGTATACATACATATATCGTACTTAAACTAGACACTTACGCTATAAACTAAAGAGCAAGAAAAGGAAAATACTTTTTCGAATAGAAAGTTTATTTTCTTAGCTGTTCGTGTATTTAACAAAATATATGTTAAACTAGCTGTGCCCGCCACTTATTTCGCGTGGAATTTGAAGTAATAAAGGTGATTTGGAATTTTTGTTGTGTTTTTTTCAAGCACAAAGAGTTTACTAAAAGCGCTATTGGATATTTGGTACCTAAATAGATTCCGTCAATTCCGACGTTACTGTTTATATTGAAACTATAAAACTAAACATCAACGTATTTTTCTGTATTTGTGAACCGATTTAAATGAAACCAAGACTAAATTTTAGCCCAAGCTAATCTATATACATTACTGAAAACCGCATCCAATTTAGCCATTGCAGAGATTAACGCGCACAACAAATAGATAAACCGACAAACAGACAAGTCTAAAATTTCCGAAAACTCCTGTTTAAACTTTGTCTTGGCTTACTAGCGGGTCTTTAGTAGGTACAACTTAGTTTTATCTGAAAATATTCAATGTACAGACACAGTTTTTTTACAATTTTATTCTCTTGAGATGTATACTCTTTTTGCTTGCGCTGTGTATTCTCAGAAGGGTCTACTTCAAGTCGGCATATTTGAACCGCTCTCGTCTGGGATAAATGTTTAGAGAAATCTGATTTTCCTAGGCACGTTGTCTTTAATATCATCGTGTTTACAACAACTGGTCTTGTGTAACAACAACACACATACAAATTTTAAGAAAGTATTATAAAGATGGGCAGAAAAGATTAAGTGAATAAAATGAATTAATTTACCTTTATTTTTTGTCGTTGATTGAATAGGATAAAAAATAAAATTTATATAATTCTTTAGTTCACTTAACCAAAAATCAAAAGAAATTAAATTTCTATCCTAACATGTCCCATATCCAATACACCAACATGAAGTTTACGTATTATTTATAATGTATGTTTTATATATGTTGTACTTCTAATTCCCATATATACATATGGGAATTAGAAGTCATAAAAGACATTTATGAAGTGTGAAGCAAAATACATTTTCAATACACTGCTGACATGCCGCGATAACTTCACATACCTATTCTCGCGCCAGAATGAGAAGGCATATAACCATTTTCTCAATAGCGAGTGAAATACTAAATGTACAAAATTGAATCACTTTATAGGTCTCTTCCATTTCCATCTCATTTAATCCGAAAAGGTGGATCGTTCAAAATGTATCGATTTTAAAACATTTAAATCGATAGGTCGCAAATCTCGATCATACAGTCAGTTGTCTTTGTTTTATTCGTAGATCGTTTTTACCATAGATAAACGATACACATTTGTCAAATAATATCTATTTCCGGAATTTTAATGATATTCGCTATTTAATCTTATTATTTACATTATTTGAATTAGTTTGCTTAATTTGAATACATAGAAGTGGTGTCTTTATTAATATATTTTCCAAAAAGTAAAAATTTAAATTGTGCAGGTAGGCTTTTTACTCACTTACTAGATAGTCTTTTTAATGTTTTTTTATAAGTAATACTTTTGTGTCGTCTCTCAAACGAAGCGAAAAGTGAAATCGTTACACGAGTTTACCTGGAGAGAAGGCAAAATGTAATTATTGCTCCCAGGTTTTATCGCAGGTGGTGGTTCCATGGATAATCGGGAACCAGGATAATAGTTCGACATGCAAAAAATCCAGTAGTGCCATCTCACATCGAAATTTAAACTGCGTTGCAAAACTAAACGCTGTACGATGACATTTAAGATGACAATTAATATCAGGCTTTCTTCAAATTATTATTTAATCCGACTTCATAAATAAATTTAAAAAATATGATTCAATAAAAATGAGTTTCACTTTAAAGAGAACTTTCGAATTGTTTTTGCTTTTTGTTTATTTTGTTTTCAATAATTCGGCTACATTGTCCTAAATATAAAATCTAAATATAGTGTCCCAGCTTTTTGTAGAACTACAAAATAGTAATATATTTTCAATACATTATCTTTATTTTTATCAAGTCGTTTGCGCACGCCGATAAAGCAGCCGATCATTTCATTTTCTATCTGTTTTATCACAAAATTTTGTTATTTTGTACTAAAAAAACTGTGAAGATAATAAAATTGCCTAGGTTACTGGGAAATAGTGAAGGAATTTTAAAACACGTACTAGTAGTTTCAAAGATTACTACGTACAAATCTACATACATATTTCCATACCAACAAACAGTTTTACCTCTTTATAATATTAGTTGGTAAAATTCATTTAAAATTTCAAAATATTTCGCGTTTTAAATTTATGTGCCCTCCCTTTGTAAGAGATTCTATACATAATTATGTCTTAATATAAAATTTACGACAGAATGTCCTTCGTAAAAGTTAAATAAACAGTTCTTAGAGTATAAATTGCAAGACACGAAGAGCTCTAAACGTTGTTCTAAACAAACTTTTAGCATTCACCGACCTTCGCCAAATACGCCGGTTTAAATCAAAGTTGAAAACCCTTTACAACTGTAATTTTATTTCAAAGACGTCAAATTTAAGTTGTTTTAATTTCAATGTCTATATACTTTATATATTTATGTGTCATCAATTATGTTTATTGAGAACATTTACTAATCTGGCAAGAAGGAAGACATTCGAGCCTATTTGTTATAAAAACCTATCACACGTTTATTTTGTATTTAGAATCGTTTTACCTACTGTAAAACGATTAATAAACTAAACACAGTAAAAATTTTAATGTGTTTAGTTTTTTTTTTAGTTTAACTAATTGAAATATTAAATGCAGTATTAGAACATTTCTTTAAGATGTAAGATAAGCACACAGAATTATTATTAATTATTTGTTCAGAAGCAACCCTTGCTTCAATATTTTCTAACAAAAGGTTTCTTGGAAACGATGAAATAAAAAATTCTTTGGAACGAATTTTATTTGACCTGTTTTTGTTTAAAAAGATAATGTACAACTTACTGTTCGGTACAATCAAATACAACATTTTATTACTGGACATTTTTGTGATTAAAACAGGAAAATATTCCGGCTATATATTTTCTATTTTAAGAGAAAAAAAATTAAATATTTCGTTAATTTCTCTTTAAAATGCATATAACAATAGACATTATACGTATGTACATGTCAGAATTTACCCAAACAAACAAAGTTTTATACAAAGCGAACTCTAATAATCTTAAGTAAAAGCAAATTTTCAACAAAAGTTTGTTGTTTAAGTAGAGTCAAATAAATTTAAGTTTCACATCCTATATGTAATTGCGTTTTAATAGTTAAACTTGGAATAGAAACGGTTTATTTAAGCTGACAATGCTGTATATTTAACTGTTTTTAGTTTTCTTAAATGTTCTGAAAATTTGCTAGTTAATACGAGCAAATTAATTGTGAAGTTCCCTGTATCTCCTGAATAATTCTTGTGGTAGATTTCAACTCACCGAGAAAAACAATTTCGTGTAAGCTCGTTGATACGGGTACTTTGTAAGTAATATTATTAATCGTAATGTAATGAAATATTGTTGCTGTGTATAAAAGTCAATATCGACATATTTTACATTCATCAAAAGATATTCCGACATTTTTATTCTTTAAAGTACAAGCTTTGATATTTAAAGTAAAATTATTTCATCATCCATAACATTTTATGCCGCGAAACAATTTATATATGATACGAAGTTCGTCCATTTTACCAGCTTGAAATACATTTGGTGTATTGAACAGAAAACAATCCACGTAACGTGAAATAAATACATCGATGTTATAGTCTTATATTTAAATTCGTTAATTTTGCAATGGTTTTATTTTACGTTGAAGTGAAAAGCGATTTATTGAGGGTTTTATAAAATAAGTTTACTATTGTGTGCTTTCTATACAAAAATTTAATTCGAAAACATTTTACGTTGGTAAGATTATGTAAAGATTAGAAAAATAATAAGTAAAAACAAAAGTTTAGAAAACTTTTAAATTAACGTATTGCTGATTCGGAAACTAGCAAAGCGGTATTAAATTTTTATTTATTTGTTATTGCTTACCCGACGTAAAGAAATACTTCATTAAATTATTTTAGAATTGGTTGTAATTTTTTTTGTAACAACATTTCATTTAAAATAAGCTTTTATATTTTGGTTTAATTATTTTATATGAAAATTTTGTTCACCCTCCGTTCATTTATGTCTACAGAAAACCGTAAGAGACATTGCGATTCTCAGCAAATTTTGGAACTTTTTCAACGATAATTCTCTTTAATTTTGACTTTAAAAATGTAATTCTAATTGCATTTCGTTATCTCATATTTACTATATATATATATATATATATATATATATATATATATATATATATATATATATATATATATATATATATATATATATATATATATATATATATATATATATATTCATTTTGTGTATGGCTCTACCTGTTTTGTTTAAACATGAAGGTTACATTAAAAAAACCTCCGCAGACTGAGTGATAGGATTAAGTATTTGATCATTTCATTTTATTGTGTATGTTTAAATATTTAGCTACCTAATATTTTTGTGAGTGATGACTTAAATTTACTTAGGGATTGAAAAATGGTTAGCGTTATTTATGGTATAAACAAATTTTACATAAGTTTTTACCCAACATTAAACGGTAAGTTAACAAAAGTTATATTTAAAAAGGAAACAATCAAAATTTCTGTATATTAACATTGTTAGAATTAAAACTGATAAAATGTTTTGTTTTATGTGTACAAGGTGTATAATAAAGTTTTTTACGTGAAATTTAAGTTTAAATTTACATAATACTTGTGGTAAAGTATATCGGAGGTTTGATCAATTTTAATATAACTATCCATTCACAACTGAAAAGTCTATGTCATTATGCTACCATATGTAACCAAGTTTTAGGCAAAAGAGTATTGTTTTGCAAAGAGAAGTATTTGCTGACAGTTTGAAATTCACATCCTGGATGCCAAAGATTTCCATTAAACATAATGGGCAGAACTGTACAACGAAGGTCAAAGTCGATGAAAGGACTTAATGGACCTGAGACAATTTAGGTTAAGCTCGAATATGATTAAAAAATACCAGAAAACCGTTCAACACAAGTATGTGCTATTGTATATGTGCCTCATATTATAACCAGTACTTAAATAATCGGTACTTAAAATAATCAGTATAAACATTACTTAAAAAATCACTTAATTTAAAAGAGTTTTTATTTCAGCGTTTCTCTCTCTGGATTATAGCTATAGTTGTTGTAAAAGAAATAGAGGCTGCTTTCAATTAAATAATCTACTAAATTATTTAAGTAATAAAGTTAAGTATTAATGTTGATAATTTCTATAGATGTTGGTCCGGTTTATTTGGTATGAAAAAGCTATATTTCGTTAAAATTAGTTTACTGGTTTTTGAGTATTAAGCGTATATACACGACCTCATTATCGTGCGATTACAAATGTAGGTAATAAATCAACTAAGCAAAGAAAATATTGAAATATAACCAGTTTAGCGTGCATCAAGATTGACGGTCGGCCATTGCTTACTGTCACTAAGTAGGTTATGAAGAACACAAATATCGAAATATTACAAAAGCGAAAAAATATGTATGCATATAATGTATTTATATGAATATGATAAAAGTTAATGAAGAAAAATTATTTATTTTATCTTTAAAATTAAGTTGGTACGAGTAAATATTGTTCATAGATTAAATTTATCATTACTTTTTCTGTAATTTTCATGTTATCCTATCCTAATTTTAGTCTAAACTAATTAATAGACCAAAAAATTAATGTTGAATTCTAACGGGATATTTGTGATGAAGTGTGGATACTATTTCACAATTTGATATGCTAAAACTTTTGTTATATGCTAAAAATTTCTACTGCGTTACTTCTGTCACCAATTTTTATGATGCTCTCGCAAAACATTTATAAGAAATTACATAATACATATATGAATATACTGAACATATTATATAGTGTGTGCGTATGAATGCATATACGTTTGTAAATATTACTGAATTTAATACTGTCACGAGGAGAAATCAAATACCTAATCATTTATATAAGCATTGGTGAAAGAAGTTGAAATTTGAATAGTTTACTTTCAAAGACTTTCAGGTTTACTAAACTACATTCTAGTGTTTGTAATTCATTAATACTTGCGTAACTAACAGGAGATAATAATTTAATGTGTTTTCATCAAAGGAAATAAGGCAATTCGCAGACAAAGTGTTAACACAAATTTAATGGCCTTTTAAATATTATATGGTAATTTAAGTAAACTAACCTTCCCCTACATTTATCTGAAAGGCTTAAGTACGAAGAAAAAGATGAAAGATGATGCATGAAATTTATGAGCACAAAATTTTCAACCATATTTACACATAGATTTCAGAATATGTTTTCAGTTTAATTACTGAATGTAAAGAAAATAAAAAAAGTATGACAATAAAGTAATGAAAATAAAAAAGTTTGACAATAGAGTTCCATTTATGGCGATACATTCACACTTTCTGTTTGCATTGAGGCAGATAGGTAATTTGCAATATCGGTATTAAATTAGAGTTCGAGGAATGAAACGTGAGTGAGTACTTTTTATTTCCAAGCCTAATGTTTCATAAAGGATATCTAAAAGTTAAAAATGGTAAATTAAATTGGGATTTCGTTTTGAAAGACGTTTTCAGTGCAACTCCATTTGATTGGGTACGCTAAAAAAAGTCACTTCCATTTTACATATACGAGGAATTACATTAAACTTTCGATTATTTACGGTGTATTAATCAAGATCTTCACATTATGCTTTTATCTCCAAAATTTCATGTGTAATTATGAACCAACAAACGGACAAACAAGATGAAATTATAAAGATTTTCATGTGATTGATCCATAAAGGAACTTTAAAAAAATGTAATTCTTAATGTTTAAAAAAATGATTGCTTTTACAAGTATATAATTGTTATATCTATTTGAAAATGTTATATTACTGACATTCAGTTAAAGAAGTTTAAAATAAAAGTATTACTTCGAGATATAAAAAAGAGAAAAAATGAAGCTAGATAATTTTCTTCAAGTTATATACGAATAATTATTGCTATGATGCTATCATATTTTAAAAAAAAAACCTGACTTAGTTTAAAAGATTCATATATAAATTAAATTAGGATGAATCTTTTATTAAAAATCCTTAAAAATTTATTTTATATATCATGTTATATATTATTTAAAAGGTTTTGCCGTAAGTTCCCGCCGCCCTTAATTCCTATATTACTAAGTCAAAAACCATGAAAAAACTGGGGTTGGAATAATCTGCCTAGAAGATTATAGGGAAATATCCAAGGTTTATAATAGAATCTAATACTTCCAAGCAGACTCCAAGACTTCACCTCTGCAACACCCGACTCCCGAGAAGAAGCTACGATATAGAAATATGCTTATAATTTCACTTGTTCTAATTGTTTGTGGTGAAAACTTCAATCTTTCTAAAGTAACTGAAACCCATTTCTTAAAATTTTTCAAGATTAATTGTAAGAGGATCGTAATTCATAATTAGAAATAATATCTGTAATAATAAGCTTGTCCAATTTATTTATTCGACATACAAAAATAGATATATCATACAACGAAATAGGTGTGCTCCCACAATTAAAATTTAATTCAAGGTATTATCAAGGTTTAAATTTTAGGATACATTTAACTTCAAGGTAAAGAAATATGCAATGACGAAATATAACACAGAGATTACTTCATATCATATTCCTTCAATAAAACCATTAATTTTAGTCTTTATTGACTCAAACTAATGGATAATTTTAATTTTAACATATACATCGACAAGAAAATTTAAGAAAACAATTTTAATATTAATTTTTTTTAATGTAAATCTGAACATTTTTATTAATAGCTTCACATGTGCTTTATGCCTAATATTTTATCCACTAAGAATATTGAAATAATGGTTCACACGAAAGCGGGTTTGTAAGTATCGATATGTTAATTCAACGGAATTAATGATAAATTATTGTCATATCACAATATTATACACATATACGTACATGAAGCTACTAGATGATAAGTTAAAAGGAAAAGCTCAATATAACAGAATTCTCTCAATATTGAAATAAATTTTCTTTTATTGCTGTTCATGACAAATACATTCGTGAGTAAATACTCCATTAGAGTTATGTATGTATGCATACTACGCATAAGAATTAAATGCGTGATAAGTACTAACAGATAAAATTGTGATTTAACTATTTTATATTTAATTGAATTGTTTAATTGAAAATAATAAATATAGCCAATTCTTATTATTTTAAACTTGATACAACGGGAAAGGTTATATTAAAGACATAGCTGTAGGTAACCTCTATAACATTGATTAATATCTTCTGGTTAGAAGTATAGTACCAAATAGATGAACGCAGAATAAACCTTCACTGATTTATTTTACAAAACTTGTGTTCTATACACAAGGAAAATTAGCGCACTAGATGGTCGGTTAATTTTTATCTAATAATGCTTTTCCCACTAATTTTTACTTTACCTTTTGGTCATATAATGCGAAATTTTTAAGTTATAAAAAACGTTTCCACTCAATGTCAAGCAAGTAATATTAAATGCTTATTATTCCATTTAATTTTGCAATAAGCTGAAACTAGAGAATAAGAACTAAAGAATAATTTGCTTTGTGGATATCTAATAATATACTAGTTGACAGTTATGATTTGAAGTTAACCAGACATAAAACGATATACTCGTAAATTCAATACGATGTAAAATCGATACACGGTAGAAAGTGCTCTTCAGTGGAGTAGAAAAGAAGGTCAAAGGGAACAGCTTAAGGCGTCTAATTTAAAATAATCATATTTTAACTTAGGCCCATTGCTTTAAGGGCGAATATTTTGAAAGGCAATAAACAACGGCTATCATACAGCCGTTGTTTAACGCCTTACTAAATATTCGCCCTTAGTTAAGGATAAGTTTTTTTATTATAAGACACCCGATCTGAGGTTGGAAACATTTAGGTTGTTGACACTAATTTTTTACGTCCAGTTAGGCTTTTTGTTATTAAGTTAATCGCATAGTTTTCGTTTCCGTATGTAAGTAAAATATATAATTTTTCATAGATTGCGTCAGTTGCGTATAAATTAAAAGTACATAATTCCACATATTTCTTATCAGTTTTATATATCTAAATGAGGAAGAGTTATTTTTTTTATATTTTCTTTTTTCAAATACAATTTTAACAATACACACACAAATTAATATTTGATGGTGCTTGTCTAACTTTGTGAAGTTTTACGACACCCCCATTTTTCACAGGTCCGACTCCGATTTGATGATCCAGGTAGGCCTAATTTTAAATCAACTTTGGTACTACTTTCTTTGGTATGGTATAAAGTTTTTGATATTGCGAATAATTGTTAGCTGGCAAATACTTCAAAATACAGTTTTTTTCCAGTTTGTGGGATGGGAACAATATGTCCATATTTCTTTTAACTTTTTACCCAGGTATTTGAAAAATAAAAAAAAAACTCTAGGTAAGAATGTCAAATATCGTGGTGGTATCCAGAATTTTTTCAACAGATATGGGTTGCTACACAATCCTATGTTGCTCACATTTTAACAAACATTCTGGTTATTAACATTCTGGATTCACATTCTGGTTATTCATTTAATAGAATTTACTGCAAGGTTAGAAATCTGTGAATAGTGGACTTATTGCTATTGAAACAATCTTTTAATGTTCACCAAAATAAAACAAGCGAGGAGAACAAGTTTGGTGTGAGACTAAATAATTGGTAAAAAGGCACATTAATTAGAGCGAAAACCTTTCAAAAATCTCTGCAGATTCAATAAAAAGATTTAATAAAAAATGTAAATAATTTACAATACAAAATTATAAATAATAATGAACGCTAAAGCTTTGTATATTGCCAAGTAGTGTATTTAGTGATAAAATAAAATTATTATATTGTATTTTAGTCTCTTGTAACAAAATAGATAACACGGACGAAAACTTCATAGAACAATTTACAATATTAAGCTTAGGGTACTCTAAGTCAAACAATCGTTTGAATTACGATACGTTTTATTTACTATCGAATATATACCTCGTTTGAATTATTACACGCGTGTGAGTCCGTATGTTTATCCGCTGCAGCCATTTTGCTCGGAAATTGATACAGTAACTTATAAATATATAGCAGTGATTCTGATTTTCAGAGTTTTCAAGGAATTAACAATATCTTATACCTGTGAAAGATATACTAGGTAACAAATTCATAAGACAAAAACAACGCCAATATTTATAAGGAGTTTCAGAGAGATGTTAATTATCATTAAATATTTTGTTCATACCTAATACGTTTTGTAAGAGAAGAAAGGAGCATTTGCGACAAATTAATTAAATTTCAGAAATACATTATAACTTTTCGAATCAGTGGTATATATCATAAAATACATAAAATATATTAATATAAATTCCAAAATGTTTAAAGCAGCAACGACTTTGGAACTCAACACTTTACTCGTAAATACACTTCGACACACTTTGCTTTTACCACCACGAACAGGAAAAAACATAAAAAGAGACACAAAATGAAAACAGCGTTAGCACACATGATAAAAGTTAGGCGGAAACCGCGTGCCGAAACCCACATCCCTAACGAGCTGCTTTAATCCACTTCATCAGTCGCAGACAAAATATTTGGGCGGAGTTAATTAAACGGAAATAATTTAAAAATGCGAGTCTTGTGTGTATAGGAAACAATTCATCCCTTCGTGTTCACTTTGTTACTTTGTACATAAGTACTTTAATACGCTTTGTTGGGATGTGAAACACGATTTAATCATGAACAAATTTGAAACCATCGTACTAGAATAACAAGACAGAATATTTAGTTTCAATTAGGCTTTTGAGGAATTTTATTTTAAGTAAATCATTTATCGAGAAACCTTATTATTTTTACAAGTCAGCTCTTCACCTTTTTTAATATTTTAAGTTCCTTTCCCCTTTTTTAATATCTTAAGTTCATTGTGTGATTCTAATTGAATCGACCAATGAAATAACTATTCTCTTGTGTATGTAGTACTATCAGAGGATTTTTTGGTTTATAAAAAGAATGTAATGTAATATTAATATTATCGGTATATGCTTTCCTGTCTTCTTTTGTTTTTTAAAGGAAATCTGTATTTTTTCCTTGCTCTATTAATATTTTTGTTTTTATTTGTTGCTTGCGTTATAAATTTCACTTGGGAAGAGCTCAGAATATCTAAAATGCAAATTAACTTGCTTGAGTTTCGAACAACCTATTTTGTTATTTAACTTTCTATTCGTTTTCTTAATACCCGTTTGACTGGCTGCTTTTCTAAATCATTTTCTGGAGAAGAAAATGAAAACTAAATGCCGTGTCTCACCAAATATCAATATGATGTTTTGGAGGCCCTATTCCAATAAACACGCTATATTGGTTAACTAGAATCTTCGTTATAGCTAGGGCTATAAATTTTATTCATCCATTTCTCTTCATAATCAGATAATAATATACATATTAACAATTCACACGTAGCATTAAAGAAATTTCTGACCCGGAGAAGTACTGAATATAGGTATTACAGAAATATTATTTGGTTTTTGATTGACCGAGTGATTTTAATTTTTTTGAGTTTTTGGGAAGATACTTAAAACTAAATCATCATCTGACATCTGGCATCATCATCATTGGCATAAAATTTAACAAACAGCCGATTTTATAAGATAATATCGCTAAACCATCCCATTTCGTCTTCCGTATTCACAGATTTATTATACATAATTTGTGCATTCTCTTTATTATGTCATTATGTTAACACACTCTCCCTATTATTTCGTGGGAACGTATAAATGTAAAGTTTATATAGAATTTTTAGGAAAATAAATACTGTCTCAAGTTCGTAAAAATTCGAAAAACATTTTTAATTCACTTATGTAGAAGAGACATGTTGGTAAATTTTTATTCCTTCCATTTTCAAAAGAGTATAGTACTACATATATTATTTTTAAGACGTCCCGTATAAAAGAACCCAAGTTCTCTAATTTTTTCAGATAGTTTTTTGACCTAGATAAACATGAAACAACTTGTAAACCGAAACATGTTACTAAATATTTGCTGTGTGGTTGTCTATATCAAAGCTCTTAAACGTACCATAAATTTTCTAAGCTGTCTAATCCCGATAATATTTAAATTTGACATATTTATAAAAAACGACAATTAATCACGATTTGTCTATTTTATTTAATTAAATTTTGTGAATCATTTAGATCTACTATGTCATTCAAGTTTTTCTTAAATTATTACTTCTTTCTTTGACATAATTACCATTTATGTTTTCATGTGTTTAATCAATCTATGAAAAGTAAACAAAATATATAATGTTTCCGTACACTCTTTATACTCGTGGCCTTAGATATTGAAATTTAAACAAACGTTAAAAAATATTAGTTATAAAGTCTTGTTGTTTTTGTGATAATACATACATTATATATTGTTTTCAAAAATAAATAGAAACTCGTTATTCTGTAGTATTAAAGCTTTTTTTACACTTATTCATTTTACACTTATTCATTTGAACTTTATATGAATCTCGAAACCATATTTTCTCTAAACAGAATTGGTGAAACTTTTATTTCACCAAAATGGATTTACTAATTACTTTATTCTATATATAAAAAGGAAAACAAGGGAATATTTTTAAGACTACTCACGTGTTATTCGTCAGCCTGTCTGTCATAATAGTTTTCAGAAATCGTTTTGATGTCGAAATTTGAAAATTCTGAATAATTGATATGGAAAAAATAAGAAAAAAAGTTAATATTCTTGTCGCCACGATTACTAAAATTATAATAAACAAAGAACACCGTTACTTGCAGTTTATCTAAATTTTAATAAAAGCCTATATTACCTAATGATTCCAAATCTCGTAGTTATTGAAAATTGTGCCATATTTACATCGATAAAAAAAAATAGGATTTCTAATATAGAAAAAGTCGGAAAAGAGACAAGGATGAGTGGGTTATCTGTTTCTCTCATTGGTTTCATCCAAAGAAAGAATGCGTAGAGTGTAATGGAGACTATTTTTAAAAACAATAAGTAAATTAAAATATTTGTAAACATAATGTCATGCCATATTTACTCTAGAAAAAAAAACAATATTTGTGTGGCTTCATTTTTTTCCATCAACAAAAAGAGCACAAGACTCGTAATGATATTTTTCTATGCATAAAATGAAGAACTAACTGGGCAATTTTTAAAATTTGCTAATTGACGTTACCTCGTAAGTCTTTTATAATATTAAATGTGACTTACATATTTTTGGTTTATTATAATCGGCCAAAAATTAAAATTAAAGAAGAGAAAGAGAACATATACTAGTCTTTTTAATAAATTTACAATCAGAAATTTAATTATCTTCAATGATGAGGATATAATATTTTGTAAAATTTCTAAGTTTTTATATAATTTTTTGGTTAGATTATTAGTTATTCGTAGGAAAGATTTGAATAATATATTGAGAAAAAATGCTAGTCTATGGTTTTGACAATATGACAGGGACTTTGTTGAACTAACTTAATAGATTAACAATAATATAGTCACTGTTAGTTTAGTCGATAATAAAATAAATCAATTTTTAGTAAGAATTCTGTATGAAAAACGTTTAGTTTAAAAACGAACATTTGGAATAAAGTGTTCATCGTTAACGTTTAATTTCATAAATAACACCCAGGAATGAACATTATTAGACAAGGAGCATAATTTCTGACTGATATTTATATTTATCGCTTACAAGAAACTATTATATATGTAAACGTAGCAATGGCCATGGAGTTTTCCTTCAACACATCTCATTTACGGCTCGTCTGTAACCGATAAAATGTAATTAATCGACTAATCGACACTATCGATGAAGGCGCACTGTAAACCTCCGAATGTGATCCAATACGAATAATCGTTATTATTCATATTGGATTCAGTTTTTTTAAATCTACGAACGAATTGTATTGTAAGAACGAAATTGTTGTACGTTTATTACGTACGCAATCTAAAATGTATTGCAATATTTATACCCCTAGTCGGCAATCCAAAGTAAATTGAGAATGAAGTTGTTTTATAACTCTATAATTGTTTAATAACTAATTTGTAAACTCGCATGGAGAATACAATTTTTGTGATCGTCATAAAATTCAATATTCTGTCTACAAGATGATTATAAATTGCCTGTTTCAGTCTACTGCTGGGCAAAGGACGATCGCGGTGCGTAGCTTATCGCACCAGTGGCGCTCCTACCTGGCACAGGTCTGCAGCAATTAGCTTAGTGGTAACAAACATAGCAGTAACTGTGAACTGAATTGTCAAGGTCGTAAGCCTTGTGATTAACATAACATGCGGCGGCGGTCGATCTACAAGGTATTATTGCAATAACTGTTCCTCTCAACTCCACTCTAATGTAGTTCGCAAACAAAATTGTTTTACTATTATTAAATTTATGCGTAGAGGCAAGTTATTAAAACCAATGTAATAGTTGATTCTCAAACTGTAAGTCTACAAAGTATTACAATATTTATTCTTTCTTAACACTTAGTGTCTAAACTCTTAGTTTTTGTTAGTATTAGAAGTATTTAATACCCATTTTCTCGAAAATGTGAATAATACAAACAAAACTGTGACCGATTTAATTACTGTTTTATACATAGACAGTCTAAGGTGTACAACGGAATTGTTAAATGGGAGTTAAGGCGGTATATTTAATAAAAATTATAGAAAGCTTAGTAATACAAGAGATAAGGTTCAAAATTTTGAAATTATACATAAAGGAAAACAACTAGCAAATTTCTAATTTATTTATTTATTGTTTTACAAAATTGTATCCATGATATTACTCACGTCATTTTATTTAATGGAAACACTGAGAAAAATAGTCGGTTTAATCTTCCCTGGACATCCATTCTAGGGCCTCTTTGAAAGAAGTCACCGTTCCTTTCCATCCGAGAATCTTATTTCTCGTGTTTATCTTTTATTCTTGGGAATAAACAAGAATTACACGATGCCCTCGAGATCGAATGGCGGAAGACCAACGGATTATGACTAACTTCCATTTTTCAATCAACTACTTGCAAAATTGGGATAATTATATACAGGATACGTTGGGAAAAGTTGTTTTTATTTTAAATTTATATAGATATATTATGTTTGTCAAAGTAAAAAGAGAAAACTTACAGCAGAGGTTATTTTTTAGTGATTGATGCTATATATATTTTCCTCAAAATGAGTTGCCGAGCAACCTCGCTGAAATTTGCTAATATTTATATCATTAAGTAGACATTTTAGACCAAATAAGTTATACGGATAATAGGAATGACTATATATTATATTAACTATTACCGTGGCTTTACTCGCCTATATTTCGTTGTCCAATTCATTATTTTGTTTGGTGTTAAATGACAACTTCTTTGTATAAAATATTTGTGGAGCGGTTTTCAACTTTCTTTATAATATTACTTATACGCCAATCTTAAGAATAAGATTATGAATCTTTATTATGAATATGCGTTAGGAGTATTTAATAACAGTGGATCAATGTGATATTTTATAGCTGCATTAATTTGTACCAACGAATCGACAAATTTATAATTAATCTCCTCTCTGTCAAATGACTGAATGATGAATTAAAAAATCATTAACACTGGAGTTAACGGTTTGTCATGTTTGTGAATTAAAATCGTACTTTTCCTTAGCCGCTTTATGGACTTTGTCTAGATGTTGGACTGTTTGGGAAGAACTTTCGTCGTTAGCTCTCTGAGAGATCCTAATGCTCTGAGAGACTTTGTATCGTAATGATCTTATCATCGGTTGGAGGCTGATTTCCTTATCCTATTTAAATTAAAGCTTGTGCAAACTGGCCACCAGTAGTATCATATCTTAAGAGTATTTGTTTTTAAAGTGAGCTTTTGAATATGAAGCCGAAAATATTATGATTTTAGTTATGATCCCACTTTATCTGCTCGCATTATCCTTAATACGACGTGTAAAACATTCACTCAAGAAAGTTGCCACGCTTTTCATTATGTTATTATTTGTTTTTATATTTTTCAAATTTCCAGTGTCAGCTTCTATGCCTCCTTTATATTTCTTTAAAGGCTTGTGCTATATTACACATAGGTATACCAACATGCTTCCGATTAACTGTAGTTTAAAAACAGAGTAATCTACCTTACCTTCATCCAGTAATATAACTGCGATTCTAGAAGAGATGACTACAAAATGTTTTCTGTGATCTGATACAAAATTTAGAAGAAATGTTCTGCCAGTTTTTCGTTAAATACATTTTTATCTTTTTTACTAAATACATTTGTTAAATATATTATATATTTTCTTTCTAAAGATAGACCTCCTCAAAATAGGACAATATTTTAAATATTAATCGTGCAGTTGCTGTAAATTTTATCCATAATCTAAACAACAATTCTCTTGCAATTCTGACTAAACTGCCCTTTGCATTTTCCGATAGACAACAGTTTTTTTTCTCACAGACTTGAAGCGTCTAATAGTATACTATTATCAATACAAAATATCAATTGTATTGATAATAGTTCTCGTAATTTAAAACGTGAATCACAAAGAAAAGCCTCTTTTATTGTTTCATACCAGTATTTGTCGTAGTCTAGTAAGTCCAGAACTTTACACGCTAACTCGTTTATGTAATAAAAGCACCATTAATAGTCTTATATACTGGCCACTTTTAAATAATTTGACATCATCATTACCTTTTTAAGTCAAAATGACGCTTGATGCATTAGTAACATGTTTGAATATGTGCTTGATTGATTTAACAGAGCTAAAATACTGTACAATAAAATTAACAAATAATTGGATTATACGATACCATAAATCTGTTAATTTTGGTTATAACATTGATTTCCACGGTAAAGTCCCCGTCAGTGGAATTTATTTTCCAATTTTTTGGGGATCCGTCATCTTCTGTTTCACTTATTTTTAGGAATATTCCAGGATATTGTTGTTAAAGCTCTTCTGTTTGCGCTTTTATAATATTATCCTTATTAACTGGAGAAATAAGATGATGTAACTACAGTAAAATGTAAATATGCAGAAGGCCTCTCTTTCGCTATTTGAGAAAAATACCTGAACTAACAAATTTTTCTAAACAAATTTCCCTTTGTTTATACTTCCATTATTTTTTTAATTTTTTAAAAGTTTATCAAGTTTTAATGTCATTACGGTTGTATAATTTTTCTTCAAGCAATATAGCATCGGCGATATTTTTCAATCCATGATTACATATAATTGTGATAGGAAATTAAGGACAACTCTAATAGCGTAGATAAATAATAGAATTTTGAGATTTTTCATGAATTTAATAAGGCGACCCAGTAAATTATGAAGTTAGTACCACTATCTGACATCTATATGAAGTTAGTACCACTATGAAAACCGGTGTTTTGCCTTTTTATTGAATCTTTTAAAGGTAACATCACATAAAAAACTTAATGGTATTGCAAAGAGTCGCACGAGCAGTGCAACCCACAGAGACGATGTAAGTTGTTATCATAACTTTATAACACAATATCTCAATTTGCTGTCAAACTCGATGAAAGAAATTTCAGTTATTGTCGGTGCGATAGAGCAGAGCAAAATTTTTCACAATCTTTGTCGTTGGGCACGTATTAAAATTATGAAACACGTATTTTACTATTACATTGCTATAAGAAGTAAAAACTTCGAGTCAGTATGGACAAACAATTTATTAAATTTCGGGCAGAATGAATAAAAACAATATTTAATTTTATAAATTTTAATTCCCTTTATTACACACTTATTTGATGCATTCATTTGAAAAATTCTTGAGTTCATATTTCATTATATTTACTTCAGAGTATATTTAAAAACTTCGAACAGATTTTGTAAAAAACATGTTGCCCCATTCAAATTATCAACCCGTATTTTACAACCTTAGGGGATGAATTTTAAAAGCAAAGCTGAAATAGGTGTATAATTATTGTTATTACAGAGTATTTATACTAAATTTAGAGTAGTTTAAATAAAGAACGATGTATACCCATACAAATTTTCATCTCGTTCTGCGGCTTCTGTTTTTGCGTAGGATTTTCTCTACAAAAAGCGGAAATATCTATATGACATATTAAATTGGTCCGACAGTGCTCATTGCTACGTGATGCGGGCCGAGTACAGACTCTTCCTAATCCCAGAACATCGCATAACCGGTTATTGGGGTAGTTTCAAGTTTGCTGGAACATTTTGGAATGACCTCCCTTCGCCGCTGGAGACGATTGGAACCATGGATACTTTTAAAAAGTTAATTCGTAAGTGGCCTTTAACCCAACAAAAGCAAACGGAATAAATTAAAAGTATCGGCACTTCGAAATTATTTGATTTAAATTATCATTGTAATTACCTTCTTCTTCTTTCGTCTTTATATATGAGAGTAATAAATATACATACATATATATATATATATATATATATATATATATATACGTTTGTCAACAGATGCTAGCTGTAAACAGGTCGTGTCGGCGGTACTTATAGCATACGTGCACAAGCCAAGCTAGTCACATTTTTGTGGATATGGTATCAAACAATTTGAAGTGAAAGTTAAGGCGTGTAATTTAATTTTCAATTTGTCATTGGTTTAAAGAAAATTTCTGCATATACATATTTTTTATCTGTTGAATTTTCTATCCAGATATAAATTATTATAATTATTATTATTTGCTCTCAAAACTTCATTCAGCAGTCGTTGGTGTAAATCGCCACTCATAATGAATGATTGTCTGTAATCATTATTTATTCACGTATTTTCGGTTTTATCTATGAAAATGGCATTTTGTGTAATGAAAATGTATTTTAATTACACGGTTACCACCGATAAACACCTGAACCTTAACCTTAAGATTTCAATCACAAGTATATTCGAAGTAATATTAATTGTTTATGACATTAATTTTTTATTTTCTCCCATTGTCATTTAGTTCTAACGGACTAAGTATAATTGTAACAAGACCAATTTAAATATTGTCCCCATGTGGAATAGGTTAAACAGAGTTGTATCACAATAGTGCTTCCCCATTTAGAAAATTTCATAATTACGGCTGTTTCTTTTTTATGTTTCTGCCGAATAATAGTAAGAGTATTCACTCTTATATCAATTAAATGTAAGAATATTCAAAGAAAGTTCCAAAATTCTTCATGAAATACACTATTTAAAAAAATTTCAGAAATATTTTGAAACACAGATGAATTTTCATTAAAAATATATATTAAAATTTTAAATACAGCAAAAGTTTAAAGAACCTTTTGGATGTATTGTGCTTGAAAATTCTTGTCCGCTGTAATTGCTCCATCGATAATTTTTCAAATTATTTTGCATTAAAATAGTGTGAAAATGTAACGTATATTGTACGCTTTTTAGAAAAACCAATCGTATCGTCTGTCTATTGCTTGGAACCAAAGATAAGGGAATATAATTGTCGTAAACAAATATAAAGGAGAATAATTTGCATTACATAAAAAAGATTTTTAAATTACGCTTAAGTAATTAAAACGATAATTTACGTAACGTCAATAAAACTACATACTTCATTGCTTTATGAAGTCTTATGTTATATATTTTAGTCGACCAAACCATAATGCAAAGACGAATCCATTTTAAATCGTTAGGCGTTTTAAGTACCCCATTAAAAGAAATAAATGGAATGGTTGGCCGTGTCCTGTTCCGTGCCTATATATGAGCTGACGATAAAAATTATTAATGCTGCGTCAAAACATTTCCCATGCTTTTTCCTTTCGACCTAATTCTTGTGGACGGCCCACTTTTCATTCGAAATATTCGTGTCCAATATGCGACGCGCTGGCTTTTCAACTGCAATAAAATGTGATGTGCACAATTTATTTAAAGTATAATATATTTATACGAGCGTTTACAATGCTGATATTATATAGGATAGGTATCGATGTGTGCTTTTATGCCGACAAGAATCATTATGCATTTACTGTATCATTTTATCGGTTCGCCGTGTAACAAAGAGATTATTTCACTAAATAAAAAAAATTCGTAGCTCTTCACTAGATTGTATTTTAAACCATTTTCTTTGAATAGATTCCAATGTTATTCTACATCCCTTTTTAATTCTAGATTATTATTTCAAATAATTACCCTAAAATATAATAACAGAGAAAAAAACTAAATTTACAATAAGAGATTTTCAAAAAAACCTAAACTTTATTTTATTATTTTGGGTGTTAATTAATGCTCTACAACGAGCTAATTTTAGAAATTTACGTATCAATATGAATTATTGCTGTACAGATTTTTTTTATTTATGAATTTTGAAGTAATTTTTGGATACAATTATTTGATTATCATAAATATAATCAAGATACTATACCTTATTTAATAATAAACACCAATCTAACTTCGTGCAATTTCGGGGTTTTACGGGTTTTTCAAGTAACATAGAAATTTTTTTATTCTGCGAAAAATGTAAGTAATTTGAAATTCTTTATTTGTAAATTAGATTTTATTTCAGTCTTCTCTTTCGTTTTATGTGCGTTTAATACTTACGATTCAAGCAAATATATGGATTGCTGCTAAAAATTCAATGTAGCTTTCTTATATCTAAACAATCACAATTAAAACTTGTGATTATTTCAATTTTTATAACAATATATGTATAAAGTTTCTATAAAATAACTGTTGTATTAAATTATTCATTGGAAGTAAAGGACACAACTTACAAAAAGTACATTATTATTGCCTTAAGTGGCTAAAATATTTGATTTTATTTCTTATTGAATAGTTTTTGAATTAGCTTAAAAAGGGAATACGATTTGAGTCCAGAATTTTCTTTAGATACACAATATTAAGAAACTATTACATAGTTACGAGTAGAGCTTTACTAATGTTTTGCAATTTTTACCCATAAT
This sequence comes from Druceiella hillmani, assembly GCA_039881145.1. Classification (NCBI taxonomy): domain Eukaryota; kingdom Metazoa; phylum Arthropoda; class Insecta; order Lepidoptera; family Hepialidae; genus Druceiella; species Druceiella hillmani. Next base: position 26,236,672 of record JAYKKI010000004.1, on the reverse strand, counting down.
CTAATTTATTTGAATTTATTTTATCCTTATTCTTTGTCTTTATTCTAGCGAAATTATAATAGCATATAATAAATTCACATTATAAGGATATTCAATAATCATTTATATATCAACAGTTGTGTAAATAGACTTGCAATCCAATATTCTTCGTTACAAATTAAATGCCGCAAGCTTGAGTTTAAACCTCAAGCCTTCAGGATCGGCTTTTGAACCTTCATTGTGTACCACTTTTGAGTGCGTGATAATTGCATTCTTTACATCGAGTTGGAAAACAACGATCGGCGATTAACTCCAGCTCTCAACACTTACTTACGAGGATGAACGATGAAAGAGATGGAAGTCGACATTTATTCATTACTAAATGATAAAGAAACCGGTACGTGTAATTTAAGCATGCAAATATCTGTATATTAATATTCTTTTTTTATTTTGAAAGCATGCCTTATGCTTTTAGCAATCAGAATAATTTTCATAAGTGATATGTTTGTATAAAAACTTCGGAAAATAAAACGAGTATAGATTGCGATATCAATGGAAAGAGAGTTAAATGAAAATTTGAAACAATATATAATATTACCTTACGGTGTAATACGAGATGAAAGAAAATAAGCAACACCCCTATTATGTCTCAATCCTTTTTCAATAATACAAACAAATTGTGGCATGTGGCTTAGTTCACAAAATGTAAAATTTTGGATTATGGAATATCATGTAAAAATTTAAATCTCATGTCTGTGTTTTTCAGAGCTAAATTGGTCTTAATATTTCTTCATATACCATTTCAATATTTCCAACAATCGGTAGAGTCTAAACAGTTTAATTCCGCGAGTTTTGTACGATCTGCTGAATGTTTGCCTTTACCACTCGGTCCTTAGTAAAGATAGTATAATTTTATAAGTCTTTATGTACGCGTCAGATGACATCAAGAAAAAAAAATTAATAAATTATCTATTATTTAAACTATTTAAACCTAGAATCATCTTTACTCCTATTGCTCTAAACAAAACTGAACCATTTATTTCCACGTAAATAATTAAATCCACGAATTGCTGTAATATCTAAACATATCCATTAAATAATGTAGAAATCGACTTTTTTAAACTTTCGCGATTCGAACACATATTTTATTTGATTTGAATCGGGTTTTTTTGCGGTAATTATCTATTTAATGAGTAAACCTAGATATTATAAACTAAGTACTCACTATGTCCCGACGTTTCAGACTGGTTGCACAGCCTGTGGTCACGGGAAGACTGAAGATGTATAGGAGTCACCGCTGCGACGCGGGAGTGTTTTTCAAAACTACCCCCACTTGGTTGATTGTAGAAATCTAAGGCGCGTTCACACTAGACCTACACACTACACTGACGGTGTCATGACACTTGGATTTATGTACACATCGCGAACACCTAGTTGCAATCACTGGATTCCAAGCCGCCGAGAGTTTGAATCCGTCTTCACGGTTGAAATTTGGATGTTTTTTAATTTCAATCGCTTCCCGTATAATCCTCTTGAAATAATGAGACTCAGAAGAAATAACCTGGGGTCATGAAGTTCGATCCAGTGATTGGGCCCCGAATCAACTAAGTGTTCTGCTATAGCAGACTTATTTATCTGGCGGTTCTTCACAGCTGCTATGTGTTCCTTCATGCGTTCAGCGATTGTCCTTTTTGTCTGACCTATGTAGGAAAGACGGCAGCTACAGTCGATTTTATAGACACCTAGCTTCTGCAATGGAATTACGTCCTTTGGTGTCCGCAGCTGCTTGGCCATCGTTGTAAGAGGGGTGTATATCGGTTTTATTGAAAACCGTCTGAGTAGGTTTCCAATCTTATCCGTCACCGCTTTTACATAAAGTAGAAAAGCCGACTCACACAGACAGATACTTAAACGCTGCATCACGTCACCATCCTGCTCATCTTCAGTCAGTAGTCTCCGCACTAACGAGCAGAGCTCATGACCTCTGTGACCCTGAACATCTACAGAATGAGCTACAGCATGTCCAAGAGGTACTAAATATGAATGGCTACAGAACACGGAGATTGCATGCTAAGCACACTGGAATTAAACACGCCGAGGCGATCAGACAACCGGCTTTTCTACCTTATGTAAAAGGGGTGACGGATAAGATTGGAAACCTACTCAGACGGTTTTCAATAAAACCGATATACACCCCTCTTACAACAATAACCAAGCAGCTGCGGACACCAAAGGACGTAATTCCATTGCAGAAGCCAGGTGTCTATAAAGTCGACTGTAGCTGCGGTCTTTCCTACATAGGTCAGACAAAAAGGACAATCGCCGAACGCATGAAGGAACACATAGCAGCTGTGAAGTACCGCCAGATAAATAAGTCTGCTATAGCAGAACACTTAGTTGATTCGGGGCCCAATCACTGGATCGAACTTCATGACCCCAAGGTTATTTCTTCTGAGCCTCATTATTTCAAGAGGATTATACGGGAAGCGATTGAAATTTAAAAAAATCCAAATTTCAACCGTGAATACGGATTCAAACTCTCGGCGGCTTGGAATCTAGTGATTGCAACTAGGTGTTCGCGATGTGTACATAAATCCAAGTGTCATGACACCGTCAGTGTAGTGTGTAGGTCTAGTGTGAACGCGCTTCAGATTTCTACAATCAACCAAGTGGGGGTAGTTTTGAAAAACACTCCCGCGTCGCAGCGGTGACTCCTATACATCTTCAGTCTTCCCATGACCACAGGCTGTGGAACCAGTCTGAAACGTTGGGACATAGTGAGTACTTAGTGTATAATATCTAGGTTTACTCATTAAATAGATAATTATCGCGAAAAAACCCGATTCAAATCAAATAAAAAATGTAGAAATCATGGTTTAATTGTGTTATGTTTGTGCATAAATTTATCAATAGTAGGCACTTTATATCCAATATTTTGAAATTACTTCTAGCCACAACTAGTTCAATTACAATTAGCCTAATGAAATCCTAAAGAAAGAACGTAAAATATTCAATGTTACTCGTAGGCAACTGTATTTTCTTCATACTCAGTTCAGATTTAAAAGATCTATCTTTCCAGATATAAAATATGATAAAAAATCAATATTAAATTATTAAAAATATAAAAAGTTAAAAATAATAATTAAACAAGCTACGTTGACACATTTAAAATTAACTCCTTATTTAGAAGTAAAACGGTAATAACAAGGCATCCATTTCTTACACGAGAGTTTGAAAACAGAAATGATAAATATTATGCCTTTTGGAAACTCAAAGATGTCTCGTATATTGTCATAGCAATAAGACTAAAAGCGGGAAATATAAGTTTAAAGCAATTGGTTTCTTTCTCATGAAAAAATCATTTTATGTACAGGCTTTAACACCTCGTAGTTATCTGAATACTTCAGATGGAAAGAAGTATTTCAGTTTACAGCCAACTAACGACTTCTGTATAATAATTAGGGAAAATCAAGGGTTAGCCATGTTCAATTTTAAACGATTTTCTGAAATTTTCATGGAAGGGAGCGTCTTCTGGAAATACTTCAATGCATATGATTTTTTTAAAAATTCTAAATGAAATTATGTGACGTGACTTAATAAGTATAATATTTTCTACCGCTTTAACTCTATTTCATAGTAAAAATCTAAAATGAAACTATGGAGTGACTCACTGTGTAAATATTATTTTAAAAAATATATAATAAAATATTATTTTATACGGATACCGCGGCTCGTGGCTTCGGCTTTGTTTATAGTTTAAATCCGTTTTTTCTCAAAATTTGTGTAATGGTCTTTACACTCAGATCAAGTGACTAACAAAATAAAATAAGATAAGTGTCAAGTATTTCAATTGTCTAATTATTCTGTACATGCCCATAACAATTAATTATAGAAGCCAATATTTTGACATTGGGTATTAACCATTTCCTGTTTTTATTTATTACGAAACAATTCTTATGTTTCAATTTAACTAATTAATGGCTATACTTATAAATTGGAGAGCATCAAGCAACTCCCTTTTTATCGTCTAAGCATTTTATTAATTTATCAATTATTCAAAATGTTAAAAGAAATAATTTGAAACATTTAATATTCTGTAATCGAAAGTCTCATACATCTTCATACTCATAAGTCTTCACACTCTTTATAAGTACTTAACTATTTTTATGGTTACTAACAAAACCTTTAAAAACTGTGAGGTTAATATAATATGATTTCTTTGTTGTCTATAGTCGTATTAGACAGATAAATAATAACACAAAAAAGACTAATAAAAGTTGTAATGTTCGGTTTAAAACGGTTCGGTTCGGTTTTTGAAACTAATTGGTAAAGAGTAATTTAATACATTATTGGAGGGGAAAAAACATTTTTTAAAGATTTTTATAACCATTAATGAAATATTCATTTCTTTATGGCATCGTTGTAAATGAGCAATAAGTTTTAAGTAAACTTTTACGATTTCTGTACTTATTTAAAATAAAGTCATAAAGTGCCACTTTTTTGGTATCTTGATACGGAACAAATAGTATTAAAAAAATTGTACTGCTTTTTTAGCATAGTAGTAGCTTTAGCTTCATAATTAATAATAAAAATAAAAGAGGGAAAATTATAACAAGTGGTAAAAAATTAATTCAAGTAATTTTGTGCCATGTAGAATTACAGTATATAATATATATTTTAAATTACAATAATAATCATATGAGTCAGTGACGTTTATACCACAGTGATCACATATTTAGGCAATACATTTTCGATTAACATCTTAATATTCCCGACATCATCATAACGACATCAATCAATTCGACTGCAAATAGACCTTTGAAACTGCGTGTGATAAATATGGCTTTATTTTTCGTCTGAGGTTAATAGAAAATATTCTTTCATTATTTTCTTTTGTGCTATAAAAATTTCAAGCTTCTTATGTTACCCACATACTATGCAATCCATTTGAGAAAATAATACCGAAGTGTTACTTTTGCTTCACTAGAATTGGGAATTTCTATAAAAAAATCGAAATTAAAGAGAGATTTTGGGACTTCAAAGTTTCTGTGAAAAGGCATACAAATGTCAGAATGTTAAACCTATCCATTAAAAATAGTAAAATAAAAAAGTTAAATTATACGATAAGTAGTTGTTGTCACATTAAATTGTAGCTAGTTGTTCAGATTCCATTGAAGTGTTGAGTCAATGTCAAATTGCTGACAACTGTGGGCAAATAATATCCTAGCTAAATATAGATTGAGTGATGAAAGGCCGTGATTAGAAATTTTCAAACTACACGTATAGCTTTTTAGGTCGAAAGTAATTCGAAATTTTTTTCTAGATTGAAAACATACCAACCGTTAATCATTTTCTTAGTAGCATATAATTTTTGACTCTATCAAATTCCTTCTTAAAGTGAAAATAAGCCACATTTATCTGTTATCAACTATTTAACTTCTTAGCTAGGTAATCCACAAAATTAAGAAGTTTAGTGGCATTAGATCGCAAATAACGTAACAGTGTACTGGTATTTCGTCAGTTGGCACTGAACTTAGGTATAGATGCGGCGATAGAAAATGGTTTTAAATAATTTAGCAAATATATATAAGACTGTGACGATCGACGACGTCTTCGTGTATATGCTTGCTTCCTTATTATGCTTGCTTATAGTCATGCAAAGCCTATTGTACCAATATATCGGTACAATAAAAGAGTTGTAATATACAGACTAAAAACTTATTCGGGTTTGGAACTCTAAAAATCTTCAATTAATATTAATGGCTGTACAAAAAATTATGGAAAAAACAAGAATAAATTAGGCCAATTAACGTAATGTCTACCGATATTTATATACCTTTTTTCATAGACTTATTTATTTGTTTTTTCTTTTAATTTATTCGATTAAAAAAAATATTCCTTATTTCAAAGATGATTTATTATATTTTTATTTAGTCGCAGGTGTGAGTTAACAATGAACATTTTTTATCTTGATATAACTTTTATAATAAATACTTTTAAAAAATTTTATACACAAGATAATTGTAAAAATTTGGTTTATATTTTTAAATATCTGATTCAATAAGATAGCAATATGCAGTTAAATTTTATATATGCACGGTTGTCGATTTAATTCGGTTTTGGTCCTAAAAACTGCATATTGTATTGCTTTAAATGAACTGTTGCTGTCGGTAGCAATAAATTAAACCCTGATTGAAAACATTAAAATGCATAGATACACGTTTGAAACCATATATAAAATAAAAATATTAAATGCTTTATATGATATTTCCATTTTATTACTTTTGAAATGAATTACTCATTACGTTAGGTATTGCTTCACACTTTGATTTTTGCTCAATACGACAAGTAAAAAAATGTTAAAATAAGAGATTTAAGCACAGCATCCTTTTCGTTAAAAACATTACCTGTTTTTTTTTTAAACAGTTGAGTGTTATTATTTTGTAGGATAAATATTGAAAATAAGTAGTGTTTATAAAAATTGACGGTTAATTATGTTAAATTCAAACTTCACCCTTATCTCCAAAAGAAAGTGTAACGTTGTATGAGAGTATTTTATAGGCTTGCGTGATTATTTTACTTCTAATATTTAAAAAACTAAACCGTCATTCAAAATAGCCATATCTAATTTAAGGAAATATTTGAATAGAAAACATCCAACAGTAACAATAAAATACAGAAAAGTTGTTTGTTCCGAATACCTTACTACATTATTCCAATAAAAATTAAGTTAAAATAAATATGGCAAAAATAAAAAAATATATTTTTTAATAACGTGATCCATTTTTAAATTTAAGATAATTATTTTGAACAACGTGTTTAAATTTTAAAATACGACATTTAACTGATTATGCCAAAACAGTTCAGTTATCAATCAGTTTAGTACCCAATTTAGTTACCAGTTCTAAGCCTGGAGTCATAAATATTTATGGTAATGTGATGGAAAAATGAAACATTGTATTTCATTAAAAATGTCTCATTTAAAAATGATAGGAACACGCTTCAATTTTAGCTGTAAGAAATAAAGGATATCAGTATTTAATTCCTTATAATAAGTAACAATTACGATTTATTGCATGTCTCCTGGTGTAACCCTAATTTCAGTGATTTGTAATATAATTATCCATAATAAGTAGCAATTAAGATTTATTGCATGTCTCCTGGTGTAACCCTAATTCCAGTGATTTGTAATATAATTCTTCATAATAAGTAGCAATTAAGATTTATTGTATATCTCCTGGTGTAACCCTAATTTCAGTAATTTGTAATATAATTCTCCATAATAAGTAGCAATTAAGATTTATTGTATGTCTCCTGGTGTAACCCTAATTTCAGTAATTTGTAATATAATTCTCCATAATAAGTAGCAATTACGATTTATTGCATGTCTCCTGGTGTAACCCTAATTTCAGTAATTTGTAATATAATTCTCCATAATAAGTAGCAATTAAGATTTATTGTACGTCTCCTCCTGTGATCCTAAGAGTCCAGTGATTTGTAATATAGTTCTTTCGAAACGGAATTACGCCGCCCGTGTATATTAAAACACTCGACGAGTATTTTCTTACCAATATTTTATAATACTCGTTCTCGTCCTATTCAGTACCTCAAAATACTCGTGTCACCCAATTCTACGGTATTATCAGACCTAAACTCTTCAAATCGGCGTACATTAGCTACTCTCATCTGGGGTGAATTGCTTTGAAAGTTATGATTTTTGTTGTAGTTAAAATGATTATGTAATTATTAACTGGTCTTATGTAACAATAACATACATACAGATATTCGAAAAACAGTTAAATAATACGTCGTTTTCCAGTTGTCTTATATTCATAGTTCGACGTGTAAAAAGTTCAGTGGCGTCATCTTATATTTTAAGCTATAAATACATAATGCAATGCAGAACTAAACGCTGTACGAATGACGTTTAGGATGACCACTATTAAATATCGGGCTTTCTCCAAACTACTACTTAATACGTCTTCATAAATAAATTTAATAAACTATCGATTTGTTTTTGCTTTTTTATTTAGTTTTTCAACAACTCCGTTACTTTGTTTTAAATATAAAAGCTAGATGTACAGTGTCGTGGACTATTAATGTCTTTCTAATACAATATGTTCATTTATATCAAACCGCTCGGTCAATGCAATCCGATAAAGCGTTGGTTGCTTTATCGGTAATTTGTTTTCGACTTTACGTAGAAATTTAGTTACTTTATACTAAAAAACCAGAATATAATGAAACATATGCACCCGAATGCAAAGCACATAAGATGCCAAACAAAATAAGCCTATGTTATTTGGGAATGGTGTAGCTTTATATAGGTGAAATAATTTTCAAAATCGGGCCAGTAGCTTCAAAAATTACCACCTGTATATTTGCAAACAGACAAACGACTTTATTTCTTTCAAATGTTAGTTGGAATAAGGCTATCGAACTACTATCGAACGTACTTGTTGGTACTATATGAATACAATACTTACTTTTCAATGTAAAATACAAAAGAGAAATATGTGAACCCATTTATCTATTCAAGAGATACTTATTTTACTTGAATGTCAATTAACTTAGTAATGGGGCGTGTTCACAATTTAGTGAAATAAATTGTATTATTTAATCGCATTCTTGATTTACACAAGCGATTCACGTTATTACCTCCATGTAGGTTGAAATAATGCTAGACACACTAATAACATTTTAAGTTTAGCATATATGTCATTTTTTGCTCTGTTTAACATACCTTGAAATGGATTTATCTCAAATCGTGTTACAATTGAAGCGACGCTGTTTATGAATTTCTGACTAGGGGGCGTCAAAAACAGATTATAACGAACTAGTCAATAACAATTTTGAATTAATGAAGAATTCTGACTTTATGATTTTATGATTTTAACTAAATAATTCTCATTTAGTAAATAATATAAAAATATTATTTACTAAAGGTAATGCACAATACCTAACAATAATCACCGGTGATTATGGTGCTATCAATGATTATAGTTTAATAAATTACCTGTGAACGAATTGATAATGATACTAGAAAAGCCGAGAAGGAAACCTATTACAATAGCGCAAACACGTTCATGTATTTTTATAATGAGAAAGTGTACGATTTTATACCCAAAAAAATACCCAACTTTTCTTTTTAATTTTTTTAACTAAATTTTCCTCAACTTTCCTTTCCTCCGTATAAATAAAACTCAGTTTTTGGAATACTTCATGCCCATCGTTTTGTATATGACAAAATTACTTATAAACTACAGCAGACAAGTCAAAAACGGTAATTTATTAGTAGCAAACAATTTTGAACAAAGAACGAGTAAAGAGCCATATTAATGGGACCACATTAAAAAATCAATATTTTGAATCAAACTGTCAAATAATAAGATAGTCAACTAAATGTAATCTTTTGAATAGCACCCCGCAGTTAATTATATTATAGATATGTATTATCTACGAGATTCATATAGAGAATATGCCCGTATAATCTGGAAAATATTGAAAAGAATTAGAAATAGTGAGTTAATTACATAGGTTATTTTGCATAATATATATATATATATATATATATATATATATATATATATATATATATATATATATATATATTTATGTTTACAAATATATATAAATACAAAGTCTAAAAGTTGAAGTGTAGTTTAAAGTATTGTCACATATTATAACAAAAAATAAAAGTATGACAAAAGACGATATACAAGCTAAAAATTACTGCTAGATTGATAATGGGGTTAATTGTAATTAAAATTAATGATTATACAACAAAGCGTGTATTTGTTGCTGTTTATCACGTATGAATCACTTATCATGTGCTGATACCTAGTAGCAATATTAAAAAAGTACACATCCATTTTCGCTTCATATCAAGAAAACCCTATTGTGACTAGAAAATACTAAATTTATTAAACCAATTATCATTGATAACGTACGTACATGATATCTGTCTACATGTAGGATAATAAATTAAACGTATCCCAGCACAGTACGAGGAGCGAGGCGATCGCAGCTACCTGCCGCGAGTAGTCGACAATTATAATTTATAAGGTGGACTTCGCTATCCGCCTCGGATTTATGAGGCCATTATTTTTATTTAATTCATATCGCTGATAATTCATTCCCTTCCATGGTAGTAGCAAAAATAAATTTTTACACTTGCCCGATTACACAAATATATGAATATATGTTGTAATAAGCTTCCTTCTTGGTTTATATAGAGTCTTTATCGATTTGCACCTATGTAATGATTGTAAAACACGACACTCTAGTCACTGATAAATACACAATATCTTTAGTAAATAATATTAATATATTATTTACTAAATAATACTCTCATAGAATCAGAATTCCAAAATAGTTCAAAATAATTAGTTAATTCAAAATTGTTTTTAACGCCCACTAATCAGCAATCTTTCAAAGATTTTTTCACTAACATATTTCAGAAAATTTTGTGACTAATTTTGTATGAAAAAAAATTTAGTTATTTTGGTTACTTGAATTAATACGTATATACAGGAATGAGGTTACTTAAGTGATTTTATTTACTTCTCTTTATATTTTTTTAAATCTTGATTTACGATTTACATACTTTACTGTGACTTTGTTTTTCTTACGGTAATTCTCATGTTAACAGCATTTTTATTGAATTTTATTAAAATTACTGCTTAGGATTTGTTAGGTATCGTTAAGGAGAAAAAATTTATAATTATATGCCTGTAAATAAACTAGGCCTGTATTTAAATAAAATGTCATTTGGAAGAAGTCAATCCCAATTAATTCAAATAAAAACATTACGACCTTCCACGAACAAATTGTTTTATTCTCAATTGCGCAATTAACTAAACCGATCAAAATCGTTTCGAAGTGATATCGGTGCAAACATTGACAGTGCTTTTGAAACATTTATTTGTATAATTTCCCAGCTTGTGTCAAAATAACTGTCTTGAGATAGATACGGTATTTGGACAAAATTAAATGAACTTAATTAAGATTAACTGTAGAAAACACGATTAAGTAGAGCGTAATGCATTTAGGGCCGAAATAAATACAGAAAAATCACCGAACAAGTATTTTACGTAATCAATTTCGCAGATCATCGAAGTTATGAGACCTTTACGACTTTTAAAACGTCTTTTACGTAATGTAAACCTATGAAACTATAAATACGATACAAGGACAATATTCTTAAAAAAATCACATCACAAAAGCAACGAGCGAGTTGATTTCAACTCGGTCGTTGCTGAAATGAAAATAAAAAATCAATCTAAATAGCGTCGTTTCATATCACATTAAAAATAAAACTAATATACTTATAGAATGTAAGAAGATGAAAAAACCGAATTAATTACAAAAACTTTAATTAATAATGAGTTTGTAATTTCTATTATGTAAGACAATTTCCGTGTTTCACCTAGTTTACAACATAAAAGTTTATTAGGCTGTATAATTTACTTTCAATCCACATAGAGGTGATTGCTTAAATCGATTATGCAAATCAGAATTGTGACTTAGAAACGTAATTTATTTAATTTAATGAGACATGGTGTATCATAATAAATTGGGGTACATTCAAGTTTAATAAGTATCTTTCGAACATATTCTCTTTTGTGTTATTATGTTCGTATGGTAAAAGTATTCAAATGCTGGTAATTTTTATTTTTCCGTTCAACGACTTTTTATATTAAACAAATAGGTTATACTCTTATAAATCGAACAAAGAAATGACTCGCTACACACACAATAACAATTTTCCACCATTTCAGATGTAGAATTGACTAATGAAAGACACAAAGAGTAAACGAAAGTAAATATATAAAAGAGATATTTGTAATGAATAAATTTGGGTTATTATAATTATGCTCGATGGAGACTTTGCTGGTGTGAATGGTTAGTACCGTCGTAAGTATATCAGCGTTGAAACTTATCAAAGATAATCGGTAGATTAAGTTTGATCTTGTCACACTTGAGTGGATTATGATTGTTATTTCGCTTTGACTTTCGAGCTTTCTTTAACTTTTTACAATACTCACACATATAATAATGTTAAATTCAGATTCTCAGCATTAAACACATGCCTTGTTCTAACTTCTGTAAACTCCCTAAACCCAAACATGCTACCTTCTTCCATGAATACTCCTTTCTTTTATAATATAAAAATAATTTATGACATTTTTTGATTGAAGCCTTTATTGCGGAAAAGTAAGTACAATTCTTTTTATTTTTCTCCTAGTTTCTTTCTTCAATTCGTGTAAAATTAATTTTCAATTTCGATTCTATCTACAAGTTTCACCAATCGTTTTATTTACGTAAACATTCCTGTATGAGTGTGAAAAATATAAATTAAAGATATGAAAATAGAATCCGACTTGTTGATATTTCTTGATATTTTTTTCGAAATCGAAGATAATTTGCCAATATCTCAGTCCTTAAATGAAGTTACCTGGACGGCAAATTTGACTTGGTTTATTTAACATACATCATGACTAATACTGGCTGAGAATTCGCTTAACTTAAAATAAATACTAGTCAAGAAGATGTGTTTTTTATGTGAGAAAATAGGTGAAAAGTTATTTGTCTTTAATATAAAATGCACGACTAACTGTGGTTTTAAACTTATGAAGATATAATTTTTATTTCACTATGAGTGTATTCATAGTTCGAAGCAAGTGAAAGACATTTCTGGTATAACTTTTTTCCGAAGACATATGGAAAAATTTATAAAATAAAATTTTAAATAAATATATTAGGATACTATTATTATATTTAATTAATTTTTCACGACATTTGGATTTAAATCTTTTGATCCACCCCAGTGCGTTCTCTTCTCGTAATTAAACTATGAAGACCAATTTTTGATATTTAATGGGTATGAGCCCAATATGACAGCCTATTTCTTACATAAAATCAGCTTTTACATGAGATACATCCAACTAAACAACTTTTTTAGACATTTACATTTTCATAGGAATGAATATTTTTAATAACTAAAGTTTTATGATATTAAAAATATCTTTACACGCTTACATTTTAAATAACATAAAATTAAAATATACGTGTCATATATATGTATCGGTATTGCGAAAAAAACTCGTAAATTAGTGATCAGTTATTATGCATTAATTTTTTATATATTACATTTATTAGGTATGTCTACATATTTAGCTACGTACTACTAAGGAAGAAATTGGGTACATATATAGGATCTGTAAATGTACACCGTCTTTTGTTTTGTGATCCGTATCTCAGAAGGAAAAAAGGAACCCTTATAAGATCTCTTCAGTAAGGCGTGGAGGTATAAAGTTGAAATTAATATCAAATACTTGAGTTACGATCCCTTCGAGCATTCAAACAATCAATCTAAAACAATGGAATCAAGAAGAACCCTGAAGTACAATTCTTGCCACACATTTTGACACTCGCAAATAATTCAAAACTTCTAGGGTACTTCCCGTTGAACTAAAATCATGAAATTTGGCAAGAGCAAAGTCTCACAGCAAGAGCAAAGGAAAAAAATCCAAAAATTGTTAATTTGTAGTTATTTTTTTGATACGCGCCTGTTAAAAATGTAGTAGGCAGGTAGGCAATATTTTTTCATTTTTAAAAATTAAAATTTCGTTAATAGTTTAATAATAATTTTGTGTATCCTCATATGTTTATAAATGCTTAAATGTGTTTATATAATATTTTCTTATGAAATGCCTTCCTTCGTCTATTGTTATTACCGCTCCGCTAAATAGGTTTATAAAATACGACACATAAATAGAAGTAACTGTTATTTTCTTTGTCCGTATAATATATTCATATCGTTTTAGGAAATTCATCTAACACCACCTAAACTTACAGCTACTAATTCCGGGCGAAGCGATTATTTTGATATTGTAAATTATCCCAATAAATATTTCTTGTCTTAGTTAAAATCTCGCTCGCTATAAAATTTATATGTAATTATTATTCAGTATATAAAAACTAGAAAGAAAGTAGACTTAACAAAAAGGCAGACTTGAAAAGAAATATACTCTTGTGAGTGCAATACCTAATAATATCAAATGATCAATAGTATTTAAATGCACAATATTTCTACGTTGTACTCAAAAAGTACATAACCAAGTGTTGACAAACTTTTGAAGCAAAATGCATTTGAATTTGTTCCAAACTTTTTAAAATAAGTGAACAGCTAAGAAAAGCTTCAACTTGAACAGGTAAGTTGGGTAAGAAGAAAACTTTGTCTTAAAGTAAAATAACTTGGAGAAATTTTATGGCACCCAGTAATTTATATTCAAAAGCGCTTTGTTTAACTTGTGCGGAAGACACTTCCGCTATGAATTTTACGTTAAAACTCAATTACGTGGAAAATAATTACAATTAAAAAATAAAGATATTTAAGATTATTTATGTAAGACTAACTGACTCGGGGACGTTGTTTTTCCGTTAAAATATTTTTTGGTGTTTTTAAATGTTTTGTTTCTTTAAATATAAAATCTTTAATGCTATGTGAATATTTAGTTAAAAAAGGAGTAATAGATGTCGTGATACGTTCATTTAATGGCAAAAGAATATATATTATACGTAAATTTTGAATGGCAAATATACACATATAATAAAATTGTAAAAAACTGAGTCTGCACATTAAATATTTTTAAGTAAAATTAAGATACACAACTAAGACTATTCCAACAATTTTTAGAATTTTTGTCTGTTTTTCTGTTTGTTTGTCTGTGCGTACAGAACTTACGTTGTGTACGCTAATCTCAGCAACAACTGAACCGATTTGGATGCGGTTTTCAATGATGTATTTAGATTAGCTTTTGCTAAAATTTAGGCTTTGTTTCGTTTCACTTGTTACACAAATAAAAAAATGTATAGTGTGTTTTCAGTCAACTTTATGTTCATAGATTTCTGATAGAAAAAAATAAAAAAAACAAAAAAATTCTTAATAACTTTTCTTACTCCGAATTCCAGGAGAATGAAGTTGCAAGCATAACTTGTTTGATAACTCATGTACACGTGATACGTTGTTTTTGATTATACATCCAAAAATGGATTCGACATTTATTGCCAAGTTTTGTTGAAGAAAAAAAAATTTTTTTTTCTCGTGCGAGTAGAATTAAATTAAAACATAATTATACGAAATGTAATAATAAAAATTTAACATTCGTCGCATAACAATATTTACAAATATACTGTTAATATATATACATATATATATATATATATATATATATATATATATATATATATATATATATATATATATAATGTAATAAAATTTATATCAAGTGTAACAGAAATTAAAGAGTAGCATGGAATGGGTATGGTTTCGAATTCGATTTGTTCATGCGGTGAAAACGGAATAAATAACATTAATTGATCTGGAAAATAACAGTGTTTATGAATTCAATGAAATGTGCTTTATTGAAATTTTATTTAATTGCAGAAAGGTCCATGTGTGTATTTCGCCACAACATTAAAATGGAACAAGTACCGTAGTATTGGATTTTGGCCTTATTATTAAGCATGATAATGGTCATATTTATGTTCCAAATACTTCTTATGAATATAGCTCTTGCTTTCGCTGCAATGCCAATATCTAACGGTGCATTTCCGAATTTATAAATTTTTCATTTTAAATGGGGAAGTAAATATTTTAGTCATAACTAATCATTTTAAACATTTCTCACGCGAATCGTAAGTTCAAAATTTTATATAATATGCATAACCTATTTATTACGTCTTCATTCACGGTCACATTTTTATATTTATTCCATAAACCATCAGGTTGTGTCCCCAATGTCTTAGCAATAAGATAGCAAGTGAATTGCATATTTTATATGAACATAAAGTAAACAAAGCTTTGGCAAGTATATCATCGCAATATTTACCACTTTCAAGCAATTTCACTTCTTGGCATTCGTCTAGATTAGACATATAAAACTTGATGAATTTGGAAGTTTTCAACATTTTTAGTGATGTGGAGCCATGTACATTAATTAAGAACATGTGCATAAAAGGCCATGCCGTCATTTTTATGAATAATATACAATCTGACTAAGACATTTTTTAAAAAAGTTACTGACTATATTAGCAGCAACTGCCGTACATCTTGTACAAGGCTTTTGTTTTTTATTTTTTATTTCATGTAAAGTGGAACTTGATCATAAAGTGTATGAAATATTTTACAAATTAATTTTTTATTCACACAATCAAAAACCAGAGTCAGTTTTGTTTTTGGCGCTGTTAATATGTTGTATAATTCATTGTGCCCATTAAAGTACACAAATTATTAATTTTCAATATATATTGCCAAATAAACAAGTGCCTGATCACGTTTATATATTAGAAGGGATAGAATAAGCCTTACTGCTTCATTGTTGCTTATTTATCTGCCCACTTGAATCATGTGTCTAGAATTGTTTTCATCTATAATTTGAACTGCAAGTACAGTCATATAACTTTCATATTTTTACAAATATTTTTATTAATTTTTGTAAATATATTTTATAGGTTTAATGGTGCTGTAAAATTCAACATCCATATAAGCATTATGCGTCTTTGGTAATAATGGCGAATATGACATTACCCATCTATTACCAATGTAAACGTCATTAGCAACGTTTCTCGTATACATTGTACACAATCATCCACCATTTTATATAGATCTTTGACGATATAAAGGATAAATACCGATACAGGTTATTTCATCTGTATGTAATGTTTTTTAAAATCTATTTAAGCATTTACTCTTAGGCGCTTTATATGTTTTGGGTAATAATATTAGCCAATATCGAACTACTCATCTATTATCTGTGTGAAAGTTATTTGCAATGTTTTTTTATGTGCCTTACAAACAATCATTCACCATTTTCTATGGATCTTCGACAAAACAAAAGGATCAACATCGATACCAGTTATTTTGTCCGTATGTAATTCTTTCTGAAATTTCTTTAAACATTACCGTTATCCATGTATAGATAATTAATATTCATTGAACTGCATGACTATGAATCCTTTTTGTTGTCACGAATTCAAATAACTCTGGATCTATATTTGCATGGAGCATTTCAGCTGAGGTTATAGCATTAATTTGTTTTAGTCTCATTTTTTCCATGAACTTATCTAAAATATGTATTTTAGATTAAAACCTTACATATGCGTTTAGACCTTTTTTAGATTACTCCTATGCGTATGGAGTAACCAAAGTTTTTCCACTCAAAAATGCACACGCGACAACCTATTTTGTCAAATATATTATTATCAAAGAAAAATTATGATTATCAATAAAATCAACAAGAAATTTTACATTTTGTTAAGACACGTACAGTAAAGTGATGACGATCAATTTGTTTTTGTTCTAATAGTAACAGTTATTGAATTTCGTCCCATTGTAAGCCGCAAGTAAATATTATAAACAAAAATGGTTGACTATAAACATAACTATAGGTCATTGCATCTAGCATATATGTCTGCATATGATACCCGTATATGAAGATGTATATATTTCTAGATATATTAATAATAAAATTATTAAAATATATTTATAATAAAATTTCCATTAATATTATTATTTATGGTAAAAGGTATATTTTCTTTCGATCGTAATTTTGCTTGATTAACTCAGATCCATCGCAAGCGATCGATCTCAATTTTTGCATATATATCCACAACCATTGATAAAATAACTGACGATGTTTGAAGGTGTGTATTTTCTGTATTATTTCCTATCATAAATTTTGTGCGTAGTAGTACTGCTGATATTTTTGGTAGTTCCTATACTAGTAAATAAATATAAATTATGTATAAATTATTTTTCATTTCTAAATATTTTATTTTTTAATAATTGTAAATATTGAAGGATTTCACTGTTTGATGTTGATGTGATATCCATCCTCTCATGCCCAAAATGGATATTGCAAAGCATCACATGAACGATGAATGTCTTATATGCCTTTTATGGTATTGTTTCTGTGCATAAATTTTATATCTTCTTACTCAAATTTGATCCTCAACCACTTTGTTAATATTTGATGCATTAAAACCCCTAGCATGTTTTCTAACTGGAACTTAATCTTCTTTAACGACAACCATGTAACTATCATTTTGCATTCTGTTAGAAATTTGTTTGAATACTTGAATTAACAGGTTTTTCTTTCGTTAAAAATGTTTGTCATGAAGTAACATTGGTTGTTTCTTAAATTACTCCAATGTGATTTGCGATGAATGAAGACGTGTTAACATCCGTTTTAAAGTCTTTAAATTATTCTTCTTCATAACCCATGAAATAAATTTGTAAAAATTTTGGGTTCTTGGCCAAAGTCGTCAGCTGTTTGAACGCATTTAGACTGATAACAGGAAATAATACAGAAAACCACATTTTCAAATGTCGTCAAAAATTTCATAAATACATTGTGGATATGTGGCCAAATAGAGAGCCGATTCGATTATAAGCTTACCCTTGACTTTTAAATGTTGTCTTGAAATTTTGGGCACCATCATTTTTTACCCTTCACGTAGCATTAAAATGTTATTTGAAACTACGAATTGAATCTTGTACTTTTTGAAAAACAAATTCAATTCTGCACTATCTCCTGCCAGTAATAAATGCAAAGTTTCAGGTTCAATTTAGGCAGAACAATTTTTCCACATAGCAATTTTTCAATTTAAATGCCTTACTTAATTGGCAATAAAGAGTTAAATTGGTATGTATATTAAATATATAAATAAAGGGCTAAATAGCAATATAAGTTATGCCCAGTGTTCCAGTGTTCTAAAGAATTTTAGCGAAGCTGATTTTTAAATCACACCTGAGTTCCGAGCTAATTGAAAGAAATAACAACATGACAATTCTCATAATATTGGAAAAGCAAATTTTTAAAGTATTGGAAAATATATTTCCTGCCATTTTGAAGTAAGAGAAATGGTAAGGAAACAAAATAATTTATACAGTTACTAAACGATGTCCTTTCTAGTTTACATCTAATCATAGTATGGTTTTACTTTTTTCTCTTTCCCTGTTAATTTAATTTCTTTTACTGAAGTTTTATTAACTAACATTTTGAGTAAATAAATAAATCATCATAAAATATTTAAAAAAAATTAACCCAAAAATATACATCCGTATAAACAATTAAAAAATGTTTACTTAACAAATGGACAATGCTATATTTAAAGATCCGTGATAACAATTATTGAAAGAAATAAGACTATTCTTTATGATAAGCTTTGATCTACTCATAAATAGTGGTGAAATTGAATTATTCTTACGAATAATTTAATTTCAGTCTGCCGGAGAGAACCCTTTCCCTGAACCTTAGTCTGCCGGAGGAAATCCTTTTCTCTACGTGCTTATATTGTTGTATTAATGTGAGTAGTACTATTTGAAGGCGACTAAAATCTATAAACACAAATTTGAGAGAAATGCCATTCTACTATTACTCTAAATATGAGAATAATAAAAAGGTTTTACAAGAATAATTTTAATTAAACAATTGGTTAACAATTATTCTTTATCATAATTTTAAATATGAATTTATTCAACTAAAGGTGTTTGGCAATTGATGAAATGTCATCATCATCACCATCAGTAGATTGATAGCCCAGGTTGGTAAGGATTTCCTTTAAAGGGACCAGTTCCATGCAGCCCTCTATGTTACAACCGACATCCAATTATAGATCCTTAGCACCCCAAAATCCTTCTCCACCGCATCTTTCCATCCATCTTAGGTCTTTCTCTTCTTTTTTGTCCACGAGGTTTACCCAAAAATATCCATTTGAGGGGGTGTGAACTTTCTATTTGAACAATATAAGCAGCCCAATTTAGAATATTGATTTTAATAAATTTTATGACCTTCTGGTTCTTTGTACACTTTATATATTTCTAAGTCATATCTCTTTCTCCAAATATTATTTTCCTTTATGCCTCCAAGAATTGATCTTAAAACTTTTGAATTGATCTTATAACTACTGAATTTAGAGATTTTAAAAAGTACATAAAGTTAACACCGATAGAGAAGCAAAACCTTTAACTTAACAAGCGGACTGAATTAAAATACGTGATATATTATTTTAAGTTATATTTACGTCAATAAGTCAGGAATTGTATTTTTAAATATAAAATAAATTTTGATGATCTTTTTTACTTTCAAGTTTCAAAAATTATCATTTTTATTAATATTTTATTAATAATTATTTATAGAGAAATATATTAAATTTATTTTAGATAAACATGTGTTTGAATGGAATAAAATAACATCGTATAAGATGATCTTATTACGCCATCCTAGTTAAATAAATTAATTTATGCAGTTTTAATTTGTGTAATTCTCGCTTAAGATCATCTGGTTTTCGAGACTACTAAATTTGAAAAAATCTTATTTCATTATAAGGTTCGGAACATATGACATAATTTGCACTCATATCACCTATATTTCAATGAAAGTCGGACCAGGTCTAACACAAAACAAAATTGAATTTCGTTCAAAATATTTTCTCTGAGAATTATATATATATACATATATATATATATATATATATATATATATATATATATATATATAAGATTCTATAAATAAGTAAACTAATATCTCCTTTCGCAGATCAATCGAAGAACAGATTCCAATAACGTTCCTCGCTTGAGCCGCCAAGTTTCTTATGGTGGCACCCAACTGATAAATCGCAATTTCCTTACGTGATTTGCCTATTACAACGGGCCTTGCTGTTTCTTAAACGATATCTGTTGTAAAATGTAGAAAATAGTATATGCTCGTAAGCGGCTGCAATAAAACTGATGTGTTATAGAAAATAAGTCAATTTTCATGATTGTATTCAAAAAACCATTTGTTTTTAATTTTTTGCAGGAATGTATATGTTTACATTTTGCATATTAATTTGAAGAAATTACAGGATGAATTACTAAGAGTATTATGTCATCACTTGAGAATATGAACTCTAATTAAAAATAGCAAAAAAGTTTAACCCATTTTTTTTTTAAATTATCAGATAAAAGAAAATGCTAATAATATTTTATTAACTAAAGTAAATATGTAGCGAAGCAAAACTAAATTTTAGATAAATTTTTAAGACAGTTAAGAATCAAAGCAATTATATCCCCATATTTAAAGATTATTTTCCAAATTGTGACAACCGTGTCGATCCGCATTTACGTTATCGTCATTGATTAACCAATCAATTCCGAATATCCAGCTGTACCTCCTGAGTAACTAATAAGTTATCTAAGCATTTGGGAGTAGTTTTGCTCTCCTTCAGGTTTCTGAATATTTTGTTTTTATTTTGTTTCAAAGTTAGCTTAGAAAATTTTTCGCGTAACATAATAACATAATATTCTTTGCGTTATTTCAATACACTTTATATATATATATATATATATATATATATATATATATATATATATATATATATATATATATATATATATATATATATATATATATATATATATTATATATTCTAGCTAGAGAACCGTTATCATAAGCTTGAATTTGCATGAATTTACATGTAACTATAACTTATTTTATAAATTAAAATTTATCTTTCAACATATAAGGTATTTTGAATTCAGACATAATATAAACAATAATACGAAATTGATAATTCCCTATATCACACGAAAGCAAAACTGAATGAAATTGAAAAAAATACGGGACTGTAGATTACAAGACAACTAAATTCATGGGATAATTCCATTATACTTTTCATAATCAATGTAATTTCAATTTCTACATAATATTCGAAATATTTCAATTCACATAAGTCTATAATTTCAAGAGATTTACTCTATCATAAAAAGTTCATTAATTCTGGTTAAATGTACCTTTTTCCATTATATTAAATTTGAATTCATTATAATTTCAACTCACTAAATTAAAATCGATCATCACGTAATTGTTCTTTAACTCAATGTTAGTTACCGAAACTCTTGAAAAAGTCAAATAAACTGTTATCTGAATATAAATTTCGGACTTTCTTTACAGTGAAATTTTCCCTTGACCAAAGGTACATTAGTAGATAGAGAGTGTACATTCTGTAAGACTCTTTCTTATCAAAACCTAAATATTTTATAACTCTCATAACCTGATGTAACCCTAATATAACCTAAACTAACATAACTTAAACTAATTAGACTTGGTCTAACCTTACCTAACCTATTCTACCTTAACATAACCTGACCTAACCTGACCAATCTAAACTATCCTACTTAATCTAAACTTACATTAATATATATATATATATGTATATATTTGTATATATATATGTATATATATATATATATATATATATATATACACACACATATATATATATATATATATATATATATATATATATATATATGTATATATACCTGCTTTATCCATTACATCGAGAAGTAAAAACGAACCCTAAGCTGGTGGGAAATAAATGTAAAGATGGTTTATAATACTTAACCGTTGATAAAATTGAAATATTCAACAGGAAAAATTTTGAAAGCGTATGAAAGGAGCAACGGGTTTCCATGCAAAAGTATGAAGTAAACTTATTGCGAAAGATTCCAGTGATGATATTTTCATGACTAGCAATAATATTTTAATTAAAATAAAGAAAAATATTTAATCAGTTAAGTTCTAAAAAATTTACAATAAAATTTCAATCATTTTTTTCCAATTTGTGTACATATTTTTTTAATTTATACTGATATACTTTTAAAGTAAAGTTTAATACTTATTATTGGTGCTAAAATATCAGCGCTATATGGGGGCATATTATATTACAATAAATGAAATATTGCGATGGTAATCCTAATTATATATTAAGAGGTTGTTTTTTGAAAATTTTATTGATGAAAAAATTATGCTAGAGTTAATATCCTAATTAAATTATTAAAAAATTTATATTAAGAAACTTACTTGAACAAAAAATTTACTAAAACTAAAATTTACTTAAAAATTTACTGCAATAATATTTGTCTTATTAAATTAAAGTTTAATTTTTATATTAATTGAATACTTTTATAAGATCTATAACATTACTTTACTTATTGGCAGGTATTTTAAAATGATTCTCAAATGCGAGTGTAATATTCCTTTCATTAAGGTTTTTGAAATGTTAATAAATTATATCATCAGCGAAATAAAATAATGATCTCTTAGTAAATACGACAGATCATTATTTTACTGCCACTATATACGATACTCATTTTAATATCGGGGCTGTTCTTGGTATAAAAATTCATAAAATTTCCATAAAAAATGTTTGAACTCATTTTTCAATAAATACCTAACTTTATCAGATTGAATATGTTTAAATTTATATCCATATTCTGAAGAAGTATTTTGAAAAGCACTTATAATTCTTCAAATATTTTTATTTTATACGTACTAATGTCATTTTACTAAAAATATCAAAAACACAACATTTAATTATGCCCATCGTTATAACTTGCTACAATTTTCCTAATTTTAGAATGTGACAATTTTTCCCGCAAGGCGTTTATTAATTTTTTTTACCTCCATAACCATCTGAACGTAGTAGATTGTAATAAGTATTCTTAATTTCATCTCAGAGCTTAATTCTTTCCGCATGAATTTTCTTCTATCTTTACAAACAATTAGAGTAATATTGGTTCTTTCTCAACTCTATTCCTTTTTTAAGTGTAGAGATATAATCACCCGATGCAGTTCTATATGTATCTAATGCTAACTTTTTCTTTTTATGGATGATAATAAATATTCGAATACATTTTCAAGATGTTATTGATTTACGTGTTCATATCATTGGTTGCTAATATATACCATCAAGTTTTATTATTGTAATAATTAAATTAATTTTTAATTTGATTTACTTTTTAATGAGTTTTCGGTACAGCGTTTTCTATTTTAGATTTTAATATGATTTTTCATTATCTTATATTTCCTCAAACTGAGTTTCCTGATAAATTCTATACTTTATCTCAGTTTTGCTTTAGTTTTGGTCATTATAATTATTCGAAGTGTCATTTACCGTTTTCAATATTCATCTGCTAATCGTCATTTGTAACAACTGAATCGCCTGCACCCATTTAAACTTTTATCTTTAACAACACCAAAGTGTTACGTTAAGGAAATCAATGTGTGAACCTTAAATTTTGGATGGCGACACTAGTCTCTCTCCTAGAAAGTCGCAATCTTAGATTATTCATCAGAATCTCGAATTAAACACCAGATAACAAAATTGGTGCCACTTCACTCTTTATAAGGCAAAAGCCTTTTTTTGTCCTTCCTGACTGGACTATAAATTGAAAATAATGGGGTATAGCTTTCGATAAGTTGTACGTCGGGAATTATGTGTATTCAGTTTCTTTTTTACTGTCTTTTTTACTGTTTAAATAAATATTTTGGCAAGGCTATTTATATATATATATATATATATATATATATATATATATATATATACATATCAAAAGTGGTCTCTATGTCGTAACAAAAAATATATCACCGCAACTGGATGTTCAGGATTATTTAACGTAAGTTTTTGCTATAATTTCTGACATGGGTATAAATATTTTAGATAATTTTTCCGTATTTATTTCCTTCGCATTTTGTACTAACTAATTACATCTATAGCAAGCCCTACGAGTTATAGATGTAATTAGTTAGTACTTTTTGTGAATTTCCAATATATAAGTCACTATGACTAGATACATTATGCATATGAGTCAATTAATAGCGGCTTTATATTATATGTTACAGGATTAGCTTGCATGATAACCAGTGAAAAACATTTATTCGTTTAGCTTATTATCGATGCTATGATGATCCATAGTAAAACACAGTGACGGAAGTTGGGAAATGTATATAAAGAACATAAAGCAGATTTAAATCATTTAAGTCAGACTATTAGATTATGAACTTAAGTAAGCAAAAAAGAGTGTGATAGTGTTTGAGAGGATAGTCCAAAGAAAATAGTCTTTAATGTCCTAAGTTATCTGCAAGCTGACGTCGAGACTTCTTAAAATTCGCTGAATATGCCATCATAACTTCCGCATTTTGAAGAACTACACGTTGACCTCGAAATTTTTCAATACTTAAAAGTTTTCAGAAGTAGATATCGGAAGAAGGTTGTGATGATAAACTGAGTTCAATAACCTTTTTTTAAAAATGGTAAAGTAGGCTAAGAAAAAAATAATGTTGTTATGAAGAAAGTTAGTAAAAATTTACCTCAAAAAGCAAGTTGGAAGAGACAAAATTATAAAAATCTTAGTTGCAGTTATGTGTAAGTTCCTCATATACCTACAAGTACTGGTATATGATGGCTTTTACATCATATAAGCATAATATTAAAATAAATCTCCATACTTAATATTATTAGAAATTGTAAACATTATTAGAAACTAAAAATATCATTTATTCTTCTGCTGACGGAAACAATCATCATTTTCCAATTTTAATTCTGAAGTAATCGTTCCATCAATGGAACTATTTAACGATACGCTACTTGCTGCTCGCTCATTCAACCGCTGCGGGCCGCCGGTAAGGTAGTCAATGCGTATAGGCTCAATAATATATAAGCCTAATTCTGCAGTTAAAAATTTTATCTTACAAGTAATTGTCCAATTAAATGAACTGTTTGATGATACGCTACTTGCTGTTCGCTAATTAAGTTGCTGCAGGCGGGCGGGAAGGTAATCAATATGTAGTAATCAATATGTACTGTTAATAATATATAAGCCTATTTTTTATATATTTATATTATATTATAAGTAATCATAAAATTAAACGATTTGACGATAGCGGGAGGTAAGATAATCAATATCTATAGGCTCAATAATATATATACATATTTCCATAAATATGAATATTATCTTACAATTAATCGTCCAATTAACTGAACGATTTAACAATACGCTACTCGCTGCTTGCTCATTTAATTGCTACGGATGGGCGGTAAGGCAATAAGAGCCTATTATGTAAATATGTATAAAATGTGATAGTCTCGATACATGCATGAAACTAATTTTCATCTTGGCTACATAACGTTCCTGTAGCATATTATAGTCAAACAATAATCTATATTCACAAAAGCACAAATGCGGCGGCAATCATTATATTGCACATAATTTTTATCCATTTAATAATTAATAGTACAAAGAGTGTATACATGTTACATTTAGCAAATACATAATTGCTATTTTTATAGCTCTAGCTTCATTAGAACTATTCGAAATTTTAATTGCAATATTTGGGGACAACGGAGTAAGAAAACTGTTAAAATTAAAAAAAAAGTTAATATTCAAGCGTATTTCCGTAATGATATAAGTGTGAATTCTGTTTTGATATTTTAACTACATTATATAATAAAGGAAATACATAATTATTATTCATGAAGACTCTTAACACAAATTTTCAAGTCTTTCACTTAAGTAGTTCTTGAAATTCAGATTTTACATGGAAAATGATACCCACACTCTTTTTCTGCATTTAAAGAATTCCGAGATGTAGACAGCTATTTAAACTATTTAGTATTTCTAAAATTAAGTAGACAATTTTCTGCAACTTTGAATAATACATTTTCTGAGCATCATAAATTAGTTTAAAAAAAATTATTTGTGACCTATAGTTTTTCGTGATTCTAAAAATAAAAGCGAATACTAATTAAGAATAAAAAAGTATCGGCATTATAAAATGGTTAATTTGCCGTAATCTCTAGTGTTAAGAATAATTGAAATAAAATACTTAAATTAGCTTTTGTATTTAAAACCGGACAGCACATCACTACTATTAAACCAAATAAAATTTTTTTATGATGGCCGAAATGAATATATCTTAGATCCGAAATGATTATTTCTTAGATACTCTTGAAACTTTCTTGAACTATCGAATAAACTGAAGAAACTAATAAACCTTTACTAACAGATCTTCTTCTTATTTGATGTTCGTGCAGTGTATCGATAATATATATATATATATATATATATATATATATATATATATATATATATATATATATATATATATTGACTAAATGTACTGGTAATTTTAGAACATTTTGTACTTAAAATTCTTTTTAAGAGGCTTTTTACATAATCATATCTTAATATAAAATTCATGACGGAGTACTTCTCGTAACAGTTAAATAAACTGCCGTAGTAGTATAAGTTGACGGACGCGAAGAGGCGTCTAAATTTTCTAAATTTTCCTCTAAACAAACTTTTCGCATTCATCGATCTTCCCCAAATAGGTGGATTAAGTTCAAAGCTAAAAGCTCTTTGCAACTGTAATTTTCTTTCAAAGATTTCAAAATTCATTACAATATCTATATAATCGTAAAGAGTTCTTATTGACAACGTTCATTAAAACTAAAAGAAATTGGAGATATCCTATTTTTATTATAAAGCGATTATTTGTTTGTTTGTAAATTTACTTAAATTAACCAAATTGTTTTTAAACAAAGTATTAATGTATTTCTTAAGGTTGTAAGATCAGTACAGTGGAACTATATCTTTAATAGGCAAAAGTTTTATTTCCGTATTTTATTGGAAGATGTCCTTGGAAACGTTAATATTTTTCTTTATCGTAGCTTTTAATTTATAGCAAAGCTTTTAATTTTTGTGGCTTTAGTTTATTTCATTGATTTTTTTGTCTATTTTATTATTTCATAGGGATAAATTAATTAATCTAATGAACTAAATCAACATATTATAATTTCTCTAGTACTTTCTCGATATGTTAACTAGATATGTAATAAATGTTTAAGTAAAGGCACTATGTTATCTCCTTTTTTAGTTGCTTGACATAATACGTAGATAAATATATACGCTATCATTATAGCTAACATTATTGTTTCCTTTTATCTGGAAAAATAAGAGTTGATTTATTTCTTCTTGTCATTCAATATAAAATTTTATTACAGGACTTTCCTCGACTAAAATTTGAAAATGCATCGCTATATATTTTCCTATTTTACCCAAAATCTAGATCAGTTCGTACAATTTTTTTGAAAATTATTTTCATATGATCATTTTGAAGATGGAGGTATTTTTAATAATTTTTAGAAAAGTTTATTAAATGAAATTTTTAAATTTTTTTTGTCGTATTTGTAGTTATAAATTGACAAGTTTTATTTTGCAGTTCCAAATGTTTAAATGCAATATAATTAAAATTATCTATGAACAAACAAACCCTCCTCTTGTTCTTTCAAAGACAAAACGAATATTAAATGTAAGACATATAACTTAGATTATATAGATATAAGATAAAAAAGTTCTGCCGAACACGAACTAAAAGCTTTTAAGGCCAATGGTACCGATTTCAAAATGGACACCGTTTACGTTGAGTAAAATTGTGAGCATGTGTTCAAATCTAAATGATCAGCAATAGTACCTTCGGCTGTTCGAGGATATAAGTCGAGAACAAATAAAAGTTCAAAGATTAAATACAACATAGCTTTTCATTGGTAATTTGATACCTTCCATTTTAATATTAAACCGACGAAAATTATATTGCCATAAAATTTCCATTTTCCATTGACATCTTAACGATGAAAACAAATTTTTTCCATAACTTAAAATGCGGTACGATTTAACTTTATTTTGAATTGGTTACTTGTTCAATTTAATTATGTATTTCTAAACCTCGACGTAAAGCATTTTGCCAGGATCATGTTTAATTTATACGTCTCTTTGAAAGTTATTGTCAATTAATCTATAATTCATATATTCGTTTTTTCAGAAATTCCTTACTAGTGACATGTAAGGAATTTCTGAAAAACCAATTTTCCTTACTCATGACAAACGTAACAGTCATGTCGATCGGCGTAGTCAACAAGAACAAATTACAGTAATTAATCGATGTTTTAACGAAGATTACTTGTCTATTACATGCAAGAACTTAGATGTGACCGAAAGCGCTTAAAAGGTAATATCATATGTCGCGGGAACAGTGATCAGAAACGGTGCAAAAAATCAAATATCTGTCCTAAGACGTTTATGAAATCTGTATCATATTTTAAAAAGTTCTGAAAAAACTTACAAGAGGAAGGCGGTGGAAAAGCTTTGCCGCTTTAATCTAAAAAAAAATTACTTCCGTCATGTTGAAACAATTTGTTGAAAACAATATTTTTCATTAAAAACAATAATTTGCAATTCAAAAATTGACTGAGAACTACACACACTGTATTAATTAATAAAATTATTCAATAAAATGTTCAATAGAAAATTACATAAATATTAACATGAACTATGTCTGCAAGAAAGAAAACGAATGTGTATTTGAACATAATTTATACAAACAATTAATGCGGTGACCTGGAAACTAATTTTGGTGGATTCAAAATATGTAGGACCACACACTTTTTATGAAGTTTTTGAAGTTACTTGCACAAAAACAAAATTATTTACAAGTAAT
Source organism: Druceiella hillmani (assembly GCA_039881145.1). Classification (NCBI taxonomy): domain Eukaryota; kingdom Metazoa; phylum Arthropoda; class Insecta; order Lepidoptera; family Hepialidae; genus Druceiella; species Druceiella hillmani. The sequence continues at coordinate 26,207,306 of JAYKKI010000004.1, read as the reverse complement.
TTAAAATACATAAAATAATTGAATCCTCCCAAAGTATAAATATAAAATATGAATTCTCCCAAAGCGTAAAGAGAAAGTCACCCTGAGTACAAACTGAATGTATAGACATTACCTAATATAATATATATCAGACAAAATTGGTCATGATTTGATACACCTTAAAAGGTTAAATAACTAAGAACGGCTAAACATTCATAAAAATCTGATCATACTCGAAAGTCAGTAACGTTTAGAATGAAAAATTACATTCTTCATTATATTCATTGGTGCGACCCAGAATATATTATCTTGTAACCATAGATATATACACAGGTGTGTAACTTTTGATATAGGCATGCCGACTGAATAGCCAAAGCTACGCTTTTTGCGCCATACATCTCTCCTTGCGTAAATTTTAAATAATTGCATCCTTCTAGCTTTTGTAAAGATGTATAGTAAATTCTAACGGTTACATTTTATAACACATTTCTGAATTTTTCATCCTCTACCTATAATCTGACATATAAAAATGATAATGGATTTTAAATGTTTTCAAACCGAAGGAAAAATTGAAAATCCAATTAATTTTATTTCACACTAAGTAAATAAATATATATATTATACGTATTGCCAGAATTTCCTAAACAACATAAGTTTTATGCGGAGCGGGCTTTATTAATCTTAAGTAAACACAAATCTTCAACAAAACATTGTTGTTTAAACAGAGCCGAAAATTACATAATTTATATCAGTAATTTCGTAACGATCTTTTATGCAGTCGTATTTCCTAGCTACATTTAATAATGATACGGTTTATTTAAACTCTGTCTCACATGATGTTTTACGTTTATTGTTTTCTATGTTTTAAAAGTTTTATGAAAACTTGCTACTTAATGTGGGCAAAATTGTTCAAGTTACCTTATGATTAAAAAATTTCCGCAGCATTTTTAACTCCCGATGAAAAGTTTTCCAATTTTGTGCTAGATCGTTTACAGGCCACCATAATAAGTTGTGTAATGTATATAACAAAACACTTGCTTGTGAAACTTTATACTAGTGTAATTTTGACTCCGTCAGGAGCAATGAAATTATTTATATGTTATTAAAGTTTTAATATACAATGAAAATTTACATCAATCATAAAATTATGCACTATGTGACGTACGATGGTCGAGCCTATTATTGCAAACTTGAAATGCTATATGAAGTAACAAAGGTATATCGATTTTCTTGTCCCATTATTAAACTTGATTATTTTTATAATAAATGAGTTTATTTTTGTTTAAAGTTAGAAGCGAGTAATTAAATTTCGCGCGATGATGTTTTTTTAATGTGAATTTGTATTATGTACATTTACTTTAAATAAAATATACTTTATTTTATTACGTGAACTTCTTTCTATAATTACGTCTTGTACTATCTACAATCTGCAGAAAATTTTTATATCTTTAGTCCACTACATTATTCCTTTAAAATGTAATTGTAATTGTTTGTTAATTGTTTTTTTATATGATATCATTATTTTAATCTATAACTATATAATAAATTATCTACATAAAAAGCTTAAGTTTCGTATATAGATAAACTACCTGCAATGAGCCGAATGGTGGAATTGGTATTTTGCCAATTAATTTTATTGAGTATATTTAAATATTTAGTTACGTAAAGTTTCACCAAATAATTTGCAATGATAAATTGACCATTCGTGTGAGCAAAGGTTTATCTTTGTTTATGGTTTCAAACATTTTTTGCATTGCGTAACTTGAAGAACAATAAATGATAGTAAAAAATAAAATTTTCTCCAAAATTAAAGATCACGTCAAGAAAAAGTGTACTTCATAATATAAGGTTTAGTAAAGAAAATGTCAAAAGTTTAATATTTAATAAATAAAATGTTAATCTGATAAACTGTCATGCAGTGAATATAGATTTATAATTTAAAAGTAAAATTTAAAGTTTAAAATTGTATAATGTACACACAATGCATTTCCTGGTTAACTACGGAGCGCTTATTATAAACTGTGGTAGTTCAGGTCAGTCGCGATGTGCTTATTTATTCACAACTAAAATGTATACATTGCTTTCCTACTATACATGACTCAGTTTTGTCATGTAGCTGAACAAAATAAGAAATATATTTAATGGAATGGTTATAATAGTAAGTGGTACAAACCATAAGTTTTATTTCAGCTGCGACAAAATATATAAAAAATTAACTTGTTGTTCGAATAACATTATTTGTAGAAACTTTGAAACTTATGTCTCAAAGGGGTAAAGTTTTTCAATAAACGTAGCAACTATGAGTATGTTATGAAGGTCAAGGTTGGATGATGTACTTGCTGGCGCTAAGCCAGCTTAAGTTAAGTTCAAATATGATAATAAAATACCGAACAACTAGCCAACACAGAAATATGTGCCATTGCATGTGTACTGCATATTTATATATAACCAGCACTTAATAAATCCCGTAATATAAAAAAAGATTTATTTGTAGTTTTCGCCCTCTGAAATTTATTAATGGTTGCTTATAGGAGAAAGAAGTTGCACTGTCAATTTATTAGTTAGTAACCGATTAGTTAATTAAATATTTATTATGTTAAGTAATATTCTTGATAATTGCAAATGGCGACTAAGCCTCTACGGTATAAAATGGTAAAGTTACAACAAAATATTCCTAGTGGCTTTTGCGTGATATGCGTACAGACACGGTATCTTTACCATTCTCTTATGTAAAGAGCTAATTATAGGTTATTAGCTACTCGTAGTTTATCAGTTAATAAAATATTAAAACCTAATCGGCTAAGTTTAGTAATGCACCTTTACTAAATTTCAGCAGTAGGAAATGAAAATTTTAAATAAATTCTTCTATTCGTGTCCCATATCTAAAACATACAAAGACGAAAAACATTTTAACAGAAAACAAATTACAAGTTTCAAAAAACCATTAGTTGCTAATAAATATAATGTGACATTGTACCTATTTCAGCAAAATTCTAAGACTTATTGAATTAAATTTTGTTATTTCTCTAAAACAAAATGTTTAAATCCAATTTATAAGTTCAATTTGTCCCTATCTTTCCATTATATCCTAATATCGGTACACAATTTGAAAGAATACATTTTATATTGCTGATTTGTGATAGCAATTCGTCATTTTACTCCGATATATATTTCTTTTCCTGACGTTAAAAGTAACCTCGGATACTTTCTGCTCACATCGTGTATTGATCTTATATAAAATTACTCATTTATTTCAAATTAGTCAATATTTACTTCTCAATGTAATTTTTAATGTGTAAAAATCTATTATGTTAATCAATATAGTTTAAATACATTTGCATTTATTTTTTTATTTGTTCATTTATTTTCTTGTATTTACTTAATTTATGATCAAATGTTGAAAATCGTACATGTGACACTAGAATTAAAATGCACTCATTTTCTATATAGTTTCAAAAGTAACTTTAATGAAGTAAATCTATTTCTTTTTGTTTTCTCTAGATACGTTTAATTTAAAATTTAGACCGAAGAATATGTTTTGTTTTATTGAAATTATTTATGGCTCGTTTATGAGTACCTTTTATGGAACGGCTACCTATTTCACTTTTTGCACGAATAATTTCAAACAGAAAGTTATGGAATAAATATCTATTCCGCAAAAAGTACTCAGAAACCGGCGTTCAGAGCAGCAATGAAATACATGTACAAACATAAGATACTTAGTCTCTCATTCTAATTTTTCGTGATACTACGTTAAATTGATTACAATTAAAAACATGCAATATATAAATACTAAGTTACAAATTATTTATTCAATCAGAAGTGTTCAAATAATATTGATGTATTTAATAATCCCCATAAATTGATATGATTTGAAACCGCCTAAATGACTATTTTTCTGCCGACTGCTACGAATTCAATTAAAGTTTGTATTAATTTATTTGATTTAAATCATAGAGGAATGAAAATCTTTGAATTGGAAATTGGAATTTTGAAAAGATGACTCAGGACAATTTATCGCAATTGTGTGAAAAACTTAATAATAAAATAAAAATATGGAAATTCTACAACAATGCTATTAGTATAATATAAATTTCTTATAGGATGCTGGTATCTGGTACTACTACTTCTAACTGTACTTTAGGGATAACAATATTCATTAGGTTAATTATTGGTAGTATTAATTGGCTTATCTTCTTTATGTGTGAAATAAATCAAAATAAAAAGTATCTGTGAATTTCGATATAGGCATACATTTATTGGTTACTTAATTTTTGTGCTACAAAAAAAGCGTAACTTATGGAATGAACCCTACATCTCGTTCGATAACAGTTCTTCAATGAATATGGAGTATACTTGATGTAAAATTTTATGGAGGCATAGAATGTTTCCATAATATCCTAAGAAAATACGGCATGTATAAATATCCTATCTGATCTACTGGAAATAGAAATAAAATATACTAAATTTTAGTGCCGTATAAATATTCAATGGAATTCAGTTTTTATATTAAGGCAGATATAGTAATTCTATACTGGCGAATAGTGTGGTGTAGTATTATTAATTTAACTGAAATATTCCAAATCTGCAACAGTTTAAACAAATTAGTACCTTCAGGTCGAACCACATACCGGCATCCTATAAGATATCTATGTCATCATACTAGTAACATTGTTTATTAAAAGAAATAAACAAAAAATGAATCAATTAACTTTATTTCATTTGAATTTAGGTCAGATAGGGAAATTGTTTTAAAACGTCAAATAAGACACTCTCTATTCAATATAACAGTCCTTTGCAATTATTTTTTTGGATATGTACACGCCACAAAACGTTAATCAGTTTCAGCTCTAAAACTGCTTCTTGTACTGCTATAGATAAAGTGATGTTGTTGATATCAATAAAGTAAAGCCCTAATAAAATACGTAAAAAATAGGATTTGCAGAATTATAAAAATATCAAGCGTAATTATTTTTAGAACATTAAAGAACACAGGAAAATTTTGAAAATAAAATACGTTCATACTTTAATCTCGAAAAAATTAAATTATTAAATATTTTTTATAGCTGTATGATTGAGATGCTGTTATGAATATAAAATAAATTCAGAAATAAATTTCCCATTAGCTATTTTTAAAGTGTAAATTTTACTAAAGTGATTTTATTTTCTGACGACAATAAGAGTTAAAAAGCATAAAAATTCTCAAAAAGTGAAAGATGACCGACGAAAAAACCGCTATATAGATAATGTCCCAACAATGATAGAGTTATTTTTGCATTTTGTATTAAAAGAATAGATTTATGGAATGGAATATTACCCATTAGAAAATTTATAAATTAACACTTGTTATTTTAATATGACAGACATTTGTATTTAAAGCAATATGATGTGATAAATTTTAATATTGTAAGTTAGTAAGAATAATTCTAGTGAGAGAACTATTCTCACTAACTTACAATTTTAAAAATCAGTTCCTTTCTTTTTTTTATATTTTAGTAATTATGATATATGAATGTAATCAAACTAGTAGCTTCAAACGTTTCATATCGACATACTGCACGATGATTTGAAATGTTGATCTTTGATTTCATGGTGTTCCATTCCACTAAAAAGGGAAAAAAGATCGATATAAGATTACTCACGCGTTCGTCCGTCTGTCCGATGTAGACGATTTTCTCATACACTGTTTGAAGTAGAAACGTAAATTTTTTTATAAAAATGTAGGATATTAATCCACGTAAATCAAAATAGTTAATATTGAAGTAAACTTTTATGAAAATTTTAAAGGCTCACCATCTTATGAAGAAACGTATATTTTTTAATTGTATGTGTTGTTTGAGCTATTAATTAAAAAAACTTGTGCCCATTAAAAAAGTTATCAAGAACAATTATTTCAGAATTTTATGTAACTCATTTTTAGAGATAATGTTAAAAATGTCCACAAGCATGCAAACGCAACTAGATCCGGAGTATTTGAATTACCATTTACAATCACTAAGAACGAAATTCATTATAAAACGCTTTGAATAATAAAACCGTTACTCATTATATCACATCTTACATAAAACTAATTTTTATAAAAAAAAAATAAAATTTTTTTTAGCAAAACTATAAACTTGCCTGAAAGATGGTAGAAGTAATAGAACAAAATATATAATACATAGTTTTATAAGGTTCTCGTTCCTTGTGGAAAATCAGACTCTTTTATTTAGACTAAGAAACAATATGTAATTACTTCTTTATTACCTTTCATATATATGCACACACACACGTATATATTTGTAGTACATATATTTGTAAATACACGTAGAAAATAAATTTTCCTGTCAATATTGGACGATATTGTTAATTCAAATATCGAAGCAATAAAATCGACATACCAGATCCGATGAAAACTCCAACACAACCTGACCCAACAGCGAGCTAACGTAGCGACAAACTCCATTTAATCAGTTCTAACGAAACCTTAATTAAAATTAAAACACTCGTCCAATGTTTTAGCAGACGGCAAAGTAATTTAATTACCATTCGAAATTCTTCCGAAATTCAAAGCGTTCTCTGGTATCTATGGTGTTAATAGCGATAAGTATCAGCGACTGCTTTGAAACAAGATATGCTAATAAATATTGGTATTTGCTTCCTATAGATCCTCGGACTTCCGCTTTTCTTATAACACTTTGCCACTCAGAGTGACTTTAATTAATGGTAAACGAAAGGACGTAGACGCCAGATAGATTCGAAGGCTTTTGTCGGGGTTAACTTCTTTTAATAAAAAAATTATTTTATTTCTCTATAAATAAATGTAAACATACAAGTTATTATTGAAAATTTAACGATTTATAGATGTCATAGAAAATGTAAAATCCAGTACCACATCCATCTAAAACAAATTTCCACCTTAATAACTATTCAGGAATCAATGCGACTAAGTAAATAAAACGATATCACTTTTTCATAATGAATTCTGATAAATATCGTGGTCATTTTATGGAATATACATCCAGTATTGTTCCCAAAAATTCCATAATTATTTAATATTGATAAAATTACCTTCTCATATTTATTGAGTTTTCTTGTATAAAGACACTTGTTACATGTGTTTAATACAAAAACAACGAGAAAATATATTTTATTTCTGCATTTTAACATTACTTCATAATGCACATCCTATTGAAATAATCGAAAAATGTAAGTTGACCCTTTCATAATTGTTGAATATGTATCATTTTATAATTGTTCAAGATGTAGTAAATGAAAATATAATAATAATTTATACCCCTTCTTATAAGAAAATATAACAATTCTTCTCAAACTTAAATTTGCTTTCAACTTCAATCAAAATCGCCACAAGCAGTAAACTTGTGACCGATTATTTTGATAAGGTACACTCGCCAGCTAATCCGTATTACCCTTAAAAAGGGTCTTGTGAATAAATGTAAAGGGCGTATTGGTATATCGGGAGAGAAAGATTTTTTTAATTTGCACATGGAAAAATTAAATTATTGTCTAATAATAGATACCTTCGGGTTAAGGAAGTATATTTTATTTCTAATTTGATTATTATTTGATGAAAGTTCGTAGATTTTGATTTGAATACTTAAAAAATGTAGAAAAACCCTAAAATAACTCATTCCAATGTTGCGGTTGCCGCTGTCATTTATATTTAACCGTGTTTTTTTAACAAGTTACAGAGTCTAAAGACCTTGTGCATATGTTCAGATATGAATTTGATTGCTTTTTAAAATCTTTATATTGTTATCAATTGTGTTTTAATATGGACCGTTGTTTTAATTATTAAACTTAGTTCCCTTTTGACGTTAATTTGCAAAAAGTAGTTTTTGTTATAATATGTGTCGAGACTAAAAATGAAATAATATTAATATACTCTGCAACTTTCTAATCAAATATCTCAATTTCATTTTGAAACACAATATCAAAAATTGTTGATAGTTATATTATTTTTAATGAACCTGTAATTATAATTATGTCGTCGTTAATATAACAATGAAGTAATGATGTAAAATTTGAGTAAGTTGGAAAATCGGGGAGAAACTAAATTTCACACGTCTTTCTCGTTTTTAGATATGTATTAGGTTTTTGGATGTTAACTCTAACAGAAAAATAAACTGTATAAAAAGTTCTGTTTGAACTGTTACACGCGAATAATTAATTTTTTACATAGGACAAATACACATATTTTTTTCTTTTATCAACATGTATTTTTATATAGTCTCCTATATAAACAATATTTTAATTCCACAATATTTTTAGTACTCTAAAATCAATCAACAGATGCATCATTGACGCCTATATGTACCACACACGGTCAAAGCTGTCAGTCAGACTTACTGACAGTTAAAAACGTATTTTTGTTTCTCGTTTACTGTCAGTCGAGTGGGAATAAGAGTTTACTTCACCGACCGTACCCTATTGCGCAGTCCAATCGCTTAGGTATCTATATCAAATAGATTTTTAATTGTCAGTAAGTCTGACTGAGAGTCCTGGCTGCGTGTGGTGCATACGGGCGTTAAGTCAACTGAATAATGATTATGAAACAATTAATATTAGATTGCACAAAAATGGACACATGGACAAACATATAAATCAGAGAAATATCCGGTGTAATTCTCACGGAAATCTAAAGAGGGACCTTTTCTCATTCAATATGGTGTCCATTGGTTTAAAAAAGAAATTTGTATGTATCAAAATGTAGAAAATGCATTTTCATACCACTTTTACACACAAGTAAAATGTGGTCATTTTTAATTTTTTTTTTCAAATGATTAAATTGTATCAATTGAGGTCTACTTCAATAAATATTAATAATCAATAGTCATGTCGATATAATATTTAGTGAAGTAAAGAAACCTTAACGTAATTCCATGATTTTGTCACAAAATTACATTACAATGTATTAATAGAAATAAAATTATACAATTAAGCGAATGTTACCATTTTATACATGCGGAATAAGTCTACAATTTTTTATAAATAAGACTATGACAGCCAGGTACAACGGGGAAATTTATTAATTAAAACCGTTCACACATAACAAGTCGCATTAGTAGCACATCACATTTAAAAATGTACTCATTTCGGTTATGCACTCTCAAATTGAGAAAGAAGCAAACTATATATGATCTTTTCAACCGTAACCCGTGGTAAATTATATTATTGATATTCCTCATATAAATTTTACAAGGAGATAAATTTCATAATTAAAAATAATTTAAAAAACTGTCTCGACAATATATTATATTTAGATGCCTTAATTAAATGAGTATTTCTTAAAATGAATACCATTAAAATATAAAAAAAATTACCTAACATAGACGTCATAACTGTAAAAAAAATATATAATTTTCCAAATAGGTAAGTCGAACGGACCAAAAATTCTAACAAACATAGCTGATAATGAAAGCATTAAACTAATACTTTCATACTGAGTGTTTTAAGGTTATACTAATGATTATGCAGAAGTTAATGGTACCAAGAACAAAAGCCGGAAAAGGGCAACTTGAAAGAAGAAATATAAAGAAAAATATAATAAAGGTTTTATCGTATGCAATAATGATAAAAATGGAAAAAAAAGGGCGTATAATATGAGAAATATTAAAATAAACTAGAAAAAGTTGATTAGTTACATACGTTACGTTATGATGGGTATATATAGTAAAAAATCGCCATTAAACGGAAATTCGTAATATTTCAAAAGACAATGCCAAAGTTATAAATGAATATATGAAAAATGTCATGGTAATGATAATGTATGATTTTGTAATTTAGCGTACCTCTTTGTTGCTTATCGTACGTGGCAATATTAAACATAAAACGCATCAATCATGGGTGAATGTTGGTAAACAATATTTGATCTAGAAAGCGTTTTACCTGATTCAACCAAATCTCATCTATATGTTTTCTCTACAAAGCGGCGTTAAATATGATCTCAAACACTTTTACGATTATAAGTGCGATATACGCGCAGGATATATGTGGACATACAGGACAATAAATTAAAGGATTCCCAACACAACGCGTGGAGCGAGGCGAGCGGAGCTACCTTTCGCGGCTAGTCGACATTTGTAATGAATGATTTCGACGTCGCTATCCGCCTCAGATTTAGGGACCATTATTTTTGTTTTATACATATTGCTAATAATTATTTTCCTGTATTATATTGGCGGTAGCAATCAGAGTCACACACTTGTTCGAACACAAATATATATGAAGGTTTATATGCAGCTGTAACTGGTTTCCTTACCGTTTTTCCATGTGCCTTTATCGATCCGTTCCGAGTTTATGATAGTAAAGTTTTACACTATATCTTTTATATTACACAATATCTTTAGCAAATGATAGTTGCTTATTGTCTATTAGATAATACTGCAATAAAATCAGAATTCTAAATAATTGAAAATGATATATTAATCAGGTGAAATCATTAAAATTTTCTTTAGCGCCCTAATTGCTGTACGGCGTCACTTCTATTAGAACTTGAGATAATTTTCTGATAAAGCATCGCAAATTAAAAATAAAATTAGCATACAAGAAGCAAGAGAATTAAAAAAACGAAATTGTTATGAAAGTTGAAATAAGTAACGGCAGTGCAGATGTTATTAATTTGCCTATTTTAAAATTTATAACGTTTTCAGGCTGTATAATTATATACTTTTAACCAACACACAATTGCCATTTGATCCACCTGAAGTCAAATACGTGAATTGCTCTATTATTGAAATGGTTTTTAATACAAATTTCTTTTGTATTAAAAATTAATATGCGCTTCAGAGAAGTGTTTTATCTCATTAAATCGTAAACACGTATCTCGTTAATTAAAGGTATATTAAAGTAAAATATGTATCCATTGAACAAATAAGTGTGTTTCTGTATTTATCTTTTATATTTAACACCGAGAAGAAGCTATTACATTCGTGCAGTATGAACATTCGAATACTGATAATTTTCATTGATACTTACGACAAGAGTTATCTAGACGTATAATCAAATTATAACAGAGTGAATTCTGGACTTAGCGTATAGAATGGTAGTAAAAGCCCAAAAAACTGCTTTTAGAATTTTTGTCTGTCTCTCTGTGCGTTAATTTTGTTCTTTAATTACGCAAAATCTACTGTACGGATTTTTATTCAATTTGGTAAGGTCATAATTTATACCTACAAGCACCATATAGGATACCGTTTATCTGGATACTCCCGATATAAGAAAACTCCTTGATTCGGTGGAAATTACAGTATTAGTACTATCGACGTAATCTATTAGTGTTTTGTAAACTTTATTATCATAGATTTAAACGGTTCGCTCACGTCTACAATATCATATTTCCCACAAATTCAATAATAAAGCTAGCGATTAAAAGAAATTAAGCGTATGAAAGATATAGTGGTATTTATAATATTTGGTTCAGTATAATTCTGGATAAGTCAGTGTATATATATATATATATATATATATATATATATATATATATATATATATATATATATATATATATATATATATATATATATGTATATATGCCGTGTGTTGTGTTTGCTGTTTCACGTTTATTTTTTAGAAATACAATTTGAAAGGAATAAAAAAATAAATTCACAAAAAATGGGACCTAATTACTATTGTCTTTAATAGCAAAGAAAATATCGTTCTCATACTTTTATTAATACCATTAAAATAATTTTTATAGTGAAATTTCTTTGGACTCAATGAAAGTAAAACATGAAGGTCGCAATGTCCTTCATGCAACATTCATGACGTCAGAATATAATGGATCTATCGCAAGACGGACGAAAAGTAGGTACTTAGCTAATAACTGAAAGAGATAGATGAACACAATACAAAAAGGCAAGAAGTACCCGCATACGCGAAAATAAAAATGGCGCTGCAGGTTATCACCTCTTTTGTACGTTATGTTGGTCAAAAATAAACTGTCAAAATTTTACCCGTTAAAATGGCGCTCACTACTGGTTTCAATTAATTTAGGTAATCGTCAACACTTGTCGCTTTATTTGTCTATTTATGATTGATTTTTTAATAGTTTTCTTTTATCTCATAGGCTAATTTAATTCACAATTTTCCATGTAAATTTATATGAAGAGTTTATTTTTAATATATATAAATGAAATGTGTAATGTCTTAACGGAAGGTAGTAAATCGACTATGATTTAAAATATTTCCTACTAGTAGTCGTTGCTTTATAAAATAATAAATACATCATAAACCAGGTCGAGGTCTGATGATTGGTTCTGGAGATGAATTGGTAGCTGTTACTTTACAAAATAATTACACCATGACTAGGTTAGATGAGTTCTGGAGATGAACAATGGAACTCTTTAAGGGTTGGTAAAAAGTTAACCGTGATTCAAGATATTTGCTACTTTCCTCATTTCCTGTCTCTCTCCGTCTCTCTCTGCCGTTTTACTCCTTATTGTATGCTTACATTATGGGGTTTAGATCTCCAATAATTTCCGCTTCTCTAATGTGTACTGAGCTGCACGCACAATTTTTTATAACCCAGATGACATTTTGATATTTGTCGCAATAAAACTAAATAGTGATAGTAGATAATTACTTATCATGGGTTGGAAACTAATGCTGAAAGTCAGCTGTCTAAATACTAGGCAAATATATTTTCTTTTGGGAACCAGTATAGAGTACCAATTATATAACAGAAGTTTCTTCGCTCATGTTTCCAAGATATTGGGGACATTAGCGAAAAGTACCATCGCTACAATAATACAATGATCATGTAAACTAAATACAATATTAACTTTATCATTATTCAAGGTTTGCACGCATCGTGAAACATATATTAAAGGACGTGCAGATTAGACGTACATTAATGGATTTTCAATTGATTTAAAGAATAAGTATATGTATATATATATATATATATATATGTATATATATATATATATATATATATATATATATATATATATATATATATATATATATATATAAAATTATCATTAAAAACCCCTGAAGTATTTAATATATTCAAATAACACCATTAATATGATAAACGGGAAAGTTTGGACGTTTGTGCTAAATCAAGCCTAAACATACGGACAGATTTACATAGAACTCGTTATAGACATATTTCACGACTGAAAATAACACATATGCTACTAACGTCAGAAGTAGCATAATTCTTGCAAGATGAAACATGTTTTGTCACTGTACAGTAAAATCTACCACTGCAACATATCAATAAATGATGCAACTTACTTCTTGAAGTTTATATACGCTATATTACCATAAAAAGTAAGTTCATTGAGAGACATGTTGCAGCAATCTTATTGGCTGAGAAACAATGCCTTCCGTCTTGATCAAAAACCCACTCCATAGACTCGCGGGAAAAAGCTAGTACGTCATCTTAAAAAGGAAGGTTGAAAAAATAAAACGAAATAAGAACAATATAACGACGATATCACGTATAACAAATATAGAGTGGATGAAATTTGTAATATTTTCAACTTAACGTTCTGAATTAAAAATAACAAAACTTTGTATGTAAGAACTTGGAGGTGATGTTATTGAGCATCAAACAGCTCATAAAATAGCTGGTTTGATAGCAATTTTTATATAATAAAATTTGTACTCGTTTGCGATTTGTCTTTTCCAAAATATCAAATCATTTCACATGCGAAATAGTTATCAATGCCTATAGAAAGTTTGTTTTGCATCTAACAAGCCTAACATCATCTACACAATGAAGAAAATATCTACGAAAGCATCACAAAGCTGCATAACCTAGTACCTATTGCTCAAATCGTGACCTGGCTCTAGTATCCAAGTAACTGAATTGAATAGCAGATTCAAGCAAAACTCCACAGTACTATTTAGTCACTTCGGGTTTTTGTCATTATTAGATAATAATCTACTTTTAAATTGAATTTTCAATTTTTTTCCAAATTTTCAAAATGTTGAATATATTTGGCGTTAATTTTGTAGAAATTCATTATTCACAATTAAATGAAACTACGTGATGTAGTATTATTTCTACTTTCTTTAAATTCTTTACCACGACCTAGGTTTCGTTGCATTATAACATCTTCAGGTGGGTTATTATCAAAGATCTTTGCTAATAGGCCACATAAAGATGTTGTAATACAATGGAACCTAGACCGTGGTTTCCAAAATGTGTTAAAATTTCCAAAATTTAGTTGTATTTTATTGATATTACCTTACATCCGATCGGCCCTAAGTTCCTGGAATTTAATACTTTGCTTCACTCAGTCTAATATATGTAGTCTGACAATGATTATTCAAGCTCAAAAAATTTATCAAAGTTCAAAATTACTTTAGCTTAATTCAAACTCTTATAGCTATAATATTTAAGATCAGAAATATTGTGAAAATTTTATCAATCGAAATTTTAATTAGGGCATAACAATACCAAGTCAATATTAGCCCTAAGGTAATACTAGATCTAAAGTTTTTGATAAAATATACCCTCTAAAAATCTTGAATAATTTATAGCAATTAAAATTGGAGTCAAATTTTATTGAAATATAATGAATATATATTGTTTGTACCACGTAAAAGATTGCTTAAATGAATTATACCGACTTCAAAAGTCGTGTACCACTTAAATTCACTGAGTTTGTAATAATGGCTACTGGTTGCATCAAAACTAGTTGAAGATGGGTGACTGATATAATCTACGTGTTCTTCTTTTCTCATATTATATTCTAATGTAAATCTTCAGTCCGATTTAAGTTAAATTCAGATTTTCGGTCTTAAGTACTTAACACGGCGGACTTCGCATTAAAACTTTTCTAAACCTAAATTTTTTAGACCCGAACTGTAGATTGATTGGTATAGCAAGATTTTTTTTTCGGATTTTTCCTAAAATAATGATACCAAGATTTTCTAAAATATTTTTGTTTATTTTCATATTTTTTTCAATAATTTAAACATTTCATGATCACATGAAGAACCTTCATGATAAAAAAACTAAAAGTAAATACTAAAATACCAGTATCATATGTTTTTCTTTATGCGAAGTAATATTCATATGGTTCACTATTCATGGCAGAATAGGAGATTCGGTGCCTCGCGGCGTTTATCACTTGGACGGTGCCCCGCTGTGCACAGTGTGTGTATTGCAGAATATTTAGAACCCGCTTATAAATCGTTATATCCAGCCGGCCCGGTTTGAACAAAATTTACGAACCCCGAATTAAATTCAGTCCGTTACTAGCAGATGGTTACTTTTCTTATTATTTCTAGCTGCATTTTTCATTGGTTTTTTGTTTTTGTTTCTTTCGTCACATTTTTACTTGAAATCCATATTATAATTGTATCTATATGATCCACACATTGCCGATTTTACAAGCTTTAGAAAAAGACCAGTATGATAATAATACTTGACCTCACACAGTTAAACATCGAAAATTTATATATATATATATATATATATATATATATGTGTGTGTGTGTGTGTGTGTGTGTGTTTGTGTGTGTGTGTGTGTATATATACGTGTGTTCATCCGAAATTTATAGATATCATCTATATGATTTTAACGACTGCGACGATTTGGAAATTCTGCAATTTCAATTTAATTGATTTGTGTAAAAGATCGCGTTGTTGAAAATTGATCTGTTGCTTTAATATAAAGTAACAAAAAAAGATGTATTACATGTTATTTATAAGAGAAAATTAGCGAAACAATTTTGCTGTAATAGTCGAAAAATATAAAATACTCTCGGCTAAGATATTAAGTTTTTGGAAACATCATTTTTGCTTTGCTGCTAATCGTTTACAATAATATATGCTAATCGTAAATACGTTGCAAACGTATTTACAATATCAACATTTTGCCAGAAAAATAGATGAAAAAATTGATCTCATTATCTTATTAAATTCATACCTCTAAATTTCCTTGACATAATAGTCATTAACAACAGCAAAACTGTTCTAATATTTTCATTACATGTCCATCGCCTTTGCGAATTTGATATATTCAAAGCTCTGTTTGTTTTTTGAAAGTTCCAATCAGCTTACTAATAAAGAAGTTTATAACCGATTATAATCTTTGGTAAAAACTAACACCACGGCGACGACAATGTCATACAAGAAAGATTATGTCATACAAGAAAGAAGACAACACTCCCCAATGAAATTCCATTAAAACAATTCATTTATGTAAAAATTGCGTGAATTGATAAGAACTGGATAGATTCCAATAAAATTTTATTAGCAATATTTTTTATTTTACTTATTATATACGCTATTCTTGTATGTATTGTTTTTAAATAAAATTATTTCCAAAATATATTAAATTTATAAATTTAGATAATAAAATTACACATAACATAATTCGTATGCATATAAAATGAATTGTATTCATTTTCTCATTGAATTTGAATTAAAACTTTTATTCCATTTCCACCTCCTTTATATCCTGTGAGTAAACTGTGAAAATTTGCTTCTGATATTTAATGGACATTAGCTCAATATTTATCAGCACATCTCACTAACCAGCTTTCTCATGTGTTTAGATCTTGGAGCGAATGCATATTTATTATAAGTATAATGTTTTATGAAATGCATATTTTCAGAGTTAATATATTGTGGACTGTAAAATAATAAAAATTTTATACCATATCTACCGACGGAACTTGCATACTGAAAAATAAATATCATTAGGTTAGGTACCCTGAATGAATATCATTGACTATTCAAACAAAAAATATAAGCGTTTATCTATAATATATACTTGTTTAAATAGCTACACATTCATTTCTATTAGTGAAAGACATTTGATACTAATTGGATTGGACTATATATTCGCAAAGCCTTATTTTTCTACATTATGGATGAGGACAATTTAAAGTAACCATTTCTCTCTCTCTCTTTCTTTCTCTTCCTCTACCGCCGATATACTTTATTACATTTTCATATCAAATGCCTATCATTTATTGTTATTATCAATGCCTCTATAGTTTGGAATTAGTTTTTGAACTACATTTGTTGCGTTTAAGAAGTTAGATTTCGAGTTTAAAGTTAAGTTGCAATATAAAGTTTTCCACATATATTGATAATAAAAACGTCTGCTTTTAAGTTAAGGTCAATATTTCTATATAGTTAGTATTTACTGTAGGACTGTAATTTTACTCATTTAATTATAAAATTTCATTTATAGTCATTGCAAGCAATTGTTACCCATTTCAAAAATCATATATAAATAGAAAGAATGATTGTACTCTATTAAATCGTAATTTGGATTTTACGAAGTTGGTCTAATGCTGGCTAGACCTATAGCCGTAAATTTCAAATTAAGCGATGGTTTTGTTCCTGTAAATTATTCAAATAAATGATTTGTTAATATGATAATGTTACTGTTAACAAGGTATTGTTAACAATGTTAATATTAATAATAACGTAAATGTTATTTAAAATTAGTATAAAGCTGGAAAAATTGTAGCTTTATCTGGCGTAAATTTAAATTTATTTTTCACAAACAAATTTTGAAATTTTTCTTGTTTCTATTACTTCAAATCATGTGCTTTAATATTGTCAGTAAAAAAAAATTTCCTTTTTTCGTTATTCGTTTTAATTTAATAAGAGGGTTTAAACTATTATATTAGCTTGATGTAAAATTATGTAAAGCACAGTAGTAGCAAAAGATGGAGAAGAAAAGTGAAGTACAAGATTGGAGATATGGAACACCAATATCACTACTACTTATCTTTTCACAGCGGAAAATGGCAGAAGAAATTTCTTTTCATACTTATTGTAACTGGTACTATGTTGTAGAAATTTTTATCCCGACGTTGCCTGTGCTTAAACTTTGTTTTTGATAAAAAAACAATCTTTATTATAATTTTTGAAACATGACAATTTCATTTGGAGTTTTTCCTTTATTTTTAAAAAATATTGGAAAACAATGATAAAAATATTTTTTTTTCGAAAATTTTTCCGGAAATTAGTTAGTGTTTCTAAATGAAACAAGGAACAAATATGACAATAATTGTCACAAGACAGATTTTTATGTAATTCAAGTAAAATTTACTGAATCACTTTCGTATTTTTTTTGAGTAGTAGGGAATGATCTATTTAATTGATTTTATTTATTGCTTTTTAGAAATATTAAATACAAAACAATTAAGAATTTCATTGTGTTTTGAATATTAAATCGTAAAAAAAATGAAGAATGTCTATATTGAATATATTTGGCGTTTATTTTGTAAAAATCAATTATTCACAATTAAATGAAACCATGTGATGTAGTATTAATTCTATTTTCTTTAAGTTCCTTACCACGACCTAGGTGTCGTTGAATTACAACATCTTCAGGGGGGTAATTGGCAAAGATTAAAAGAATCTTTGCTACGCGCGCTAACGCGTTTTTAATTTTAATTGATTCTATAATCTATATAAATGAACGATCAATAATCTCGGCAGAACGCAGTTCTATTATGAATCGGGAATGTTTTCTTGTTTTTAAAATGATTTCAAGAGCAGTCAAATAGACTGCTCCTGAAATCTTGACAGAAGTTATACAATACTACATAAAAAGATATCAAAGGTATGTGCTTTTCCATGTTATTATTTGTTACTAATTTAATTTCGATTAACGCATTAATTTTGTAATTTAATTTTAATTTAAATATCACTAATTTTCATTTTAATTAATAAACGAGTTATTGATAATGCCTATATTTAGTCATAATTAAAACACAGCGACGGTTAAATTATCTAGTCCGTCTTTTCTTGGTGAAAATTGGGCAGTATTATTTTTGTGTCGAATGCTTGAATTAAAATTATTGATAATATTATATAAAAAGCAGAATGGTTAAATTCGTGAATTTTAATTGAATGAGGATTAACATTTTGGGCTATGATGATAATATTTTAGATTGAACGTAAATCTTTTATGCATATTTTGGAAGCTTGGGATTTTTATAATCCAGATTAGGAGGAATTAGTCTCATAAATTTTAAGTCTATGACGAAAGGTTTACATACACTAGTTTTGTGGTAATTACGGAACAAAATCTACATTTACATTAAGCAAAGAGCACCCAATAATACCACTAAATTCTTTTTATAAACAAAATGTATAATAAGTATTTTAAGCAAGTAAAAGCTTTGTAAATAAAAAATGAGAAGTATTAATTTTACCTTCATTGAAAGCAGTCGACCATTGATTTTCGCTCTTTTACTTAAAAGTATATCAAAGTTTACCTCGCTTTGTATTCATTACATTTCAATATTCCGCTAATTTAAATTGTTTAGGAAGTACTAGAGAGTTATATTAAAAACGGTTTTAATGATTAAGTTTCATGAACTAGTAGGAAACTCTAGTCAAGTATTATTACTCAAATTAGAGACAAATGTGTATAAAGCGCGTTTGTTGCAGGTTGTTTATAAATTTGAATAAATGAATAGTTTTTTGTGAACTGAAAATATAAAGCTTTTGTTATTCAAATGCGTAGTTATTTCACAAATGAATACGTATGCAATATTTCAATAAATATATCTTAAGTTCGCGAAAAAAATATGAGCAATGAAATGTGGGTAAAGAAATATAACATACGAGACAAATGTCACTGCCTTATAGATGCTCAATAGTGAAAATAGTTTATATTGACAGCCCGTATTTTCGAAAAATATTTTGAAAATAAGGAAAAATTCTAATTGAAATTAAAGCTACGTATCTTACGAAAGGATATTTTGGAAAAATATATTTAATTTTTTTCGTTAAATGCTGAATCATAAGAACTCAATTGTTTATCCTAATGGATCTGTTGCATTATTTCATTTCGTACATAGAGTATTTATAAATCTCGTTGTAATGTGTTTGCTTAAGAATTATTCACTTATTTTGTGAAAAATCAAATGAATAAAAATGGCTCAATCAAAAACTTTTAATTCTTGAATATTGTTGCGATGTGAATAGCTTTGTGCTAAATAATTATAAATACTCTACTGAAAATAAAACAAAATATATTATATTAGAACGTATATATTTACAAGGGTCACGATTGTATAGCCAATGTTTTACAGTTCCAAACGTTAAAAAAACGGAACCATGAGAAGATTAGTCACACTTCTATCTGTCCGTATGTAATAGCTGTTTTATCTCGGAAATCATGTGACGTAGATGCTTAAATTAGTAATCAATTTGGTATAGTTATAAAATATTTTTTTCATAATTTAAAGTGCGAGTGCACGCACGCTCGCATGCATGTACGCACACACACCCGTTTGTATGCAATTAAATTTTGTAGTGATTTTTTGCAATTTACATATATATATATATATATATATATATATATATATATATATGTGTATATGTATATATATACATATACATATATATATATATATATATATATATATATATGTATACATATATATATATATATATATATATATATTATTTTAAATTACCCATAAATGATTAACACGTACGTATTTTACTTTTTTTCGTATCTTAGTTACTAACGTGGCGCTGTTTAAAAAAATGTAACAAAAAAGGCAACAATTTTTAAAATTGTTTCTAACCTTACATTTTTTTATTGCTTTGATGTGCATTAGAGCTAATTTTAGGCAATATGAACAGTTATTATGAAAAAAAAACATTATTGTTTGAAGAGATTGTCAACATTTTTGTTAATTTAAATTAGTTTAATTTTTTCTCGGTAGTATTTAATAGTTTCAATGAATAAAAAAAATACACTTACTTACGTGAAACTTCAGATATAGGGTAATTACCTCATAATAAGTGCCTTTTGTGGTTAAGTATGTAATATTTTTTTATAATATAGTATTTTTTTAAGGTAAAAGGCAATAAGGTTCTTACTATTGCAATTTTTACATTACATGTGCCAATTTTAAAAATTATTTGCCGCTTCCGAGTAGTATATTTTTTTCATGATAAACAGTCCGGGTTAGGTGACAAAAATAACGAAATTTTAAATCTTAAATATTTGAATTTGTTTTTAAAAGACACGTATTAATTGCTTTAAAATATTTCTATTAATTCAAAAGTCGTATAACTAAGCTCTACTTAGCTATAAAAATAAACAATCAAGCTTAACTTTTAGTCGTGACACCCAACAAATCGGCACAGAATAGTTGTTTTCACGAATTTCAAAAAGTGTCAATATCTCGTAGAGAAAGCGATTTTCATTGAGGTAAAATGTTGATAATAGCCTAATCATTACTTGGCCTATTGCCCCTTTTCGGTTGGTCCATGGCTTACGGGACACCTGCAGATACATATAGCTAAAAAGGAATGAAATGAAATGAGAAGTGTGCAATATTCCAATTTCATTTTGGATGGAGAATTAGATGTGATTCTAAACTCAATACTCAACGTTAAGTTTTTGAACTTAAGCTGCAAACGGACTTTTGAGCCTGAATATGGTAAATAAAGGATTATGTTTTGTCTCAACATAAGAGCTGTGAACAAAATGGATTAGTATATTTCTGTGTGTTTTCTGAAAATATGATGTGTAATCGCTTTGGGAAAATAATATCAAAGTGATGGTTTTTTAGAGTTAAAGAGAACTGAGAATTCACATAATAAAAGTGGAATTCGAAGAAAGGTTTTGCGATTTAAACATTTACAATGAAAAGGCGAAAAAGTGTCGGAATATTCGATACGATGATGTAGTCATTAAATTAAAAGTATGAATAAATTAAATTCCAAGAATCTAAATATTGACTTCAACGTAAATTACTAAGAATTTATTGGAGCTATCTCATTTTTATTATTAACTTAAGGCCTATGTTATTTATGGGAGCAAGCTCGTTCATAGTCTGTAAAAAAATAATTATATATTTTCTGACGGAAAATAAAATGAGCCAAACTATTTACATATGCGTTCGAAAACTTTTAATAAGTCACGTCCTATCCTTCGACAAGTGAAGGTGCCCTATGAAATATTATTATTTAGACAAAACTATTTCAAGCTTAGTTCAAACTTTTCTAATAAAGGAAAATATATAATTAAAGTCTAGACATTTGTCCAGACTTTACCTACGACCAAACAACACGGTATTATCTGGACTTTCACTTTAATTGTTCAAGGTATTTTGACCTTACGAATGTTTAGAAATATATAATTTTGGTTGTGATGCTGACATTATCGGGTATCATGGTTATTATTTTCACCTAATGTATCATATTTACAAATTATATGAGTAATCATTAAATTCACCAAAATAATGTATCATAACCCTTATGCGATTTTAATGTAAAAAAACTATAAAATTTCACTAATTGTAACGTTCTCAACTTTTAAACCCTTGTCATTTTCATTTTAGTTAAAATACTGCCCATACATATATCAATATTTTAATAGTAATTTTGATTTTGTTATTACCATAATCTATATTACCATAATAAATTTTTGCGGTTATATAGTAAAACGAAAAAACCTTTCAAATATAATCGTGCCCATCCAACTAGTCGTCAGCTTTAGCCTTACAGTTTATACGTTGCTGGACCTACCTGCAAGACATTTTGTAAGTAGATACGTCATGTAAAAATACACATTAATTTGTGACAAAATATTAAAGAAAATGATTGTAACTATAACATTCGCAACTCTCCATAAATATAAATTTAGAGCGAATAACCGTTTGCGAAATATTAAACTACAAGATGACAAGCAACGATTGTATGTGCTTCTAATTTTTAGTTACATTTTTCAAAGATTGAAATAAAATTAAACAGTAATATTTGATTGAATCTTCTGGTCGCCATTAATAAAAACTGAACCAACTGCAATTTCAGGTCATTGTCTTTTGTGAAAATTTTAACTTTCATGGAGATTTAAAAATTCGAAGTAAATGAGAACACATTGGTGCGAATTCAGTCTTCAAGCTTTTCCACCAATTTCCAATAATATTCGACTATTTATCATAAATATGTGAGGCGTTGCATTGTCATGGTGGAATATGATTCCATTGTGATTTGGCAATTCTAGCCGTTTTTCTTATTTGAAAGTTTGTAAGATAAAATAGAAATAGCTAAAAGTAATGTTGTCTTTAAAAAAGTAGTCGAACTTTCACTATTTATATTCTTTGTCATTTTGTAGACATTTAAGCATTCGTAAAATCAGTGTTATGTACGTTAGATACGCACATTATTTTTGAGTTTTCTTATTCGTACATACTATATTATATTAACATAGCAATAAATTATATGTGAAAATAAAAAAAAATTATTTTAATACTCGTTTATATTTAAAAATTATTAATATTTAAAAATGAGAAATCCATGTCAGTTTTTATTTTTTGCGGTCATTAATACTTTGGAGGATATTAAGATTTAAATAATGAATTGTTTTATAATAAAAAAATATCGTAGATGATACAATGTCAAAAGATTAGTGAATATTCCTTAATAATAATATTCCTGGTTTCTTAATATTTTTGAAATCATGATGAAAGACGACGATTCCTTGGAGTTTTTAAATTTCTCAACAAGAAGATTGCATTAAGAAAATTAACCACACTAGCTAAATACTGATGACGAATTTTGTTTAATTGTTACACTTAAAAATTTTGCTCAGTACTATTCCAATATTAGTTAAATAAGAAATACAAACCCTACCCCAGTATTTGCGGTAATGTAAATTTGTAAATAATTGCTTCCTAAATAGTTTTGGCCACTGTGATATTTCAATAGCAGTAAATTAAATATGTTATTAAAATGAAAATGGAAATAGCAGATATTTTAAATGGTATTAGAATTCGAAAATTTTGTGAAAATGATTTCAGGTAATTTTGAATTCTTTTTAAAATTATTAATACATTTAAAACTACTAGTAAAATATATTTGCAAAAGAGAAAAAAAATCGTCAGTATTTGTACTAGATATTTTTAAACTTCCATGTAATACCGGACAGGTATATATTTTTCAGGCCTCAAAACTGCATTCCGTATTGAAAATTTAAGTTTTTTAAACCACATTTCAACACTTCTTATCAAATTGTCTCCCAAAAATATGCCATACAAACAGACCGACACCGAGATGATTACATAAGTATCTTACCTCTCTAATTCCATACAAAGTATTAAAATGATTATTACATTTTTTACCAAATTGAGTATTGCCTTAAATTGACGACATGTATGGAAATGAACATTCATCTCGTTGCTAAAAAATGATTTCATCGGAATCGATGCAATCAGTCAGAAATTATTCAAATTTAATTAAAAAAAAATTCTTTTAAATTGTATTATTCCAAAAACAATGTAGGAATTCTCAGCTACTCAATGTGTAGTAATTACACGGGGATCAATATGTCTATAGATTGCTGTATCTATACATCAATAGATACACCAATTTAAAACACATGTACGTGATGCTACGTATAATTTAAATAGCGTAATGAAATTTGCTTTGTTTCTTCAATTTATTTAAAATATATCTCCGAGATCCAATTTCTAAGGTTTATTTGATAGTTTCTAAAGCATTGTAAAAATGGCAAAAAGTTATTTGCAATATTATTTGATTATGATATCTTAATAGACGTCTATATTTAATACAAATTTTGTTTAAAGACTTTCTGTATATTGCATTTTCCAGTACGATAATAATAATAACTAGCAGCATAAATAGCCACTAATTTATGTAGCTCGGGTAAATTAGGTTAAAACCTACAAATTTTGTCCCTATATAATCTGACCCTGAATTTTGGATTATAATTTCTGTAGATATTAAAACAGAAAGACAGTAAGTAAAAAACAGAACTGTAGAAATATTTTTAATGAGTTTTGTTTCCACTTAAAACAATTGTCTGTGGTAGATATTATCGCACAATTGTTTATACACAATTGCAATATTGACAAGTTATGAATAAATAGTTCAAAAGGTATCAATTTTGGTTTTAGGGTTCCGTATACCAAAAGGAAAAACTATTCCTTGTAAGATCACATATATATTTAACTGAATTTTATAGATTTTTTTAAATTTAATATAACAAACAAAACATATTAACTCGCGTTTATTTAAATCGCTAATGCACATAAACATTAGTATAAATTTTTTTAAAGGAGTAAATGAAGTAATAATTTGTTTCAATTTATTATACCGTATTGACTATCGATTGAAGGTGAAGTTGTATGAATCCAGAAACAACATTTTTTTTTTAATTCTATGTAAAATACTCCCGCTGTTCATTTGATGGTTTGGCAGTTTTAGAGTATTGTCTAAATATAAAATTAAACTCTAGAATTGGCCAGTGTGTATACCAAAAGCATTTATGAAAAATGATTATAGGGAACTTAGCAACAGTTAGAGAATATAAAAGTATTATTTTTGGAATTTTTATTTCTTTATTTGTATGTTTGTTTATATACGAATTACATAAAAACTACTATACCAATTCAGTCAATGACGGTCTTTTGAAACTATACAAAGATCAATTAGAAGTAAAATTTACTTTTTATTTTATTGCAATTGATTAAAAAATAAATACTTAAAAAATAATAGTAATAAATACTACATCATTGCAATTTTTTTATTTTCAAAAATATATTTATCTTTCTTTAATAATGCGATAACAAAGAAATGCTTAGCTACCCGACGCCTAGTAATTAATAATTAATAATTT
Organism: Druceiella hillmani; assembly: GCA_039881145.1. Classification (NCBI taxonomy): domain Eukaryota; kingdom Metazoa; phylum Arthropoda; class Insecta; order Lepidoptera; family Hepialidae; genus Druceiella; species Druceiella hillmani. Next base: position 26,181,729 of record JAYKKI010000004.1, on the reverse strand, counting down.
AAATAGGGCAATGAAGTTTTCCACTCGGACATCCATTGCAAAATGAGAGTGGTCAAGTATAAAATGCTTACTTTGTTCCCATAATTTGTTTAAAATTTGGATCTGTTGTCAATATTTATAATTTAACTAACTAAACCCGGCCACGTTTCGCTGTAGCTCAGTCTGATGTGAAATGAATGGGAAACTAAATAAAAGTATTCCAGCAAACATAGATTCACTGAGAAAACACATCATTCAAGTCTCTGCCTTACGTTTTAGTGGCTATATATAATGAAAGGAAAGGAAGAAAAAAAGATGTCTTTCACACAAAATAATTTTTTGTTTTTAAACTAGTGGATTGACTACATTTCTTGTTTGTCTGTTTTCTGCTCACACATAAAGATCAGATATTTTATCACTCTGGAACATGCGACTTATAATTACCCATGAGAGAAGCAACCGTTTTCTAAATTTAAACCGAACACTTGTAAAGATTGCTCTTGTGTTTATTGATGGTCATAGAGAACGCCAAACGTATTGGAAATTAAAGTCGTTTGAAGTCGACAGTAGTACGTGTTCTCTATTATGGCGTCCAATCAAAATTGTTGCTCCAATTAGATTTTTCGTCAATTTCTGATTTTGTGCCATTGCATAATTTTACTGATTGATTTTTCAGAATAATTCAAATTCAGAATATATAACGGTAATCCAGAGATATCGAGATAATTAAGAAATTTCGTTGGAAAATTCACTACTTCATATTGGTTCATAACGGAGTTAATGGATTTTTACGTTACTGTATCACCTGCTATTCTATTTAGAATGATGTCATTCATATCGTGAACATTTTTAGCCGCCAAAATGGCTCTTCCTCTCAACTATACATGATTTTGAATGGCTCTTCTACCCAACCATATGTGATTCGCTTTGGAAAATCTTGCCTACTAATTATTCTTTTGAATTTACGATTTTGCAAAAAATATATAGGAAGATGATTTTTTGTTGTGTAAAAAATTTCAAGTTGATCGACTAACTATGCAGGCTGAATTTTTATATATAGGGATTACATTAGTGGGTAGAGCATTTGAGTGTAAAAATTTGATTGTACTTACTTTGTTGTCGGTACATATAACAAATTTGTAGAATCGCTGGGTCCATACATTGAAGGTATTTACGAAAAAAATACATAAGGAAAAAAATGTTTTAATATAATGCAAGGAGTAGAACACAAAAATATTGTTTTTAAATATTTGTCCATTTGTCTGCAAACCTGATTATTTATTTGTGCACCGCGCTAGAATAGTTAAAAGTATTTACATAAAGTTTTTTTTAGGCGGTTTCTGTTGGAACTTGGATAACATAAAGACTACGTTTTATCTTATTTGACAAACTAAAAAGAAGATGTGGAAATTTGACGTTTTAAAAAAAGGTGTAGTTATTTAAGAAAAAGTATTTTTTTATAATAATTGTATTAAATGGTTTTACGCGTATTCATATTATGACCGACTTAATGCAATTTTATGAAGCTGCACACCCGAACGAATTCTTGGGCTTAGCTACAAATTAATAAAATTTGTTAAGTACGAATAGAACGCGTGCTAAAAGTACATACTTATATGGTATATAGTATTACCATTAAAATATAATTTTGTACCACGTATACATATTATCTATTAATTTCTTTTCAGAGACTTATAAATTTATTTTCCGAAAACAGTAAGATTTAAAGTCATTGGCGTAATTGTCCGGTATATTTTGAACATAATTCTTGTAAGGTTTTTTTCATAATTTTGGCTATACTAGTTTTAAAGATGGAGGTGAAATACGTTTTGTGGAGTAATGTCTCAAAAGGTCTTTTGAAATCCGTATAAGTTGGTCTCTCAAATCAAAAATACACTGAATTTAATAGAAAATATTTCGAGTGACTCACATGTCGCCATCAAAATTTTCATTTAAATATAATTGAATATTAACTATTAAAATATATAGGGATTGTTACGCCGAATTAGAACAAATTCCAAATAGACGAGAGCGTTAATAATAATTAATTAACGCTTCCGAAAATAATTAATCATAATCATATAATTAACAAAAATTAAAAAATAATGAATGATTAAATTAAATTAATACTTTCATTTTATCTCATGTTTACAGGAACCCATAAAACTGAAATGATTTACTCAAAAGTTATTTAGGTAAAAACTTCATACATAGTTGTAATGATTACTAGAAGAACGTGAAACATCGCACACCGGAATGTTTTTGTAACGTATTTCTCGGATAAATATATCACATTACTGTTTACTAGCGTTAAAACTGCGACTTAGTCGTAATAAATTTACCTTGAGCTCACAAGGCTATCGAGGAGAGCTACGAAATATTGCTTCCATATTGGCTTCTTAGTGAGGGTGAGAAAGGTTGTCAGACATGACCTTTTTTTATAGGGAATAATCGTTTCGTGTTACGTATGTTTACGGGTATATATCGTAGCGTATCTTTATAGTGTACCTATTGCAAGAAATTTAATGACAGAATTACTAGTAAATAAATAAATTCAATGGTGGATATGGGCAGAGGTTTAGTAAATTTTAATGCAAAATTTTAGGCGTTAAGATTTCATATTTAAATTTATTTCCGACTTAGAATTTTTTTATACATAAAATCTATGTATTTCTTGCTTAACGGTTATTTACATGTGAAAACGCTCATTTCAAGTTAAAAAAGACCATAAAGCTGAATTGTAAAAACTATAACCATTATTAAATTAGGTAACCATAATAGAAAAATTGTACGTTAGATAATTTGAAAGGAAAAATTGTAGTTCGTTTCATTAGAGAAAATATTTTCTGTAGCTATGTTATTCTCCGTAAGTTAGGTTAGGTTGTGCTAAGAAAACGCTCATTTTAAGTTAAATATAATAAAGCTGAATTATTAAATCTATAACATTTGTTAATTTAGGTAATCACAATAGAAAAATATAACATAATTATAAATTATTTAAAATTATTCTTTTATTTGCAAAGAAATTATTCGTAAAAATGTGAGCAATCATTGAATGACGAGCATATGTGAAACGAATAAGTTGTTTAATTTCAAACCAGTAGGATATGTGGACAAATCAACAAGAAAGAGCCAACAAGATGCAAAGCTGGCGGAGTTAAGTCGAAGTCGTCCTTTAAAAGTAGTACCAACAAGACACGTAATTGCAATTGTAAAAACTGAAAATTTATACTCTTATATAACAACGGTGTACCGTCGATGTGGTTAAATTAAGCTGTAATAAAACATGTGATAAAAATAATAGTCATTCTTACTTGATGTTAGCGATTCGTAATGTGGACAATCTTACTTGAATAAATATCACCAGTTACTTCTCCGCGCTTGTGCAGTAAATCAAATATAATCAAAAAGAATTTCTCACAATCTTTTTAAGAGTTTGGAATTATAAAAAAAAACACATTTTTCATAAATTTTAATATCCCTAAGGTATCTACCCGAAGCAATTCCAAAAAAAGTTGTACACTTTTCCTCATTATTATTATTTTAATAAAAAAAATATAAAATTATTCCAAATTTAACTTTTCGAATATTGTCTGCTATTGGTTTTATTGTATTTTATGAAAACTATCAGAGATTTTCGTGGTAAAAATATTCAGTACTTTAATTTGCATCACACAAAGGATTCGGCAAATTAAAACCTTAAATGTATACGAATATTTCCAAGCGGGGCAAAAGTAAAAACATTCACAGCATAAATTAACCAAGGTCTAAAATCATAGAATCTGTGAGTGATAGATGGACGGATGAAACTAATTTAGTTACATGGGTTCCTTACTGCAAATAAGAATACTATTAATTTATTCTCCTATCCATAAAAATAAACATACAATTTATAGGTAACAATTTATTGATTCGGAGATGCCATGGAAGATGTTAGTGTTTCGCCAATAAAATTCCCGAGGTTTTGACTTCTAACGAAAAATACTTTTTAGAATTCACACTCACATTTATTGAAAATAAATTTTCTGAATAACGTTTCAAAGGCTACCGTGAAATAAATAAAAAAACGAGATCATTTTTCCGTAATCCATTTTCATAAACATCATGATTTGTGGAATTTAAATTCAATATTGTTCCAGAATTCTAAAGTTATATCATGTTAACAGAATTGTCATTTTTTTTGTTCATAAAATATATTAAAAGTACTATATTAGAAAATGTAAGTACGATTGATTAGCTAATAATAATACCCAAATTCCCTGCTAGCTGGTTTGTTGTTTCCTATAAAATACTGTAATCAGTTCAGTCCTAAATAGTAGAGTTATATGGAAGAATTCTTATATTTTATAATATTTTTAAAACACATTTTCTTCAAAACGCTGAAGGGTATAAATACTTTCTTAGAAGGTTTGGAGTAAACGCAGCTAAACAATTTTTACATAAGAGTGTAAATGAATTTTCCGAAAATTTCATAATGTTAATTGGCATTGTCCATGATAATTATTGTATCAACAATCGATAAAATCTACATGTACAGGCATAAGTAGTTAAAAGATTGTCGAGCTATTACTACGTAAGCTCCTTTAAAACACATTGAATATTATCCATTTGCAAGATTCCAGATCACTTGTATCCGTTATTCTTCAGCACATGTTTTTAATTGTCATGCTGTCACCGTAAATGTTTTCGTATACTCTTCTCAAAAATGTAAACTGACGTTCAACGTCAAGAAAAATCACCGTCTACTGGAAATTTGCGATCGATTGTTTGGTAAAGGAAAATACGCTAGAAAATGTATACTAACCGAAAATAGCGCATTGTGAATGAAATGTGCAAAAGTATTTACTGATAATTTTTTGTTACTTAAGGAAGAGATTAATTATTGATTTGTGACTGATAATTTCTTAATTATAGCAATATTTTCGTATTTAAAACTTTAAAAATGCATTATATTAATATTTTCTGCAATTTTTCATCAAATTTCTAAAAATCAGTATGAAACATGTGCTTATTAAAATTTGTAGTTATGAAGGACTTGGCTTTGCAGAAAAAATATGCTATTGTTTTAAATTTTACTTAATTTATAACGACGTATAATTATTTTTTATTTAAAATTATTGGTCATTGTTAATATCACAATCACGTAATATTGTAAAGATTTAGTGTCTTGGAAGATAATTAGACTGAATAAATAGTGTTTAAGTAAAAAAATTAATAATTTTCTTAACTCATGTTTTTCCATAATGTTCCTGTATAAATAAAACTTTAATTTCAATATAATTCACGTTCTTTAATTGAATTAAGGTAAAACTACACATAAGTGGTAAACAATTACCGATGTATTATTCATAATTTAGAAATCAATCAATATATAAGTCACTAAATCAATTGTAAACATTTTGAAGTTAATATCTCCTTGTTCCCAGAAAGAACCTTTACGGATACGGACGATGATCACATAGTGTCACATTTCTCAATATTTAAAGGATAATAAAAGCATTTACAAAGTTTAAAACATTTAAATGGTGAAATCACATATAGTTTAGTAAATATGAAAATGAATATAATAAAAATTTATATTTTTCATATTTTAATTTAAAATTAAAAAAAAATAGTAAAGTTAGTCAAAATATGAAGTTAAAAACTATATTATAAATAATAAAACTATTTCAAATTTCAAAAGATTTTTTTACTCTGTATATATAGAAAAAGAGAAAACCTTATTTGTTTTTGGTACTTTTAACATAAAATTATATTATGACGTCTTATTTTCTTCAATCGTTTTATAGACATCTCTAAATTAGTTATAAGGTTATAGCAGCCAAGTCGGAAATGATAAAATCTTGCAAACTATTTTGATTATAGACACATAAAAAATTACATCAGTTACATATTAATTAAATGAATATATATGTTTTAATTCTGAACTATTAAATTAGGAGAGTGGTCAACCTGATGTCATTTTATCAAAAGTAGCGTATTGTAAATTATATTATTCTTGTACTTTTTTTTTCTTAAATCGTATCGTGCGATAAATTTCACTATTAATAAGTAATAGTTAAAAACTCACAACTAAGTGTGATAAAACATGTTTCCAAGGTAACTTAATGTTTCCTAAAGATATATAATCACGAATGGAAGAGAAAAAAACACGATAATATTGAAAATGTATAAATTCTAGGAAGCGTTTAATCTGACTAAACTTAACCTCATTCATACATTTCTCTCCAAAGCGATGTTAAATACGACCACAAACTCTTTCTCGATTATAAGTGCGATTTATGTGGAGGATATCAGTGTACATGCAGGATAATAAATTAAACATATACCGGCATAGCGCGAGGAGCGAGGCGATCGCAGCTACCTGCCGCGAGTAGCCGACAATTGTAATGTACGAGGTCGACTTCGCTATCCGCCGCAGATTTATGAGGCCATTATTTTTATTTAATTCATATCGCTACTAATTATTTTCTCCCCTTCCATCGTAGGTGGCAAAGAGAATGTCGCACACTTGCCCAAATACAAAAATATTTGAACGCATATACCTGTATGCTGTGATGATAGGTTTCTTTCCCGGCTTTCCTTGTAGCGTTATCGATTCGTTCTTTGTTTATGACACACAAACACACACGCAAGTACGCACGCTGCACGGTTGCACGCACGCACACACGCACGTACACACACACACGCACAATAATACATAATCACAGATAATTCATAAATACTCTTAGTACTCTTATTAGGCAATTATTAGATATTATATATGATATGTCTTTTGGATACTCATAAAAAGATTGGCTATTCAAAATGCTAACATGAAACCAAAATTTTTAAATAATTTTAATGAAAATGATTTGCAGATTAATAATTGGTATTAACTTGTTTTGAGATAAACTTACGCAAAAAAATATATAAAATTAAGCTCGCACGCACTCACGCACGCACGCATTCACGCATGCATGCACGAACACACAATAATACATAATCACAGATAATATATAAATACCCTTACTACTCTTAGTAGGTAATCATTAGATATCATATATGATAAATAATTTGGATACTCATAAAAAGATCGCCTATTCAAAATATTAACATAAAATGAAAATTTTTAAATAATTTTAATGAAAATTATTTGCAAATTAATAATTAGTATTAACTTGTTTTAAGATAAACTTATGCCAAAATATGAAGTAACGTTATGAAGCAAGAGAATGTAAAAATAAAATATTTATAAAAGATATATGTAATAGTGGGTACGCAGTGCCATTAAATTGAACAGAGAATAAAATTTATTCTCAGAAATCTACAGGTAGATTTATTGCACCATTTTAAAAATAAATCGGAACTAAAATCGAAAATTAATTTAAGTCCAAATTTCATCATCAGCAATTTTTCAGTTTCCTTATTATTTCACGTTGAAATTTTCTTATTTCCTTTTTAATTTCTGTACTTATATTTTAGGCTTTCTTCAATTAATGTAAGATATATTTTATTCTTATTTATATGATTTTGTTGAGTGAGAGAGATGATGTCGAAACAGTAAGTTTGCCTAAGGTACGTTGAAGATCAATATATATAACATGTATAGTAGGATGTCCCTTATTTTTCAAAGTTTTTATTTTGTAACGCATACCTTCTATTTTTTTTCATTTGGCCATAAAACACTCGAAAATAAATATTTATCTTATTTGAATCACCGCAACCCGTGCCGAGTTGAGTGCGAAACGTGTTCATACAAGTAACGCGAATGACCGGCGCGTACTCGCTCTTGTAGTCATTTGTTTCCGAGTTTTCACCGGCGTATCGCGTAATTAACGTGCATAATAGTTTATTTTCAAGATGTCAGTGGAACTTAGAAGTAATAAGAAAAATATTTTCTTGGTTGGTGAGATAAATCATCAAATAACGGGTGCAAAGTTGCCGTCTAATCGTCAAGTTCTCTCAGTTCTGTTTTTTAATATTCGCGAGGTAAAATTGACTCAATGAAAGTGCAAATCTTGTGATTCGTGATTGCATCATATTTTGGGAAAAAGCTAGAATACCTACCAGAGCTGTACCTAATTGTGTGAAAAAACTTGTGGATCATTACCATGTTTGGAGAGAGCTACAAAAAAACTATAAAAAAACACAGGACGTTTATAAGCACCGCGAGGAAAAGTTCCAAAAAGATTTAGATAATTTATTTGATATCGCGCATGCCGATGCTCTACAAAGAATCAAAATAGAGGAAGACAAAATATTTTTACAAAAACAAAGAGAGAACCCGAACGCCCTGGGCGTTCGGGTTGCTTAGCGGGTGTTGACAAAAAGTTAGTTGAGAAAGAAGAAAGAGTAAGGCAGAGAAAACTAGGAGAAGAGGAAAAAGGACTAAAACATTTGACTGATATGAATTTATTGACTTCAGACATCTCTATCCCACCTCAAGACCTTCACGAACAGTCTACCAATTCTGACGAAAGTTTAGAAGAAAATTTACCTTCCACCTCGCAATCGCAATCCGTGACTTTGCTATCTGCTACAAAAAGAGGAAGGACGTATTTTATTAACCTTAAACAAGTTGCAGCTTTAGATAGATGTCAACTAAGTGTAAGGGATTCTGTTTAAATACTTCAGGCTGTTGAAGAAGCACTTGGTCTCAGTTGTGAAGACTTTCCTAATAACAAGTCTTCTATTCAACGAATTCGGACTCAAATGAGAAAAGAGAGAGCAGAATCGATAAAAACTGATTTTTAGAACAACGTGCCTGAAATTGTAACTATTCATTGGGACGGAAAGCTATTGCCCGGTTTAAATGTGACAGGTTCAAAAGAAGAACGCCTGCCAATCCTCATTTCATTCGGAGAAAAAGACCAACTTCTAGCAGTGTCAAAACTCGATAGTTCTACTGGCAAAGATCAAGCTGAAGCTGTTTTAAATGCCCTTTCTGATTGGGATCTCAATGACAAGGTACAGATTATGTGCTGCTACACAACGGCTTCTAATACAAGCCGCTTAAATGGGGCTTGTGTGCTCTTGGAGCAAAAATTAGAAAGGGAATTGTTACTTTTTGCTTGCCGCCATCATATGTATGAACTAGTACTGAAATGTGTGTTTGAATCAAAGATCCATCAAGTTACCAGCAGTCCCCATATCCCGTTATTTAAAAAAATTAGAGACAATTGGAAAAACGTTAATGCAACTGCTACCAAAACATGTACTGATTTCGTAAAGAAATAATTTTGTGAAACGAAGATTAACGAACTTATTAATTATTATAAAAAAGAACTACTGAAATCTATTATACGTGACGATTATCGAGAGTTGATTGAACTGTGTATAGTATTTTTGGGGGGAGATAATGAAACGAAATTTAAAATCAGACCACCTGGCGCCATGCAAGATGGATGGCAAGAGCTATTTACTCTTTAAAGACATGCTTGCTGTAATCACAATTAAAAATGAGTACTAAGGACAAACGAGCACTGCAAGATGTTTGCTTATTTATTGCAATGGCTTATGTAAAGCCCTGGCTTGAGTGCAATTTGGCGGTAAAAGCCCCGAATCAAGATTTATGTTTCTTAAAAACATTGAAAAACTATGAAACAGTCGACCAAGTGATTTCTAAAGCAGCTCTGACCAAGTTCAGCCAACACTTGCCTTATTTATCAGAAAAAATAGTTTTATTTTCATTATTTGATGATGAAGTTGATACACAAACCAAAGCTGATATCGTATCGAATTTACAAAGGGAAAGTTTGTATGATTTTGGGAAGAGATATATTCCATCGAAGAAAGAAATATCTGCTTCTTTGTACGGTGAGTTGAATAAGTGTTTTTTTTCTTCATTTTATCATTAGAAAATGTGATAATTTTGTTAATATATTTCTTTTATTGTTTCAGGAAAACGTTTGAGTGATTTCGTGACCATCAAGAGCACAAATTTATTATCGGATTTAAAAATTGATAACGCTTTTCTCCAAGAAGACTTCTCTTCATGGGAACAAATCCCTTCCTTTCAGGAAGCTAAAAAAAAGTTATGCACTTGAAGGTAGTCAATGACACAGCAGAGAGAGGCATGAAGCTCATGCAAGATTTTCATGGATTAATAACTGCTGCAGAAGAACAAAAACAGTTCTTGTTACGTTGTGTACAAGAACACAGAAAGTTGTACCAAGATTGCAAGAAAAATACTTTAAAAAAAAAGTATCCTGAATCCTGAATTATATATCTTTTTCAATTTTACAAATAAATACATAACCTAAATTAATCTTCCACAGTTTTCTATTATAAAATATGTATTTTGATCATAATATAGCTTACATGCAACTAAGTCTTCTAAAACCGTTGTTTAGAAAAACAATGATGCCTTGGCACGGGTTGCCATTGTCATATGACGATGAAATTTTGCACGAGGGTAGCCTTTAGTACTATAAAAAGAATTAGATGGTATGCGTTATAATTTTTAAAAGAAAAAAAAATCGGTCATATAAGGGACACCCTAATGTATAGATACACACAAGCAAACGCGCACACACGCACGCACGCACACTCTTAATTTACTTATTTTAGGCTAGTCGTGGTTAAAGTATTTTTACTGAGTGAAAATCTCACACTACCCATTGGTCCAACTTGGGTGTATTTTAAAAAAATTCACCTGCAATTAAAACTAAAAAAACGCTAAAAGAACAATTAAAATCATAACATATTAAAATCATAACACATAACAACTATATTTTCATTACAAATTTATAATGATAATATATGAAATACAAAAATTGCTTAAAAATATTCAGAGAAAATATTGTTCACAGTCGTCACTAGCTCGCCAAGTGTGGATTCTGTTATATGATTTCATACATCATTTGACCTAAAAAGTTGATAATAATGAACTTAGATTCTACTCTGATAGAAGACAAAACGACTAAAAATACTTATAAATTTATTAAGAAGAAAGACAGACACAGCAACAGATAATAGCCTGCAGTGATTCGACATTCGACATTGATTCTACAATTTAATAGCAATTTCCATCGATAAACAAATAATTTGGTATTTTGAAAAGATGTAGTTTTCTTTAATAACCTTTATTTCAAATGTCATGTAAATTTAGTAGAAAAATCAGTTTCATTAAACCCTTTTACTCCTTTGCCTTGTGGAAGAATTTGGGTACGCACATAGAGTCCACATATGTACTCTGCTTTCTTTCTTCTACGTAAGAAAGTGATTTTTCTTTTCCTCTCTATCACCGTAATATAACGTTTTTATATCTTGGTATCAAATACCTCTCATCATCTGTAGTTATTACATAACATAAGTATTAGTACTGCCTATTGCCCAAAACGTATATTGACATAAGTATTGGTGCTGCCTATTGCCAACCATGTCACAATATTTCGAAAAGTCAGTATGTCAAAATATTCGGAAAACTTGGTTCAAGATTTATTATCGAAGATGATTTCAACGTTAAACATACTGCTTGGGGATTTCTCCGGGCAAAGGAAATGAAATGTTAGCTGCCATTAATGAAACAAAATGCGAATTCCATTCGTCACGTACCCCAACAGCCTACAGATAGTAATAAAATTCCTGATCTGATAGATATCTTCATCCCACGTGGAATTGCGTCCAATTACATCGAAGTAGAAGGCGTGGATGATCTAACTTCTGGTCATACTCCTGTCCTATTGACGCTGAGCACAACAATAATTAATAAAAAAAGAAAACAGAATCTCACCAATAAGTATACAGATTGGGAACTATTCAGAAACTACCTGGACAACTTGCTTTTAAAAGCAAGATTTGCACTATTGATGACCTGGAGCAACAGGCATAAAAATTTATTGAATTTTTTACGTCTGGTAGCCAGTAAGGCTACTCCCATATTAAGAGATAAACCACAACAAGAAATAAATTATCTTGCCAATATTAGAGATCTAATCAAGGAGATGCAAAAAGCAAGACGTATATGGCATAGATTCAGAAATCCGGCTGACCAAAGGGGTTTTTAATCAGGTGAGCAATCGAGTTAATAGGTTAATTAAAGATTATAAGCAAAATTGCATCGATGTCTATCTTAGCGGACTGGGTCCTGGCGTAGACAAAGACTATTCAATGTGGAAAGCAACTAGATTCAAAACGACCCCTTGTTCAAGTGCCAACTATCAAGGATGCACATGATCAGTGGATAAGAAGAAATGAAGAGAAAGCTGAAGCCTTTGCTCAACATCTAGCATCAGTATTCCAACCACATGTTATTCAAATCAGCATTGATCCAACTCCAATATATCAATCAGTAATAGGAATCAAACCGATAACTTCAATAAAAGTAGCACAAGAAATAGATAGAAATCTAAACCCTTAAAAAGCACCTGGCATTGATGAAATATCTCCTGGTCTGTTTAAGGAATTATCCCGCAAAGCTATTATCATGCTAACATACATATATAACGCTTGTTTTCGGTTAAAACATATTCCGAAATGCTTCAAAACAGCGCAAATCTGGTAAATCAGGTAAATAAAAAAAAATCTGGTAAATCAGCGGAACAGATAACATCGTACAGACGAATATCACTGTTACCCTCAACATCCAAACTGTTTGAGAAATTATTGTTGAAACGAATAAAACCAATCGTGAATATCCCGGATTTCCAGTTTGGATTTAGAATATTCAACCATCGACCAAGTAGTAACCATAGTCGAAAAGGCATTCGGGGAAAGAAAATATTGCCCTGCAGTGTTCCTAGACGTATCACAGGCTTTTGACAGAGTATGTCACAAAGGTCTATTTCACAAAATGAGCAAATTGCTACCGGCAAACTATTGTCAATTATTTAGGTCCTATCTATCTGATAGAAGGTTCAGAGTATTGCATAAAGAAGCGTATTCAGGTTTTTATCCTGCCCGAGCAGGTGTACCGCAAGGAAGTGTCTTAGGACCTCTTCTCTATATATTGTATACCGCTAATATCCCTACTATAGAAAAAAACCTTCATAGGCACCTTTGCTGATGATACGGTAGTAATGGCCACTGCAGACACGCAAAGTCAAGCCACCAAAAATTTACAAGGAGTACTTGATAAAATCAACAGATGGACTGTTGATTGGAAAATCAAACTCAACGTGTCTAAATCCATTCAAGTCACATTTACATGACGACGACAATCTTTACACTGGTCTTACAAACAGCAATCTTTACACTGGTCTTAACAAAATTCAAGTCCCGCAAGCAGATAAAGCAAAATATCTTGGACTTCATCTGGATAGTAGGCTTAATTGTAAACATCACGTTAAAATAAAAGCTGAGCAAATCAGGTTGAAACAACGTCAAATGTTGTGGCTGGCTGTACATCATTCCAAGCTAAACCTCTATTATAAGCGACTAATTTACCTTTCTATCGTCAAACCGATTTTGGGTGTATGGTATCTAGCTTTGGGGATATGGATGTATCTAACTGTCAAATCGTAATGTAATCCAACGAAGCCAAAACAAGTTCTTGCGTATAATTACCAATGCATATCGCTATGTTACCAATTAAGAAATTCACAACGACTTGAATCTAAAATGGATTAATGAAGTTATCCAAGAATATGCTATTAAATACGAAAAACAACTACTCAACCATATCAACGTAGAAGCTATCCGACTTTTGGATATTACCCATGAACTGAGAAGGTTAAAACGTGTTAAACCTCATGAATTAACTTCATAAATAAACATAATTTATCTGTGAGCTGAACATTGGTACAGTAAACCCGCACACGACTTACTTGAAAATAAATTCGAGAACATTTCATCAACGATAATTAATTAATTGTATATTAAGATTGTATCATGTATATCCAATAAAGGATGTTTTAAAAAAAAAATCTGTAGTTATTAACGCTTCCTCTATAGATTCAATATGATTTTTGAACTAGTTTTTTTTAAAAATTTGCAATTTTGACTCAAGTTATAACACAAAGTTTTCTTAAATATTGAAAACAATTAATGTCTATTATCTAATGTTATGCTTAACAACACTATGGACTTACAAACTACTTCGGAAATAATTACTTTTCATTTATATTTAATTTTATTTTTCTATGTAACACATGAATAAAATTGACTACTATTCTCTTACTTGTATAATAAATCATATTATCGTTTTAATGTTTTATGAAATTGATCTATGGCCTCTTAAACCTATAGCCACTAATTCCAAGTGTAGCGATGTTTTCGGTCCTTCAACTTATTCTGATAGAAATTTCGTGACATCGTTAATGTTTTGCTTGCCTTATAGTTAATGTATTTTCAATATTCTGTATAAAAAAACTAAAAAGATGGTAAACTTGAGAAAAAGATAGACTTAAAAGGCGGTAAATTATTATAATTGTTAAGGATTTATATTGCATTTGTTAAAAGATTTAACGTTATGAAAATCTCTTGATGTTCAATGTCTGTGGAATGGTTATCTATAGTACTTAACTGTAAAATAATTTCTGGTTATAGCAACCACGTAAAATAAAATGTTGGCAAACTTTGAAGTGAGATGCACTTGAATTTGTTTGAAACCAGTTACGACAAGCTTCAATTGTAAGTTGCCTAAAAAGAAAATTTAATTAAAAAGTACAATCAGTCAAAAAGTATATACGGAATTTTATGTTCAGAAGGCGCTATATTAAAATTTATCGGAAGACACTTCCACTATGATTTTTGTAATAGAACCCAATTATATTAAAAATGACTGGAATCGAAAGAAATAAAAAAGCAAATTATTTTCTGCTTGACTCAACTTCATTGTATAAGTTAAAATATATACATAATTTTGAAGCAATGGAATACAATAAATATTAAATAAAGTAATAAATTGTTGAATAATCATCGTACAATTGGAAATCATACGAATTAAAAATAATTTCCATTACTGTTAACAGATATTTAAAAATAATATTTTGTTATTATTACTCGTAAAAATAATTACGTGAAATATCAGAAAACATTTTTGTGAAAATTCTTGTATTACCTAATGAAAATCGATATGAATTACGATTAAAATATATTTTAAAAACTTACATTGTGTTGAAACTCCCCATACAGTTTGAGATTTATTCAACTGTCTGTCAATATAAGACATAAATTTTACTATTTAAAAAAAATAATCAATACGCTCTCGATAATCAAAAAGGCAAAATAAAGTTACATCTTGGTAAGAGTTTTATTTACGTAAATTGCAATACTATTATTATTATACTAGTAGGTGAAATAATTATTTAAAAAAGATTAACTACACCATTAGATAAAAATATGTGTAAAATTAAAAGAACAAGTCTTACTATAATGAATTCCAATAAAATTCTACTCATGTATGTAAATAATATATTATGGATGATTTCAGTACAAATTTCATTTCATAGAGTGTTCGTATATAAATACATCCTAATGACAACAGCGCATACTAAAAGACAAAAAGCCTTTTTGGAAAATGGGAGCTCTACCTTATGACGTAATACAAATTAAAAATAATGTTTTAACGACAATGAGACGATTTAATACTACGGTGTCACATATTTAACGAAACAAAAGAAAATTTCTGACAGCCTATAAGCATGGAAGTCAGTTTTATTAATATACATAACATATTTTCCAATGTTCACTGTCTATATTACAGTAATCTTTATTGCGTATAATACGATAGTCTTAATGAATAAATTTAGGTTTAAGTAGCGATATAATCTAGGTGCAGTTTCCATTAATTCTGAATAACTTTTTACAGAGTTGATTTTTATAATACGTCAAAGTTAGTCGAGACTATTAAAAGAAATAGAAAAGAACTAGGCACTCTTTATATATTTTTTAATATATTTTTTACCATTTTTATTTAAGAGCAATGGTACTGAGTCCAAAGAATACATGCCCTTACTAAATAATACACTTTCACGCTTAAGCCCATCATATTGTGGATTTACGTTTTCCTTTTTATATAAATCTTAATTTATTTTTACTTGTCCAACTTTCATTAACCATTATTTAAATTAAAATAATTTTTAGGTTATGAAAATAATAATAAAGCAATTTAAAATGGAAATATTCACATTTATAAAAAACTAGTAAAACCCGGCCAGGTTTCACTATGGTTCAGCCTGATATAAAATTAATGGGAAAGTAAATAAAAGTATTAAAACACAACTAACGAAGAAATTTTTATCGAAAAAACATATCATTGAATTAAATACCTTGCCTTGCGTTTCAGTACCATATTTTAAATTTGCTGTTTTTTTCAAATATCATACAAAAAACACTAATAAAATTTTGACAAAATATAGTTACACATAATTTAATAACCAAGTTCTAAGTTGTTTAAACAATTTACGATTACGTACTCAGCAACATTGCTTCAATACGCACCGTGGGTACATTTCCTAATAAAATACAGTAAAGAATGAGAAAAAATAAAACATTCCACGTAAAAAGGCTGATATACGAGTATAACCGACAATACGTTACATTGTAACAGGCAAGTCACGCAAGGTAACTGCGATTTATCTGTTAGATGCCGCCATCACAGACCTGGCGGCCCAAGTCAAGGTTGTTATTGCATACATTTCCTGTCATTGATATGCGGAAGGAAATACACGTTTACTTATTCACGAGGCCTTATAAATTGGGCGGCGTTCGATACGAATAAATATGCATGATTTCAGACAAAAACTTGCAGGCGAAATTGGGTTTTATTTTGTTAAAAATTCAGTCGGAGTTTGATTGGCAGACGAGTGGGATAAATGGAAGTTATTTTTTGTTTCTGATGTTATAATGAAATAAGTTATTTTTTAATATGGTTGTGTTGAGAAGCAAACAAACTCAACTTATACGAAAATTTCATAAAGTTAAATTTTACATATAACTAGCCAAAACGGGCCACGCTTTGCTGTGGCTCAGGCTGGTATGGAATGAATGGGAAAGTAAATAAAAGTATTCTAGCGTACATAATTCTGATATAAATTTACCGAGAAAACACATCATTCAATTCAATACCCAGCTTTGAGTTTCGGTGGCTATATGAAATGAGAGGAAAGGAAGAAAAAAATGTTTTTCACAAAAAATAATTTTTTATTGCAGTTAGTAGATTGGCTACGTTTTTTGTAAGTCTTTTCTCTGCATGAAAATGTAGATCAGATGAATCATCGATTCTGGAGTATGCAACCTTTAAATGTCCATTGGAAAAGCAATCGTTTTTAAATCTAAATTTACACTTGCAAACGTTGCCTTTACGCTTTATTAATAGTCATAACGAACGCAATGCATTTTGGAAATTGAAGTTGTTTAAACTTGAACGCCACATCGATTCACCTATATGAGGTCCAACCACAATTGTTGCTTCAATTAGATTGTTCATCAGTTTTTAGCCATCAATCGTATGTCATTGCATAGCTTGAGCTGATTGATGTTCCGGAGTAATATAATTGCCACTTCAATTTTCAAATTCAGGATATATGACGGTAATCCGGAAATGTCGAGAAAACTATGAAACTCTTTTGGAAAATTCCCTAATTTATTTTGGCTCATCACAATTCAATTGATTTGTACGTCACTGTTTCACCTTTGATTCTGTTTAGGATGATGTTGTTCATATTGTTTATCTCGAAATTTTAGTTAGTATGGATCTTCCGTTCAACCTTGTCGAAAATTTGTTTCGATGCTTTGAAAAACCTTATCTATTAATTATTCTTTTGAATTCACAATGTTTCAAAAAGTAAATATAACGATGTTTAAAAAAATTTAAATACTAAATTAAAAAAATATTAATCAAACATTTTTTTTATAAAATCACGTCTACTTCTTGAGTTTTGTGAACACAAACATACACAGGCTGAATTTTTATGCACGAAGAAATATGTATAGGCCAACTAAATTAAAACGACCATGTTGCGAAACTTGTGGATTTTCATGTCTTTATATATAGAAGTTATGTTTCATAATTATTAAAGCACCATATATGTTTACATTTATTTCATGCTTCCATCCTGATAGAAATATTTACAAAATTATCCTCATTAATATAACCAATTAAATCTAGACATTCATCAGCACTTATATGTAGGTAGTTTTATTCTCCATTAGTTCTCCAAAACTACTTTTGCTTAAACTGTGTTTCAACAAAAAAAAACGAAATATTTGTGAATATAAACAAATTTTTTAACTATAAATTTTAATTTAACAGTACATCTCAAATGCTTTAAATACCCACATTTATTAACTTGAATTAAAATATTTCTCATCTCAACTTAGATCTTACTTTGCTCTGTCCCTTCCTCAAAGCACACTTTTACCCAAGATCACGCATATTAATTTGTATCGAGAACCAGCAGCAGTCATCAGCGTAACAACTTCCCTGTAAAAAATCGACTCGAATCGAAGGGCAAACCCCTTCGCACATCGATAATAAGTTAAATGCAATATTTTCTCTGACATAGAGCAAAGATTTTCTCTTTATATAATTTCCGCATTTCTGTAAGCTAATAACAGTGAAGAGATTACATGGGTTTTGAATTTTCAAAAAATCAAATGTTTTTTATCCGAAGTACAGCATATTAAGTGTATGCTTCCAAAGTTTCAAGTCAATAGGTAAAACTCTAGGAGAGATAGCCTTTTGAAATTCCTCTCATTAGGCTCGACGGACAGGGAAAATTGCAGGCAAAGACGTTTCATACCATCGTTCCGACAGTCTAGATAATGCAAAGTGTGAACTTAGGAAATGGGGGTAAGCGGCATCACAGTGACGCCTGCTTATTAGACTTAAATAAACAAATGCTAAATGTTTCTGATATGTGGCAGAATTGGTCGAACGTTTACAATGTGGGTTTGAAGATGTCAGAACGTCACACTTTGTCGACGAATCGGTAGATTGCAACCGATTTTCGTATCTTTTGCCGTGTGTTTACTTTTCTGTACGGTGTAATGTAAAATTTAGAAGTAAGTGTCATATTATAATTGTTAATATCTTTTAATCACAATTTATTAAGTATAAATTAGGGACAATAAAAATGTAATTAGTATACCAACAAAAAATAGAATCTACTTCTATATGACTAATGTCTCAAAATTATTAGCATAAACCGTGAAAAAAGATTCATTTCATCAGTAAGCTTATACACAGATATAACATAAATATATGGAACCAATTTCTAGAAAACAAATGATTGACAATTATTAACCGATAAATATTTTATTAGTGGACCGATAAATATTTTTTTAATCCGTCTGCTTATGTGAATACGGCTTTAATTTTGAAATTTTTATTGCACTTAATCAATATCTTAGAACTGCTCTGAATTAAAATATATTGCAGATGAAAAGAACTTAATAATTTTTGTCTTATATATTGTGTATTCCTAAATCCATTAATTTGTGTCTTGTTATCTTCGTCGTGGGAAAATTATAATTTTCATTTTCAATTTTCTTAAAGACATGTAAATACAACTTGACCTATGGCTATAGTAGTTTTAGTACATACACTAACTTTTATTAAGGCATTTATATTGTTAATGTAATGTAACATTTCCAATTTGTTCATGTGCCCGAATAATAAACCGTGTGCCCGAATTTTTCAAATTTGGAACCGTCCCAAATATATTTTTTATTTTAAGTCAAAAAATAAACACCGATCACACCCATTAGATTCCTAATCATTTATTTCCTAAATCTTTTTACATCATTGATAAAATAATTGAACGGAATAAGGTGAACAATTCATCTCAAAATGAAATCCTATAAAAAATTAGGATATAAAAAGAAATAGAATCATAAAACTAAAGACGTCAAAACTAATTATGGGACACAAACATTTTATTTTCATTTTTTTAAATTTGGTAGTCAAAAAAGAAGCACTCATTTATTACATTGTATCTGTCCTGTGTATAAATCTCTGTGAATGGGTGTGTTATTGATGACAACTTTCAAAATAACACCCAGAGTGTATTTACCATTTTCTTTGAGACCCAATTGCAAAACGATTACGGTCAAACTCATGTATATATCTCTTCTCCTTTAACGTTTACCGTGAATTGGAAAAAAAAAGAAAAAAAATTAACATTAATTTAAAATATTTCTGTTATTTTGTATTAATAATTTAAAGATATTAATTATTACGGAACCCTATTTTAGACTTTCCTCTGTGCGTTTTTCACCAGTTTTTTGCCACAACTAATAGGAGTAAGCAATACACAGTATATCAATGTATAGTTAATAAAATTAAAACATCTACAGTTCTACGAACACTGACCAATTTAGAAAATCTATTGAAACTAAGAAATTCCCAGGTTATTACTTAAGAATGAAAAAAATAATCATTTATTGCTATGTTCTTCCCTCATTTCTTTCAAAAGCAACCACCTTAAATGATCCTCTCCTCTCATGCAAGTAAATATGTACAACAGATTTAATGACTTTTTTTAAAGTATATAGATTAAAAATTTATAACTGAAAAAAACGACATCTAATTAATTTCTAAGTACACGAGTTACAAGATAACTTATCAAAAATCAGAAGTATTATTTTTATCTACTTTCAATATAATAATGAGAATAAATTTGAATCCTGAATACATCGTAAAATATCTTATATCCCATGAATACACAAGTATACGCTAGAATAATTTTCTTCAACTGAATTCCCGATTTTCTATCAGTATAAAAATTCATTATACGTATAAGTGTTGTATAAAATATATACATTGACTAGAAATAATTTTATCTAAGTATGTACAATAATTCACAAGCCATTGCCTAATTATCTGAATTATTCGATGATACGCTAGTAGCTGTTGGCTCATTCAACTGCGATGGGTAGTCGGTATTTTCTGCAAATCGACAATAGCAAACTTTTAGAAAATCACAAATTGTTTTAAAAAAACGTTCTCTTCTAGATATAATTTTATTACAACTTGAGAAGCTGAGTAAAATTAATTAAAAATTAAAGGGAAAAACATCACCATTTAAAATCCTCGTCTCTGTCTGAGTTTGTGGGACAACCTACTTATTGCAAACAATTAAAAAAAAATACTTCAAGTAGCTTTTGCAATTTCCAACAAAAATATTGCTGTACTCTAATCAACATTAAATTTTTTCCAATACCATTTCCGAAACAGGATTTATATTTTATTATATCGTTAAATAGTGTCTAAAATGAATTCGCGTTTGTTAAAATGACATTTCTTGCCATAATACTCTTGAGACTTATACTATTAATTAAATATATGAATCAATTAAGGAGAAAACTTTTACTACTAGACCATTTATCCACTATGGTGATGTAAAAAAATATTTATTTCACTTAAATGCACTGAAAATTTCGCACATAAAATTCAATTTATCTCTTGTTTTAAGAATTTTTCTCTATAATTAAGTCTTAACATAAAATTCACGACCGTATATCTCTCGTAAAAGATAAATAAACCGCCCTCGGAGAATAAATTACCGGACGCGATGAGGGCTTTTTAAACTTTCTTCTAAGCAAAGTTTTAACGTTCACTGAACTTCGCGAAATGCGTGTACATTGCTGTAGTTCAAAGCTAAAAGTTTTCTGCAATTGTGATTTTCATGTCAAAGTTAATTTCAATACATATGTACTCCTAAAGAGCTTATATCTGCAACTATTTTCATTTATACTACTCACTAATATTGACAAGAATAAATGATACGGCATTCTCATTAAAATGCGTTTGATTATTTCTTTTGAACTTTGAATTGTAAAAAAAGTATCGAGATATTCTTTCATGCCACACAAGTAGAGCTATGAATTATTTACCTAGAAAGCTTACTTCAACATTTGACCAAAAATGGTTCATGGAAACCTTAAATTAAAACTGGAAATTTAACAGCATTTTAGATTCATTCTAAAATGTTCCAAATTTTACTTAATCTGGTTTATTTTATAGTATTATTTTTATCTAATGTATTATTACATAGAAGATAATACAATTTTTCTTGTATTTTTCTCAATATCTTCACTGAATATGAAATCGTAGTATACATAAAAGTAATGCGTAAAGCAGAGGCACACTAATATTATAATTTAACCTTTTCCCTAAAAATAAACAATTTTATGTTTGGTACTGCCCAACCGCCATTGCTTTATATTTATCTATTTTATGAAAAAAATAGAGCAGTCCATGAAACTTCGAAATTATGACATAAAACCTAATGTTGTTTTCCTATTTATGTTCATAATAATTTAAAAATGATAATGTATTTGGCAATTTCTAAAAAGTTTCTTCATTTTGTTCGAGATCATTTTAAGACCAATAACATAATCATTCAATTAATTTTAGTTTACACAAAATATTTTAATAGACATCGTAGTTGTAACTGATTAAAATTTACCCAAAGCTAAGTTTTATACGAAGCAAACTCAAATAACCTTAAGTAAAACCGAATCTTATTATTTAAATGGAGTTGAGAAAGTTTACGTCTTATGTCGTTACTTCGATGTGTTACTTTATGTGGTCATGTTTCATAGCTAACTTCAGTAATGATTCGGTTTAGTTGGGCTCCCTGTTAGGTGATGCTGTACGTTTACGACTTCTATTTTTTTTTAAATTTTATGAAAAATTGCTAGTTAATACGAGAAAAATAATTTTGCATATATTTCATTTCACAAAGATAGAAGATAAGAAAAATTGCAACAGGACTATCGCAATTTTCAGCTCGCAAAGAAAAGTTTTTCAAATTCGTGTAATTTTCTCGAAAGTTCCCATAAATTTGCAAGATGTATTTATGTATACAAAGTCATGAAATACTTACTTGTTTGTCTAAAATTTAACACAAATATTATTTAAATTTCATGAAACCTTATATTTTTTATGGTGTTAAATGAAAACTTTGTAATTTAAAGAAAATTTACTTAATTAGACACAAAATCCTACGCCGTGAAAAAGAAATCCTGTGATTTATAAAGTTCGTCAATGTTATTACAAATTTAA
This sequence comes from Druceiella hillmani, assembly GCA_039881145.1. Taxonomy (NCBI): domain Eukaryota; kingdom Metazoa; phylum Arthropoda; class Insecta; order Lepidoptera; family Hepialidae; genus Druceiella; species Druceiella hillmani. Next base: position 26,158,814 of record JAYKKI010000004.1, on the reverse strand, counting down.
AAGTCGTTCAGTGTACGGCACAATTCAACGTTCCACGTGGTGTAAAATTTGTTTATTGATAGTCTTGGAGTTATCATAAACTTCATTTATTAAATAATTTAAATTTTATTTTACCTTAAAGTTAAAATCGAGGACTTAAGGGCTTTATAAAGCGCGTTGACTAGTGTATGCGTCTTATATTTATACAAATTCAATTCAAAGACTTTTATTTGATAAGATAATTTAAGGTTAGAAAAAAATTAAAAACAAAAGTTTACAATTGTTGGTTTGGATTTTCCTCAGCATATTGCTAATAGGAAAAGTAACTAAATTCCATTAAATGTGCATTCACGCTGAACAATGTAAAGTATAAATTTATTCGTTTCTTAGATTTAAGAACGTCACGTTATTTATTTCATGTTCAGCTGGTTAATTTCACAGTAGAAATTTTCATTTAAATACAACATATACATAGCTATACATAATTTGTTATCATTAATAAGTTTTAAAGCAATTTTCCTTCATTTTTGCCACATTTTGGTTCGCTACCTTTCTTGTCTGTTTGTTTGTCCGGTACAAATTTTGTAAACTATTTTAAACTAACTTCTCGTTGAGCAAGGGACTTAAAACATAGCTCATAACTGGATGACAATGCAATATTAATTCGTTTTCCTGTCTCTTTATCTGTTTGTGTGTTCGGAACAAAGAACAATACCCCCGCGACTACGACCATAAGAATGAACAACGTTTATTAGAAAGTAATAGCGAAGATTGCTGTCAAATATTCGTACTGCAACCTCATTCGTTCGACTTACCGCAAAGTTCTCTTGCCGTAAATTGGCAAGAGAAAGAATGTGATTTCTTTCATACTTCGAGCGTATAAATAAATATTAGTGACTTCAACTTGCACCGCACGTTTTTGGTTTTAAATCTTACAACATAGCTACTAAAATTATCTAATTGTCTATCTTATGAAGTACATTGTCAGAAAGTAACACCAAAGGTTTCGACAGTAGAAATATACGTAGTCCGATCGGATATAGACCCTTAATGGATATAACGTAATAAGTCCGAAATAAAGAAATTGTTATTGTTAACCTCATCAAAATGTTTAAAATATATTGCTAATTTTTACCAATACAACACTAAAAAGCAGATAATAAATAGTTATGGAAATACTTGTTATTACAAGTAATAAGAAAAATGCAGAGCGCAATTTCACATAAGTCTCTTCCATGATTGTTTCACCACAAATTAAATGACCTGTTGAATAAGTTTTCTCAACGATAGCTACTCTCTGCACCTTTTAATATTATGTATTACAAACCAATACTCTACGTTTTTCATTTTAAAAATTACAAATATTTCCAGTTATTTAAAATTCACAACCACAAATGTCCAGGGCAATATGTATTGGGACAAAAATCTGTATCATATTATAAATCTCTATGGGACATGGACAAATCATTTTAAATTTTTTATTCCTTTTAAAAAGGTGATGAATTAATTTTTTTTTATGTGAATAATTATTTACAACACAATTTCGATTTAACAATGAAATGAGCTTCAATATTTTAGTCTATTTACTTCGTGTAGAAAATCTGCACGAATACTGTAAGAAATAGTATCAATTTTAGCTATTTTTAGAACTATGTTCAATGATATTTCTTCTTCGCTGTGAATTTAAAAATGTGATTGCTCTTATAGCATTTCGTTTTACATGACTTTATAATATATGTCTACTTGACTTGATAATATATGTCTATCGCTCTACCGTAATAGCCGTATTTGGTTATTACATTTTGAAGATAAAATTTAAGTTTAAAATTATATGATATATAACATAAAACTCATTCGTGGTGAACTATGATAAAGCTTTTGTCAATTTTTATACACTTATTCATTAAGGATTAGAATATTTAAATTATTATTTTTAATACCCAGATTTTATTTTGTCACTGGGCAAAATGAAATATGAAATGAATGGAAATGTTTTAAGAGTAATTCTCACAAAACTACGGTTTTTGTATTAGCTTCGACAAAATACCATAAAACTAGATATTGTTGTACAGAGAAAAATATTTTCCGGAACTTCGAAATTTATGTTCGATAGGCGATTATTTATTAATAAATGTAACGAGCAGGGCAAAGCAGTGAAGATCGTGGTAAAGCAAAGTAGTTTCTGGTCCTGGTACAGCTTAAGTTAAACTCCAATATGATTATAAACGCCGGACAAATAACCAAACATAATGTATTTATTAGTTGTCCGGCAAAGGTGATTATGAACTTTTGGCACATTTAAGTGAAATTAACATATAAAAAATTACACAATTTTGAGAAACTATTTATTTAAAATTTTCTCTCTCTAAAGTCCACGAGTACTAAAAAATATATAGACCCTATCAATTAATTCCGGAGCGATCCGTTAGTTTACGTAAAAATAACTTCTACGATTCTAAATAATCCTTTTGTTAGTTATTATAAAAATAATTGGCTTTTAAATAAAATATTCTTATTCAAATGGATTCTCAAAGTTTCTTTTGATAAATTGTTGAAAATCGTTAAATACCTTAATCTTTTTGTCAAAAATTTTTTAATAATATATTTTATTAATAGATACACATGGCTATTAAGAAGGGCCTGCTTATATGAATGCATAAATAAATTATCAACAAAAATTTTAAATTGTATAATTTCTAAAAGTGTTTTACTGAATGTCATCTTACCAAAGTTAAAATTAGTTTTTAAATGTTCCATCAAATTCACATTTTAAACGTATACCAAATACATACTTTGATGGATAGGTCAAAAAGCCCTTACCCTGTTTTACGAAATCTTTACAACTTATGAATAACTCTTTAGTTCGTGATTGTACCAGTAGATCTATACAAACTTCACAATATATGTATATATATATATATATATATATATATATATATATATAATATACATATATTTTTTATCCATAAATCCGCCTACATATTTGACAACTGATTTAATAAATTGTGATAAGTCTTCAGAAGTGTTAGGTAGTCTGTCTAATAATACCAAAGACATGTCTTCAATATCACCTGGATTGTCATTTACAAAATTATCGCTTAATCGAAATTCCTTTTAAAATTTTATTGTATAATATTACAGTATTAATGCGTTTTAGGGTGGAAACAATAATGGAAAGAATAGTATTTTTTTTTAATTTTCAAGCAGTTTCCACTTTCACTCAATTTTCACTCTATTGCCGTACGTTCTAGAAATGGTTTAAATAATAGCCCAACGATCAAACAATTTATATCTGCATACAAAAGGTCACTTTGCATTACAAAGTAACCTTTTGTATGCAGATATAAATTGTTTGATCGTTGGGCTATTATTCAAACCGTTTCTAGAACATACGGCATTAAAAAATGTGATAATTTAGTAAAAGGTAAAAATTACAAGTGGCCTTCTTGAATGTAGTCTACGTCTAAAGATTTTAGACTTATTATGTTTATTAGGAACCCGGCTAAACCTAAATGTCTCGTAGACTTTATGATAACGGTATTACCCTCAAATTTTAAATTTCTAAAATATTTGTATACTTTATCGATTCTGTTGAATATTTTTTGTTTGTTAGGTGAGCCCAAAGGTTTTTTAAACCGAGAAGACAGAAAATCCTTGCACTTAAAAGTATCAAATATGTCATTACCCAGGGTCATAAATAGCACAGAGGCTTCCGAATTCTCAAATTGTGATAAATTTTAAAAAATCATGGCGGTACTAAATGGCTCTCGCAACACACCTTGAAAGTAATTGCGCTGCTAGCATCACTTTCATTTTTTGTTTGAAATAATTAATTTTGTTCCCCAATTTCAAACCTTCCTTCATTTGAATATTGTGTAATTGAGTAATAAAGATAAATTAAATTTTTCTACAATTTTCTTCCATTAAAAATTTTTTGTCACCGAACATATTTCTCACAAGTTTTAACAAGTGACACGGGTCCAGTAAAATATAATATTTTTTGACTTTGCATGTGAAATATGGAGTATATGGTTCGCTGTTTAATTTTGCGCCATAAAAATTAGTCTTGTAATGATATGAAGCGATTGAATCAAATGTAATTGAAATTACTACTCATTAAGTATATCAAGGCAAATTTTCAATAAATTTGCCTTTTGTGAAGCCGTATAATTTCTTTCTGGAAAGAAACCAACTGGAAGTTTCCTAAAGCTATTCAGAGCCTCAACTATAAATACTGGAACTTTATTTGCAATTGCTGATTCGTCTCCGTGCAAATCAATTGCCTAAATTGATATACCCAAAAATTTGTTTAGCCGAAAAATTCAATATTTTCCCTAACGCAAAGTGATGCTAACAAATAATTCTTTTTTTAGCCATTTTCTTTATGTTATTGAATTACTCGGCTGTAAAACCCGGCTCCAATTTACTCTCTGATATAATTAACTAAACGTGTTAATTCAGGTAAACAAAGATCAAACTTTTCACGAATGTAATTATAACACCTGGGACTATAGAAATGGAGAGGTATTGCAAATTTTCTAAGCTTTTCATTATATTCAGTAGAATGGGCTATTTGACCAATTTTTTTTCATATACCCTATTTACTAAAACCTGCAACTATTAATTACTGCATGAAGTGGTAAGTTTAAGTTATCCTGAAAACCTGGCGTTTTTGAAATTCTTCAAGCACTGATTGTAGTGTTATAATTTTTTTTTCATTCTCTTGGATTTAGCCATCAAATTCTTGATATTCTGCTGCTTACATTTTAATTTTTCTTTTAATTCATTACATTTAAAAATAAGCTTCTTTTTTATTGGCAGTAATGGCGGCTGCGACGTCGATAGCACAGAGGATATATCTCTATATATGTAAGATGACATTCGTTTTTTGGCATTAATTTTATCTGTAAATAAGAATTATATTAATATGAACAACTGTCACCAAAATTTATTGCAAATACTTCATAATTATATCATACAAGCGGGTATATATTTACGATAATATTTTAAACTAATTAAAAAGAAAATTTATTATCTGTCTTAACTAAAAATAAATACGCAACATAAATTTTCTCTAGAGTCGTATCGTTATCCGGACACGGTATAGAGTAAACGCAGGCTTACTAAAAAGTGTGCAGCTTGTCCAATCTTTGTGAAAACATTAAACGTTTATAAGAAGCTTAATTATAAATGATAAAATATAAATTAAGATGTTGACAAACACAACGGTATAAACCTTGTAGGTACTGAGTCCTTTTTCAAAGTACGTCGACGTGTTTTTGTACAAAACATTTTCTGTAAAAATGTTTTCTGCCCGCCGTAAAATTTATAGTTGTATCTATTACGAAATCTTGTCGATTTTTCTCGTCGTACAGAATTTGTTGGACACCAGAAAAACATATTTTTGAGTGTTATTTCGAATTATAATGTGGAAACCATTATTAAAGGATTAAATGCTAATTTCACTTTTTCGCTAATTACCAGCTTGTTTTTGATTTTATTTTATACCAAATTTATGTAAGGCCAGCTCTTATTTTAAGAACTGAATGATTTAGATACATTCAACTATTTTAAAATATAATTTTCTACGGTTAAAATATCTCGTAATTATACACACAAAATATAAAAACTAATAATAAAACTTAAAATAGAATATATTTACTACGATATTTATATTTGACCAAGTCTAATTAAATTATAATTTAATGGAAAATAAGGGATAAAAAAGTAAGTACGTGCATCGCATTTACTTTATTTGGATTATTCATATACATCACTTCATAACTTAATACTCAACAAGATATTATTGCTTATTCTAAGATAATATTGTGGAAATATTATATGAAAATACACGAAAATACTAAAATACGACAAGACGCTAGTGAAGCAAGAAACTATCGTTCAATTTTATGTGTCAAAATAATTTTATTTTTTCACGTATTGTCATCTCTTTTCCATTAGTAGTGAAGTCATAAAGAATACATTCCCGCCCCCATGCTTTGTTTGTGTCTTCGTAGTATATTAAGTCTATGGACTAGATTTATCTTTCAACACAAGTTTTAACCAGTAGAAGTAGTTAAAATATTATTGGAATGCTTTTACAAGTTTTTATTACTTGTTTAACGTTTCTTTCTATTTATGAATCACATAATTTATAAATATTTTTTTGAAAATATTACAGATAGATCTGAAATGAAAATACACTTGTTTTTTTAAAAACTAATATTTTTGTTTTTTTAGTCAGGTTTAATACTTGAATTTATAATAAAGAACTTTTCTGTTTTATAGTATGTAAAAGAGAAGAAAAATGTATATTCCAGGATTCGAATCCAGTATTTCAAGTGAATTTGAATAGTTTACCGTAGCGCCAGTGACTCTGAGAAATTATGAAATAAAGTTATATATATTATGTACTTTTTAAATTATTTTAATTCTTCGTGGCAGTTAGGTAAAAAATTGGCGAGGTTTGATTTCTTCCGGTATTTGAAAATCATATTTTATCAAAATATCACGTTTTGAATTTTTGACTTAAGTACAGGTGTCCAAATAACATGATTACTTAGATGCAAAACGTCTTCATAAACGACCCCAACTGCAATTAAATGAATATTTCTAATCATACTGAGGAAGAAATATCCGTAATAAAAGCAAGAAAACCCAAAATATATAAAAAAAAGTAAAAATCTCACATAAAAAAATTAAATTAACATTGAAACAAATTTGTAATAGAACAAATTAAAAGCGGAAGCCGCTTCATTTCAACAAAACTATAATTTGTAATTACGTATAATTCAAATGTGACTTCAAATTAAAGCATGATGAATGAGCCAATATACAACTTTGTTGATACATGCTAATTTCTAATTATTATGGGAACAAAAATGTTAATGTTGAATTAATTTTTTAAACTAAACTTTTTAAATTACCTTTAAACTGTTTTGTTAGTTTTACATGAATGATAAACAATTATCATGTCATGACAGTAGATACATGTATATGAATATCCATGCATAGTGAGCCTTCAAGTGTTGATAACTTAAATAATTCATTAGATATAAATCGCCGAAACCAACTCAGTGTCTGTTTATATAGAAAATGTGATTATTATTTAAAATAAATATAATTAATAAATGTTACATTTATTTCATGTCTAACAACACATATGAAGGAATTACTATAAATATATTTGATAGTGGATATGATCAAAAATATTTAAAACCACCGACATTTTTTAAATACTAAATTTATTTGTATAAAAATAAAATAATTGAAAAGCACAAACAAAGAAATCGTGACAAAGCTATATTAAAGTTACTTTAATTGATAAATTCAAAATAATTTTCCCAGTTGATACTTATTTAAAGCTTGAAAAGAATCATATGCATGGATATGGCCTTTAGTGACCTTCGTTATGTTGATCGTTTAACTCTAATTATAAACAAGTGCGGTAGGCTAATATACACGTGAACATGTGAATATCGATCGGTAAAATGTTTTTTTGATTGGCCACGAGTTGTTCCGTCCAGTATTACTAATTGCATCAATTTTTACTACGTTTTGACAAAATTTTAAATTATAACAATTTTTTCACTGAAGAACAATAAAGTAATATATATATATATATATATATATATATATATATATATATATACATATATTATGTTTATTGTTTCACTGGATATAAATATGGAAAGATAATAGAAATTATCGATTAACTTCTGCTTTGTTAAGGCCTAACAATATAACCATTCCCAGTAACTATCTAGAGTTAGGTACAAAATCTTTGCGACATAGGCTGTATCTTTCATTGGGGTGGGAAACATTAACGAAATTTAATTTAGACGTATAATATTTAATTATTATGTAATATTTCAAAGAATCTTGATACCAAATACTTGAAGAAGAACAAAAGATCATGTAGGCTAACTATTTCATATAGTAACTTTAACGTTATTGCAAATAGTGTAGAATTATAGGCCTTTAAAATATTCACGTACTCACTTAACAGTTAGTTTATATGGCAAAGCCTTTCGTCCCGTACCTACAGGAGTATTCATATCAAAAGTTCGAAATAACTTATTTCTAGATCGCTTGGTGTCTTTAAGCTAATATTGTATTCTGAGTTAAAATTTATATTATTAACTATGTTATAGTATGTTATACTATGTATAGTATTATATCTTTGTTATAGTATGTATGTCGAGGAATATTTTTTATTCATAGTGTACACCGATAGTATATAAATATTTAGCAATTTTAGTCTATTGAATATATTTGGCGTTAATTTTGTAGAAATTCATTATTCACAATTAAATGAAACTACGTGATGTAATATTATTTCTACTTTCTTTAATTTCTTTATCACGACCTAGGTTTCGTTATATTACAACATCTTCAGGTGGGATATTAGCGAAGATCTTTGCAATCTCTGAATTTTATCTGTGAATTTTAGTCCAAATAAAGAATCATTTTACAAAATAAGTTTTTTTTCGTTTTGCAAATGTCATTTTAACAATTTAAGCGCAGGTTAATATTTTTCCGTGGCTGCTAACGTTGTATATATTTTTTACTCTCTCATTTTTCACAGAATAAACTCCGGTATAACGTTCCAGATGGACTTACTTTTAAAGCGACTTCGAAACAAAGGTTCAACAAGTTTATTGAGTTTTACGTTAAGTGCTTACAATTTCAAAAAGCTTGCTCAGGCACGAAGTTACCCCGACTCGTTCATTTCAAAGTGGTTTAAGGTTGTAATTTATGACCGTCAGTATTTACTTTTTAGCACCTACCTCCTCTGCTACGGTACGAGGGTTTTATTATTATGAATCCATCACACGTATACAATTTCTAAAGTTTTGAACTTATATACTTGGAATTCCATAAGCATATTATAATAATGAAGATATTAATCAATATTTGGCAAAATGTTAAAAAAAATTAATGTATTTTCATATATCTAAAGCTGGAATAGAAAATTTTTTTTCGCCTTTTCTTTCGAAAATAAATTTGAGGTATCCATTTGCAATTCAAATTTCGAACTTCAGGTACGAGCTACGTTCCTTTTTTTCTCCTAATTTTTAACTGGAAATTTGGAAAATCACTTTATGATACGCTGACATTAGAATTTTGCCAACAAATATATGACCTTATATTGCATGTATCACTACTTTATAAATTCGGTGCATTATTTCAAGTTATTGATTCTATAATTAGTTTTCGCTTTCAAAAAATATTAACAAATATTTAAATACAATAACTGAGATAATAGCTAAAAGTTTCATGATTTGGTAGATTTAATCTATTGGATGATACAGTTATCAGCTTATTACTTCACTATTTACAAACCTTAGTCGATGACTGAGTATTCATACTAATATAAAACAAATATTTGTTCATGTAAATATGGCAATTCGTGCGTTTTTCACTAAGAATCGACAAGAAAGTACTGAATTATTTAGTAAAAAACTTGAAAATCACATTTTCTTTTCACTTATTCGTATTAAACTCTGACCTAGGCTAAGAAATTACTTAAAAAATGGTACTACAATTCGTTTCAACTTAACACAGAAGGAAAAAATCAAATGGTTTTGTAATTTTTCATAATGTATAATTAGGAGCCTTATTTTGTTTTGGTACGTAATTGTGTTTTTAATTATCTTAGGAATGAAAGCTTTTTAATAATCCGTGTTGGCATAAATAAGCAACGTGTTATTAGATACTTCTATTTTAATAAATAGCTTCATTATTCACAATTAAATGAAACTACGTGATGTAGTATCATTTCTACTTTCTTTAATTTCTTTACCACGACCTAGGTTTCATTGTATTACAACATCTTCAGGAGGGCTATTAGCAAATATAGCACATTTCATTAGTTATCTTTGCTAATAGCCCACCTGAAGATGTTGTAATACATCGAAAACTAGGCCGTGGTAAAGAAATTTAAGAAAGTAGAAAGAATACTACATCACTTAGATCCATTTAATTGTGAATAATGAATTTCTACAAAATTATCGCCAAATATATTTAAAATAGCTTCATTAATAAGAGAAAATATTTTATCGTCAAAAATTATAATTAAACATAAATGATAATGAATTATTAAGAACTTTCTATTGTCACGTAATAAGGTTGGTGACACAAAACAATTATTATGGAATATTTCAAAGAATTTTGCAACAAAATACTTCAAGTATTTTGTTGCAAAATTTTTAAGACCAAAAGCTTCATAAAATAATTTACAATGTTAAGCATTCCTTGCAAAAGGCCGTTTGTTAAAATTTACGATAGAATATATAGTCTACTTAATTGTAAGACTGAGACTGTTTACTTTAATTTTTAGACAACAATTAAAAATTATAAATATTTCTTGAACTAAATTGACCAATAAATATTCTCACTGATAAATTTTCGATCTTTATACTCTTGATAACTTCGTTTGTATTTTTAGTTTCGTTTCAATCAACAAAATACATAAATATAATTACACACAAACTGTATTCGCACTGATTGAAAAAAACATTATGAAATGCATAATTTTTCCAAATTTGTTTGTAAATTCGGTCAGTTTTACTAAATTGAATATTGATATTATATGTGAATATCGCCTTTAAAAATTGGAAGAGTATATTACTGAAATCTTCACCGATTTCTTAGCGCTCCGTACATTAAAAAGAAAAAAAAGAACTGTTCTAAAATGGCTGGTGTGTCCGTTTGTTGAAACCGGTTTGTTTAGAAATTGTTTGATGTAAAAGCTCGAAATGACATAGTGATAAATTACATTAACCCATATATATATATATATATATATATATATATATATATATATATATATACATATATATATATATATATATATATATATATATTTCATTAGTTAAAAATAGCTGTAGAAAATTCAGGAGGGTGCAAATAATGGAATTCTTTTTTTTTGTAATGCGGTGTGAGATATCAAATAAAAAGAAATATGAGATTTTATTTTTAAAATATTTGTAGTGATATTATTGAATTTATCCACAAATAGTTTGTTTTCTACCCCCCCGACCTACGAGATTACTGTTGACTAGTAATCTCGTAGGTACTTGTAAAAAATAGCGTTACTAGAAGTTTATCGAAAAACTATAGCAATGATTCTACATTTCATAGTTTTTGAGAAAGTCACAATATTTTACGCCTGTGAAAGATATACTAAACAATATATTGATATAACTAAAAATAATGTTAATATTTTTAAATAGTTTAACAGAATCCTTTGAATCAAAACATTCGTAGCGCGAGTTATACTCGAACTTAAAAAGTTTTTTTATGTGCGAGTAAAACTCTTGTAATAATTTTTTTATAAGAAATAGACCCACATCCGCGACCAGTTAATTATATTTAAAATTATATCGTAACGTTTCCACGTAACAATGGACTTCATAATATGAATGGATTCAATTTCGAAGAGCACCAAGTATTTAAAGACGTAAAATGAACCGATATTGAAACTTCAGATATATCGTATTATACATATAAATCTACACGCTTTCCTTTTGCCATTACAAACTGGAAAAACATAAAGAGAGGCAAAAAGTGAAATCAGCATTAACACATGTGGTGAAATTTAGGCGGAAACCGCTCGCTGTATCTCGTATCCTCCACAAAACGCTTTAATCCACTTTAATCCACTTCATCAGGCGCAGACAAAATATTTGAGCAGAGTTAATTAAATGGAAATAAATGCAAAAGACGAGTCTTGTACATGTATAGCTAACAAATCGTTATTTCGGGGTCATTTTGCTGCTCTGTGCTTAATATTATTCGCTTGTTATTGTGTGAAATATGATTTAACCATGAAGCCGTGGCCTAAATAGAGGGTAAAAATATTATTCAAAATAATTAGTTTTAGTTAAGCTTTTTCAAAATATATTTTAATCAATTGTTTATCAAAAATTATTTTTTCTATCCACTGAATAACTTTACGTATATAAGATTTAGCTGATTTATCGTAAGTTTGTTCCATAATAAAAAATGATATTTTTAAAATATTTTTAAAGAAAAGTCAGTTAATTGAACGACCAAAAGAATGTCGGTGAATGCTGTCAAAGGGGACTTTTTTGGTGTAAGAAATGTTAGTAATGGATTATTAATATTATTGACATGCGTCCTCATGTTTTGTTCTTTAAAATATAATCGGTAATTTTAAATAATTACGCCACAAAATACCTCACTCACCGACTCCAAGTCTTCACAGATAGCGGTTTTTTTATATTATTTTCAAATACATTAGCGAGGGAAGGCTTACTAGAATACGGAAGACAAATCTGATTGTTCACCAAGTAAGATACGGAAAATTGAATTGAATTTACCATACGATCTGAAGTTTACCAGTTCATACCTCAAATAGCCTGAGGTTGGAACCCTGAATTCAAGAAGAATTGTGGCCGTTCAAGTAGACTTGGCAGAGTACTAGGCTGACGGAATTGGAGAGCATGGGCAAATGACGCAAAACGTGATCGTCTAGCTATCAAATCCTCATGGATGCCTTTTACACCACCAAAGAGCCACAGGACATGAAAAAGAAAAAATAGGAGAAAGGTTTTAAATATACAAATAACAATTTTAAATATTAATTTTCCCTAATATTATTGGCTGTTTATGGAATCAATGCATTAGGGTGACATTTATTAAAAACATATTTCACGATTGGGATTATTAAAATTTTGAAATGTAATCAATTCAATTAGGGTCAAAATCCACTACCAATTACGCTTTGAGGACTATTTAATTAAAACGATCGACGTTTGCTATTGCATAAGGCTGTTTGATTAAATTTGAATGTTTGACGTCCGTTTCCCGTAGATGTTATATTCGAATATTCGAATGGTGCAATATTCGAATATTCCAATGGTGAAAATTAATATTTTTTAGATACTAATAGTTGCCTAAAGTTGACAAATTGCGTACCAACTTTTCATTAGGCTAAGGAAGTGATTTTATTTGTTTTAAATATGAAATAAATATATTTAACATGTTATTAGAATTCATTGGTTTATTTGACAAACAAAAAAAGTAATAAAATAAAAATTCTGAATAAATTATTCACAATATTAAACTTCACTTACTAAAACGCCCGAAAACCTTACTAATAACTTTGCTTTAATGAAAACGTAGTTTGTTTTCAATGAAACGTCTTAAATAATATTTATATTATTCAGTTTAACTAGCTAGTCATTTGAACACATTTTTCATAATCTTGGACATATTCATGTCACCCTGATTACTAATCTTAAGATAATTTTTTTTAAACCAAATTTAGGCATCTCAGAATTTTTTTCATTAAATATTTTATCTCTTGTTCAACAAAATAGGATCTTTAAATAGAAACGAATGTCCTTCGAGTTTTTATCTCAAAATAAAAAAAACAGTATACTTAAAAGACTACTCATGTGTACATATCTTTGCTTTTCACAATGGTATACCTCGGAAAACTTTTGAATTAAAACTTCAAATGTGTTAATAGTTAATACTTAAAATAATTTTATAGTAATTTTAGAGGCTATAAATCAAGTAGCGTTTTTTTTATTGTTTTCAAGTCTCCTCTGAGATATTAACTGAAATAATAAGCTATAAGCATACTAGAGGAATTGTAGGAAATATCCACAAATATAAATCCACTAGTCCTTATCTTCAAAACTGCTAGAATGAAAATTATGTTGGAATAGATAATACTGAGATTATTTTGAAAACAACAAATAATAAATTAAATTAAAATTATTTAAATAATACGAGTACGCTATCAGAACTTTTCAATAATACAAACATTATATTTTATACAAACCATTTGTTAATGTCAACAGTTAGTTCTTTTGCGACCTAACTATGAAAAATATATAAGGAAAAATTGCCAGACCATTGCTCTAATAATATGACAATACTTTTTGTTGAACTACTTTATTGGTTCTTTAACAGCATAGGTTATTTAGTACATAAATTGATTTATATTAATACCTTTTAGTATCAAGTCTTTGTAAAAAGACTATTATAGTGTTAGTTCAATATCTATATTTTGTTAACAGATAAAGTAAATTGACTAAAAACTTACGTGATATTTACTTTGCAATTTCTTTATTAAACATTAAAATAATAATCTGAAGCATTTTGCATGAACGTTGTAAATCAATACCATTATACAAATAATTTCATAATTTGGAAAAGATTAAAAAACTCGACGAATAACGACAACTTTTCTACTTACTTTAGCTTGTGAAAACATCATTCAATAATAACGAAAAGGCTTTCCAAGGTATCATATAAAATCAAAACTGCGTTCTTTGGAACTCTTATAAATATCATCAAAATAATCCTCAATAAGCTGCCATAAATTATTTTTACATTTTGACTTCAAATATTTCGACGCCTCTGAAAATTACTTCAGGTAAAATTGTGGATAGGTTAATATATTTTGTAGGTACATATATTTACTACTTGGCGTCCTCCAATCGAATTGTAGCTTCATTTTTAGTTCCACGTCCTTAACATTCGTAATTACTTTCTTATATATGCCAGATAAAATAGTGTTTAGTTTCTTGGTTGTATTTACTTCTTAGGAAAATATTATACAACCCATCAATTTATAGGTGTTATCGGGAGTGAATTGTAGTAACTGCAATGTGCAGTGTAAACTTAATCCGAGTAAAACTTACTATCTGAGTAAAACAATCAATAAGTCTCCCCAATAAATTATGAAATTACAGAAACAAATGTTAACTCATCCCTATACACTAAATTTTTATTACAATGTTAATAAAAGTAAACTAGCCGTTTTCCCTATTATAGAAACTCAGTTACGAAGAGACGAACAAATATTTTAAAATTTTGTATAACAGAAATCTCTATAGGATATAAACTTTTAGAAAGCATTAACAAGAAACCGTTCCGTCTAAATCTTCACACCAATATCTCCCCTTTTCCTTTCAATCGCTTTACACTTCGTTGGCACGGAAGTCTTATTTTCAATGAAAGGATTTTTTTTCATTTTTTCGTTTCTCAATCGTTTTGTGTTCGGCGAATGATTTTATCTAACCGTAGTGTATAGTTATATTTACAAACGGGCTTAAAGGTATATTACAACTTTATAAAGAAAAGTTTAAGTATATTGCAAAAGTATACTTCCTTGTAAATTGTTTTTATTTTCCTTTCCATTAAAAAGAAAAATCGTGAAACCATTTAAGTCTCTATTTTTATATTAAAGGTACTTGTAAAGCTTCAATAACATGGAACCTTTTTAAAGAACTGTGTCCACATATTCCTTATTTGACATCATTGAATGGATCAATCTTAATGTAAAACGAAACTTTTGGCGCCAGTAAGTAAGAGTCCAATAAATACCTATCTGCTTTTAAACCAAAACACGGTAAACATTTCTTAACAAATTGAAATACAGTATAAATGAAAATATTGCCTTAAAGCTTTTCATGTCGAGGTATGATTTTAAAAGTATATACAAAGCACAAAGATCATCACCGCAATATTTCAATGGAGTTATTGAGTAAATGAAATTAGCATTGATTTAATTTTTAGAGGTAATATTTTTTTTAAGTACCATATTTCTGAGCTTGTCTTTTTAGTTTCCTCGACTTGTCTTGTTTACGATGCGTCTGATAACGACGACATTTTGTCTTTTGTCATTTTTTTATGACGTACGTTCTCGTAATCCCCATCCAACTGGAAAACAAAATTGTTATATACTTGTTAAATTTTTGTGTAGAGTGAAATTATTATCATCGAGATGAAATGCCATAATGAAATTGTTAGAGTCAACGTGGTATTGCAATATTTAGTTTTATATTACGTCCAGATGATATTTCTATTAGTACTGAAAACATCTACGTTCCATTTTCACGAAAATTATGAATAATATAAACTAAATTATTATGAAAATAGCATTAAACTCCTAGTTAGTTAATGCACAAAACTCATAATATCACCAATTGATATTATGAGTTCTGTGCACTGACTATATCAGGAGTTCAATGCAATTTTTAAACGAAAATAAGAGGCGCCACGAGTTATGTGAAATTTCCTTAAACGAAAGGTATAATTTAAAGTTTGTAGAATATCAAAAATGAAACCAACTACCGAGTTTGTTATTTGTTTATTGATTTTACAATATAGTTTACTTGGCACTCTATAGTCATTTCTTTCAATGGAAATATTGAGAGAATCAGCCGACCCATCCTTCCCTTAACATCCATTCCAGGGCCTTTTTGAACTTAATTACCCTTCCTTTGGCGTCCGGAAATCGTTTCTGTCGTACTTTATCTTTTATTTTTTGGGATAAATAGAAATCATCCAATTCGAACTACGAATTATATGGCGGATAAACCATAATTTACATACATTTATTTAGCAGAGTGTTTAGAAGCATTTTGGTGATGAAAGAAGACTTCATTGCAAGAGTGTTGCTGCCTAGTTTTTTTCCTAAACAACGGGCAGACCATTACTAGTATACCAGTTTGCAGTACCTGTACTTTTATTTTTATTATTTTAAACATCGTATAATAACTCAATACGAAGAAGGGGGCAACTGTCTTTTTTCCAGCACTTAATTTTTTCTCACTTTTGTGGGCAATTCTTCAGAGGGAAATACTTACTGACCAGACTGCCTCTTAGTTTGGGTTCGTAAGAGCATATCCAACTTTTGACATTCGTAGTTATGTCGAGTGCAGCATTTGAGGCACTTTGTCAATTTTTGTAAAATTTCACGACACTAATCAACGTAATGGTGCTTTCGATTTTCGAATAATTCATAGGGTCCATCTAGCGCAAGGCTTCCCAACGTCTATATTTCTAAGAGAAATATTTTTTATTTGTCGCATATCGATGCTTTAACTTACCCAAATCTGCCGATCGGTTATTTTTTTGTCATTCTGAACCGCATAGCATTGATTTTATCTTCAATTGCCACTGTTCAGAGATTTTCGTAAAATAGATCCTCCCTGAGTTTGGTATGACTGTGCTTGATCCAAAGCATAGCATGAGATAGGGATTCATCATAGTGACAGAAATCGATTGTACTTTGTTGGTGAAAGTCCTTCAATAGATTACTAAAATTTTCGACTTTCGAAAATTGAATTAATTTTTTTATTATCATTATTACGAACGGCCCATGGTAAACATTTTCCATACTACCCTCGTCGTCTGTAATGACAAAATTAATTTGAGGGTAATTTAGTTTTTGAAAGCATTTAATACAGAGTACAACGTGAAGTTATTTTCGTCCTGGTCTCTTATAATTCCCTATTTTTTGGTAAAACACCGACTTAATTATTATTTTAAATAATATATACTTATTTACGTTTTAGCTGAATTTTTAAATATTTAATATATTATATATTATAATAAGCAGGTTATTATAGGTATTTACCTGAAATACTATTTTGATATTATGACTTAAAATAATTTTAATGTATTTATATTTTATTGTGAGGTAATAAAAATTACGTATTTTGAAGGTGATATTTTACATAATATTTTTAAATTTTTAGGTTGCCTGTGCATTAGTTCTTCAACGTTACTGAATTCACATTGGGTGAATATAAAATTTTCTCATACACCCAGTATGCAAGTATAAGAAGCATTATCATTTCATGAGGACAGATTACAAACATTATCGGATAGTGAAACAGAAAGTGATGGCAAACGGAAAATCTTGCACCAAATCAACTACAAATTTTGGAGCGGGAAGAGGATTTGAGCGACTGAGAATCTTCAGGTGACAATAACTCGTCATTTGAAATAGGAAAGGATAAATCTATAAAATGGAGTAAAGAACCCCATTGATAATTTCTTCGTACTAGAAGTTTCAATATTATCATACAGTTACCAGAATCTAAATGGGCAACTTCGGGTAAAAGGGAACTTCTTGGAATTTGGAGAGAATTTTTGGACGACACTATAATTGATGTTATTGTCAAGTGTACCAATCAATACATTGACACCGTCAGATATAGATATACTAGATAAAGTTATGCAAGAAAGACTAAACTCAACGAGATGTAATGCTTGATGTATTTGATACTGTTAGTAAGAGTGAAAAAATCTCGTCATCTGAATATCAACAATTTTTTTAGAGAATATTTGAAGAATTGCCCAAAATTACAAGTTTCAAACTCTCTCTGACATTTTTAATAGTTTATAAAATCTTGATAATTGTGGCCTAGCTGTTGTTCAAAGATTGTGTGAGCTGACTTGCAATACTGGTCACAATGTCACAACTGACAATTAGTATATCTTTAGCTGAAGCGTTGCTCCAGACAGATTTAACAACAGTCATAATTAAAAGAACATTCCTCCTGACTTCAATACGTTGCGTAGTCGAAATCTGAAGTTTTGTATGTTCGGTTTTCGCGACACTATGGTTTTAGTTTCACTTATTCCAAAGGTAAAGAAAACGTAATGCAAGTTAACACTACGCACAATAATGAAAAGTCGATGCAGAAACAAGCGATATAATTTTGGACTAAAATGACAGCAAGTTTAAAGTCAACGTCGTAAATTGTTTATGTGCGAATTATAATTGTACCCGAGCAACAAAGCGTTGGCCTATGGTTGTATTTTACGTTATGCTGAATATCAGTACCATAAACAATCAGGTAATACATACAGCTAATAATACGAACACAAAACGCTGTTATTTCATTGAGAATTTGAATGTAATTGGGACTAATTGAACCTCGTATAAGCGAACGGCAGCTTCACCGTTGAACTTGCCTTAATCGGTGAGACAGACTATCACAAATTTTGAAAATCGATGATGTCCTCGAAATGGCCGGTCCCTCAAGAAATGGTCGGTACTATGAATGAGAATGTTGTTTTCAGTAAATGCAAGAAATATGTGTGTCTTGGTCACGTAGTGTTTACTTACACTAGTTCTTTGGCTGGTGAAGAAGAGTGATTTTTGGTTAGTATTTTTCGTTAATTTTTTATTAGAAAAAAAACCATTATTACAATATATACATATATATATATATATATATATATATATATATATATATATATATATATACACAATAAAACTTAAGCACAATTCACTTGAAAAACTCTTCATTTTTGACGCACATATTATTTGTGAAACATTCTTCAAGTAAACAAAATTTTTAAGTTGTGTGCTCTCTTCAATAAGCGATACAAAATATTCATAAATAATAATAATTATGTAGTCCTATTTTTTCTATTGTTATTTTAAAACTTTCGGATTTTTATATTAATTCTTTAAAATGGGATGCTAATAGAAATAATTTATATAACTTGCCTGATATTTTTCATCTACTTCCAAAAGTGGAATGCTTGAGTGTTAGAACTTCACTAATCACAGGTGAGTCTATACTAAATTAATTATCCAGCTATGATTGTATTTTATGATATTATTGCAGAATGTGAAAGGCCAATCTACGCTAAACCTTGATAACAATGGTCAATAAAAATATGTAATGTAGAAAACAAATTAATAAAATAATTATTTATTTTTTATAGTTTGATATTATGTTTGTATCTATAAATATTTTGGTTGCAAAAATCTTACTAAAATAAAAACCATGAAATTCCTCTAAATTCGAATGCGACATTTGCCAGCTTTCAGCGACGTAGAGTAATCCGAACACAGCTCGTATTTCGATATTATCAGTTGTTTTGCAGTCACAAGCTCGTCGGGATGGTGTAGCTTTTTTCCACAAATTTGTTGGCATGTTTAACCACCTTCTAAAAAATTCGTTACTTATGTACTATTATTTTAAAAATCATATTAAAAATTTCGTTACTTCTCTACTTGTACTATTAGTCAGCCCATTCCACAAACGTCTACAAACGTCTTTTATAAGAATATTTTGTGGTTAATTTCTTACTCTGTCATAAATAAATTTTTGTTACACAGGTAACCTGAAGCTTCTAAACTTGGGACACTAAACCTTAATTAAATATTTTGATCTTTTAAAAGAAATATTTGTACTATGACATTATCATAAATATATGTATAAACCATTGTTAGTATTAAAATATACAAAGAACTTGAAACAATCTCTATTATTGAATCAAAAATCTCTTTCATTTTCTTTCGTATGTACTCAACTGATATTATGCCTATTGAGAGAATCATTTAAAACTTAATAGGACAAAAAAAGAACGAACAAGAAAGACAATTAATATAATGGATAACGGTAGGTCAATGAGTCTAGAATTGATGTAGTGTGGTAAGGTATAAGCTTCTGATTTTTTATTACCCAAATAAAAATATGTATATTTAATACTTATTCCTTAAAACAGCTTTTTACCACCTAATAAATCGATAACCCCAATATTCCAACTTAATTTTTGAAAAGGAAGGACAGATTTAGTTACAATTTTATTTTAGTTTTTTAACAAGTTATTTAAAATTAAAAAAAAATATGTATTATTATTTAAAAAAAAATCCATAACAATTTTTATTCAAAATACTGAAAATTAACACACTGTGCTCAATAAAAAAAATGCTCTCAATGGCAAAATAAATTTCTCAGCCATGTATCGTTTGAAAAACAATTGTTTTTAATAAAGAAAAATGTAGTCATAATGATTTTGATAATTAATGTTGAACAAATCTTACTTTTTGCCAAATTTTATGATTCCGAGTCAACGAAGTGTACTATATAAGTTTTTATATACTTACGAGCGATAAAATTTAAAAAAAAATTGTTCATATGTTCAGTTCAGTATTATAAATAAAAAATACCAATTTTCAGATTGTTACTGTTACTGCGAAGCTATGCTTTCTGCCAAATTTCATGATTCTGCGTCAACGGGAAGTGCCCTAAGGGTTTTTGTTGTACTTTGTTGTACTTGAAAGTGCCAAAATGAAAAAAAAAATTATGCAATGTAGCTGCCAATTAACAATTTTCGGATTTTGTCCTTTATTCATGTTGCCACACCTTACTTCCTGCCAAATTTCATGATTCTAAGTCAACGAGAAATGCCCTATAGGTTTTGATATACTTGAAAATGTCAAAATGAAAAAAAAATTATGTAATATAAATTTTCAAATTTTTTTCTTTTCATTTTGCAATGAGACCTTGCTTCTTGCTAAATTTCACGAGTCTAGGTCAACAGGAAGTAACCTATCAGATTTGATTCACCTGCGATTGCCAAAATGAAAAAAAATGTTTATGTGACATAACTACAAATTAACATTTGAAGCATATGCTAATAAGTTTTCATGCCTAAAAGTATAGAACGTGAAAGGCTGTGATACAACTATGACGAAATACATATATCCTTATTTGCTAATATATTTCCTTATTAATTCGAATAAATATTATGTATAATATATAATTCGAATATATTTCCTTAGTTCCTACAGAAATCCAAAAATCTAATTAAATTCAAGTAGACTACCGAAGTTATTTTTTCTATCGCATCAGTATTATTTTCTTTTAGTTTTATCTTTCGTAGTTTTATCTTTATAATATTTTCTGTCTTTTCTGTCGTTTCATAAAGCTCGCTATGTACAAGTAGCACTCGCACTGCAATAGTTCCTTAAACAATAGCGGTGAGGGTATGTGTTTTGGAAATATTTTAGCGACATATTTTGAATTTGATTACAATTTCGTACAAAGAAGTTTAGGTATTTTTATAACTCGCATTTTAGTGTTCTACATGCAAAGTATTTGAACTGCTGTGGTTCTCTGTCTTTCCATTTGTGCATCTGTATATTAGAGGTTTCCAATTTCTAAATAGAATGAGGTAAGACCTTGAAATTCACGTATGAGTTCTTAGCTCAAAACTATTTAAAATGATTTAAGATTATAATACAAAAGCATTCTCTAATTTGGAAATGAAAAAAGGGGCATACATTTTTTTTTCTGAGCATTATGGGGGGTATCGTTGGAAAGATTAGAGAAGAAGTCGGTATTTTATTTTTCACAAGAAAATATGACTTATTGAATAATGAAAGTTAACATTGATGGGCCTATTTTGTTATCAGGATTATCTTAAAAAGTCTAACTCAAAAATTAAAAATTCATATTGATATATAAAGTGGAAAAAAATAAAGCCGATATTACCAGCCGAAACGATGAATTTTGTTAAGTTTTTAATTATCTATATTGTTAATGTAATATATGGAAAAAATATATTACATTAACAATATAGATAATTGATAATATTTTTGTTATTATTAATAAATTAATAATAACAAATAAATATACATAGATATATATATATATATATATATATATATATATATACATATATATACATATATATATATATATATATATATATATATATATATATATATATATATATCTACAAAAATCGGTGTAATGTAAAATATAATAACTAATATAATTTTCAATATATAGTGTTTCATATATTTCTTCTCTCATAAAAATTAAATACAACTCTTTACTCCAACTGCATATAAATATACGGAAATCTACGTTACGAACGTAATATATTCCATATTTCTTTATCTATCTGGCGAGAATCAAGTAAGCCTTCTATTTAAATCATCCATTAATCTGAATCGTGTTTCCGTCTTATCACAGAGACGAAGGAGGAAAGTCGTCATATGATTTATTTATTATCATGTCTACACAGAGTAAATGTGGGTGAATATTCGCAGTGAATAATAACTGCATTATCCTGTTATGTTGTATTTTATTCGTTTTACATACAAATGTGCACAATTTAATGAGTACTGTATAAGAATATGATTATAATGAAGTTTTAAGTGTAGCTATTTTTATTATAACATAAAACCCAATTAATTGTGGAAAATGACAGAAAACAGGTTTCTCCTAGTATCGGATGAACAGAAAATAAAAGTGTTTTATCACGATCAAGGTATTTAGAAGGTAAGCTTCTTTTGGACTTTTTTTTAAAAGAAGATTTATGTTTAATAATCTATTAGTAACTGTATTATTTAATTATACACATTATTATTAGCTAATACAATGACGAACTTACGAACATCCAAACATTTAGACGTTCATTTGGTATTTAATATTTAATTTAATATTTGGTATTTAATTTTTCAGTGAAAAAAGATTATCGAACACGTTAAATAACTATTTTACTGCGTGCTAACTGAGTTCTCTATACGAAATAATTATTTACAAAATCTTATGCACACAGGTCAAGATTGTAAAAACTGTGAAGCTGTAACAAAGAGACCGGTGATCAACGGTAATAAATTTTAGGAGGATCTCTGTTACTTGACAGATTTCTAAAATAATATTCATTTTGTACACAAATTGTATATACACAAATCATATATGCTAGTATAGTAGTGGAATAACCGCAAACGCCCTTCCACATTGTTAATTTCATATTTTTTACATATTTTTATGATTTAAACATGCATACCATACCTTCTCCGAATTCGTCACCAGCTCTCGTATTAATAAAAATAATTTTCTACTAGCTATTCAGGCTTTATTATATTTTATTCTACCAACAATTCATTCTATATACGTTCACATGAAGTATAGGCATTAAAGTCAAATTTGGATTTATTAATTCGAAAACTGCAATGAATTTGGAGAAGGTATTGTATGCATGTTTAAATAATAAAAATATGTAAGAAATATGAAATTAAGAATCTGGAAGGGCGTTTGCGGTTATTCCGATACTGTACTAGCATATCATATTTGAAAAAGATAATTCCAAAAAATATTCTTGACACCTTCAAATTATTTTAAATTTTTATTTTAGCATTTACAGAATTCAAAAATAAATATCCCATCCTTATTTGCACGCCGTTGAAATGCGACACAACCGCCTCGAATTGATTAGTCCTTTAATGTATGCAAAAAATATTCTGTAGGTGCCCTCAAATTTGTTTACAAGATTAATTAATTATTATTGAAAACATAAACAAAAATCCAGATGAATAAGATGGTTTTAAATAATTGCCAGAAATGAATAAAAATGTTATAAGCAAATTAAAAATCTTATCTTCAACAACTCGTTTCCTTACTATGAAGATAATGTAAGATATATTACATATTTTCTTTGAATCTGATGTTAATTAATATTAAACATTTATTTCAAATATATAACTTAATATTGTTTGAATTAAAGTTACATATAAAATTAATTTCAATAATTTTAGATTAACAAAAAAAAAATGGTCTGATTATGAATATAAATATTGCGAATAATTTTATAAAGAGATTACCATATTTTTTGGGGAAAAAATGGTTAAACATATATTGTAGTACTTTAAAATACCTCTCCTAAACTAATCGACATCTCTTGGACTATAGGCAATTAGAATTCTAGCCATTTTCAATAGAATTATTTGTGGTAACGCTTAAAAAAAATAATAACTTTGTACTTAAGTGAAACAGAATTACGTGACGAAAATGCCTAAATTTGATAACGGACCATTTTGTATTACAATGGAGTTTTTAGTTTCCTTATTTTGTTTATAAGAGTGTCGTAGAACATCAATTTTAATTTTAGACAATACAGTTTTAAATTAAACTGACATATGGGGCCTAATGACGGTAAAGTAAAAATCAAAAAGTGACAAGTGACAACGAATCAGCAGTATGCAAGAAAAGCTTGTACCGAATACATAAAATTATTTGAATGTAATTTGAATAAAGGAACGTTGACTGCTTTGAGGGGTGAAATATAATTTTAAATAACAACATTTCATCTGTTCAAACGACTTTCATTTGTATTATGCTTATTGGTCTGAGCCATTTTGTATTTTTAGTAATAATTTCTTGCCAAGGAAAATTATATTTGATACAAGGTAATTTTTTTAAATTTATTTGAATAAATTAACGTCAATCTTTTACATCAGAATTGAACGTTGCAAAGAATACATTTATGAAGAATGGCAATGTAAACGTTAGCTATAAATACGTATGAATAATTTAACAAATAATATTTTTTAAAATTTCTCCTGCATTTTGAAATTTATTATGACCTACTTTCTGTGCCATAATAACTCTAAATATATTGACTACATGAATATTATATTGACTACATGAGTAACTTAAAGTTATAGATTCATTTATTTAGTTTTTCTGAATTTTTCAACACCAAATAGGTCTTTCGTAAAACACAATCTCACAAGATCTTTGCAAACGTATTTCGGGCCTCTTCCTGCTTCTTCTAATTTGGTTTTCAGTAATACGCTTTTTCTATTATTTGGTGTCTGAAATAACTGAAATTTTTCATATATTATAAAACAAACATGTGTTGCTGGTATGCAAAAACTAGAATAATAAACGTCACAAGTGGAAAAGTCCATTTTTTACATGAAATTCGAACATGAAAGAGTGACAGAAGTACATACTTCGGTGATTTTGCAAAAATATTATTTATAGTGTATACAATGTATTTTTAAGAACTTTGTATTATTATGAATATGAAATGTTATTTTTATATTATTAGTAACTATAAGTAAGCGATAATTGGCCAGTGTTTATAATAAAAGCATTTATTAAAAAAAATGATTCAGGGGAACTTTGCAACGGTAATAGAATATGGAAATATTATTTTTGGAATTATTTTGATAATATATAGCGATCAATTAGAAGTAGAATTTAGTTTTTATTTTATTACAATTGGTCTACTCCATCAGGATATGCAAATTTGATATTTTTACATTGTATTGACACAATAAAAAGAAACGTGCTTAGCTATCCGACGCCTAGTAATTAAGGAAATGAATAATATATATGTGTATATACATGTACACATATACATATATATATATATACATACACACACATATATAGTAATAGATGGTGCTCAGTACATTTATAATCGCGTAATGAAATTTTCCATTTCGATATTCATTGGCCAAATGATAGTGTGAAATCTAAAGTTGTGGGAGGGGCAGGTGCCTGAGTAAGCAGCCCGAATATACGTAAACAGGTGAGGGCAGATATAATTTTCAGTTGCTTTCCTCGCGTAACATTTTTTGTACATATCCATTATACGTTTATTTTGTTTCTTTTCTTATTTTTTTTACCCGTAAAATCGAAAAAGTCTTTTGATATCCTTGAAATTCGGTCTATAAAACTAACGACACACATGAATATAATTAGATAAATACTCTGATTTTATAGAAGCCTAGAAAATTGAATTTTCCTTAACATTAAAACTATAAATGTCCGAAAATTAATTATGTAAATATGATATATATAATTGTGACAATTACTGGAAGAACGCAAAAATATCATACGCTACATTGTTTCCTTAAAGAATTTTTCAAATAAATACATCACATTGCCGTTTACTAGCGTTAAAACTACGACTTAGACGTAATAAATTTACCTTAGTCTCACAAAGGTACCGAGGAGAGCTACGAAATATTGCATCCTTATTCGCTTCTTAGTGAGGGTGAAAAAGACCATGTTGTCAGACATGACTTTTTTATTGCTAATAATCGTTTCCAATTACAAATATATACTAGTAAGTATCAGAACGTATCTTTTTAGTGTACTTATTTTAAGAAATTTAATGATACTGTTACTAAAAAACGAGTAAATTCAATTATAGATGTGTACCTTTGTATCACATACGTATCTAGCGAAGATGGCATAGGGACAAGAGAAAATGTTATTTAATAGATTGGCAATATTTTCTTTAATTAATATTTTTTTGTAAAGATTTAAATATAACATTTCTCAAAGGAAAATATTTTCTATAAACAAATACGTCCCCCTAATTATTAAGCATAGAACGGCATTCAATGAAAAATCCTTTACCTTACTGGAATATGAAGTCAGCTGGACACAATATCATAGTCTATGTTCAAAAACATAAAAGAAAGGGAAAATTGTAGCCTCTAAACATCATCTTATATAAATTACAATTTTCAAATATACAACCTTCTTCTGCATTATATTGCAATCCCACAAATATAATAGAACACATTTTTAATGTAATAGAAATATCCTCTACAAATATGAAAGTTTTCTTAATTTTATTCTTGAATAATTTAGGTCTCAATTTGACACTTCAACTCATTGAATCTCTTATTATAGGTAAGTTGGTAAAACACATAATATTCATTTCAAATTTAGCCAGTAAATATAATTTATTTCAATCAAATATGCAGGTTCGCCCAAAAATATATTTTTGATCTGGGCACCGAGATTTTTTTCATTTCTTTCCAAATCAACAAACACATCTCATGGGATTTTATTTCTTTCAAATTATGGACTAACATATACTATTATATTATAAAACGGATAATAAACCCTGAATCCTATATTGTGCATAAATTGGTTTTACTTTGGAAAAAATTACCAAACAGAAAGATAAATAGATACACCTCTCTATTTATCTCACTGTTGTTGTGTTGTTGTTGTTGTTACAACCTTTTCGATTTAATATGTCTCTATTTATATATAACACATGGCACATTTATTTAATTTTTTTAATTTAAAGTATTGTAGCGTTCCGTTTCTTTGTATTATATTTTATGGACAATGTACTAAGTTTTCTTTTATATTACTTTGAATGTTAATTAAGACACACATTATTTTTTATTGAATAAGAGAATTTTTTTTAATAACTGAAATCGAACTTTAATCCGATAGGTAGGAAAATTAATTTTATAAAAAAAACTATCTTTCTGTGCTACAACGTATTCTAACCCAGTATAATAAAAATGGAGAAATGTTAAAATGGAAAAGTGTTATGTACAAATGGAGAAGTAACATTTTTTGTACAAGTTCAATCATTATTTTACTTTTTTTTCATATGAGCTCCAAATAATAGAACTGTCATCTAAATTGCTTCGCACTAAACTTATATATAATATGTTAATCTCCATACGCGAAGTGACCACGAAAAGTTAGGCGGAAACAACCACATTAACAATAGTAATTACTGGAATAGAGAACAGTAAAGACACAAGATTCGGATATTGGCTAACTCCTGATCGTGTGAAATTACAATTAGTTACTAAATTCTCTACTCTGTTGATTTTTCTCTGAAAGATACGAAGAGTTGAAAGGAAAGCCAGCTCATCAAGATTATTTAATAGCGGCATTAAGAGATTAGATTAAAATTAAGAGTTAATTAATAGCGGCATAAATGAAATATTTCCATTTAATATACGTGAAGTAAATCCGAAATTAAATTTACCTATAGATCTTGAGACGTGCAGAAATTTCTTCGTGTTACTTAATTTTAGTGCTATGAAAAAGCATGACTCACAAATCGTAAAATTTATCGATTTATAATGTCCTACAAAAATACCATACATATATAAATATACGATATGATATACTAGACGATTGAGGTTGCAAATTTAGATATACTTAATTTCATTGTCATCTAAAAACTTACTGTAGTAATTTAATAGCTACGAGTAGTGCTGGGTAATATTTTTAATTTTACTTAAATTACTCCAAGAGTTTAAATAAATCATACAATATTAAAATCAAATCAGGTCCATACTTAATAGGTCTATATTGATTTAATCAAATTATAGAGCAGCACCTACGAGGAAAACGATACCACTGTATTAATGATACTGTTTATTAATTTAAATTATAAAAAGGAAAACATGAATTAATATTAATCGAATTAGAAACAATCACGTAAGGAAAAACAAATAATTAGGCAATTCACATAATATTTGCTGCTTGACGTACTTATTTTCCTCGACCTAATATTTTTTTTGCACATTCATTTTCCCTTAAAAGCAAGTAATTCTTACTCTTACTTTTCCCTATCTGTTTACTATTGTCCCTTTATTTTTTTAAAAATTATTTTATAATATACTCGCACTATCAAACATGTAAATTAAAAAATATTATTTTTGTTATCTAAAGTTTATTTTGACGACAAATAGAATTTTTGAAAACATTAATCACGTTACATCTTTAAACTTTACTTAAACTACTGCCTTTAATAAAATACGCATTAAAAATAATATTAAGTATGATTTTGTGTTATAAATCGTAATATAGACAATCGTAATTTAACAATTTTCCTGATTAACGCTTTAAAGGCCACCGTCAAAAAAGTAAAAAAAGCGTGATCGTTTTTCTATAATTGACCGATTTGTGGAATATAAATTCAATATTTTTCTAGAATTGCAATGTTTTTTTGTGTTGACAGAATTGGCATTTGATATTTATAGAGTTTTATTTTCTATAGAAAAGGACATTTTATTATTGTATTTATTATTGTTGTATTTTGTATATATTATTTTATTTATTATTGTTTTATTTAGGATATTTTATTATTATTGACTTTGGAATGGATATTTTATTATATTGGCAATGTTAAAATATGTTCTTCTTCACTTTTAAGTTAGTCAATTATATAAATCCTTTTGAAATGTTGACAATATAATTGACAAAATGAAAGATTTTAAAATTCTTCAATAATTATAAACAAATAATATTACGCGTATTAGTTCCCGTAAATAGCAAGAGTATAACGATGTCATCATCGACACCATTACGATGTAACATTGTTAATTTTTAATAACTTGGGAAATAGGGAAGAAATTAAGTTTTACACGTTTTCCGCTGCTATACACATACATCAATAAGTTTTCATATTATGAGAATTCGACTCCACAGACAGTACTTTTTTAAAGAATTAATGATTTTCTTACTTCATGTTTTTTTACAACATTTCTGTATAAATAAAACTTTATTTTCACAATAATTCACGCGCCATAACTTATACATATTTAATGGTAAATAATTATATATTTTTCGTTCATGATTTTGAAACCAATCAGTACTTAAAATTATTAAGATAACATGGAGTCACTAAATCAATTCTAAAAATTATTAAGACTACATGGAGTCCCAAATGAAACCTATGTGGATACGCGGCGATCCGTTAGTGTCAAATTTCTCAACATTTACAAGATGAATCGTGATGAAACTTTTAATAAAAACTGAAAGTGGCAGTAGTATCCACATAGTTATTATATATTTTTTAAATGATAAAATCGCATGTAATTTAGTAAATATGAATGTAATCAAAATTCGGTTTTCCATAGTTTTAATTTAATATTTTAAAATAGTAATATAGTTAGTAAATGGGTAAAAAAATATGAAACTAAAACCATATATAGCGAAAATATTTAAAAATTTTATTTTTCTCTATAACCTTAGATTTATACAGGTCTTATTATAATGTATACAGAAAACCTTAAAAAAAAACCTTAATGGTTATTGATATTTTGTAATAAAATTATTTTACGACGACTTAATTTCTTGTATCGTTTTATAAACATCAAAAATATCTGAAAATGTTTATATAAGGCTACCGCAGCCAAGTTGATGCGGTTTAGTACCAGGAATATTTCGACAATTTTTTTGATATCATGAAAAACAACGTATTTAAAAAAAAATTTCTAGCTGACCATTATTTATAATAAAACAATAAATTTGAAAAAAGTACAAGAGATATATTCAACATTACTTTTCTGTATTAACATTACGCACTTAATACACACAAAGAAATAAATTAGAAAATTTAGAGATAAACATTTAAATTACATTAAAAAAAATACAATTCTAACAATGACTTTAAGGTTATATAAGAAAATTATCAAACATGCCAACATAATAATTTATAACGGTCAACTTTTAATTTTCCATTACTATAATGGTAATTAATTTTTAAGATATAAATTGTTATATACTGTGTATAAAAAGCATTACAAATCATATATGTAACTAACATTATTTCCGGGTAACAAATGAATAAAACAATTGGTTTAACAAACAACTTTCATAAAAAGAGTATTTTTCCAAAAAAAAATATGTCTTATAAATATTTCGAAAAAATAATCCAGCCCAGCAATAGTCCAGCATTGCACAGCGCAGTTCAGCCCGGCCCTGCGCTGCGCTGTATTGGAATAGTCTGGGCTGGGTTAAATTTAAGTACTCAACAAAAAATGTTATAAATGTTAAAGTTATATTGGAAATGAAATTAATAATGAAATGATAAAAATAAAAAAATTACATACGAATTTATTATTCACGGTGTCCGGCAATAGAGGTCGAACAAGGAAAGACGCTACTCGTTGGCTATAAAGGAATAAATTGTCGTCGAAATAAAACATAAAAAACTCCCTTTTTCTGAGCGCAAAAAATATTACACGTAACTCTTTTTAACCCATTCAATACTTGCCCTGAGTGCGGTGTCTACCCGCAGTGGCGATGTCTTCGCAGCTGTTCGCGGATTATTCCCCGAGTATACGAATAAGATGACAAATAACTATGAACATTATTTTCAATTTTACTATTTATATAACTGTTGTTTAGACAAGGAATAACGTCTTTCTTTTTCCAACACTTATCCCCGAACACCGTGTATATTTAAAAATTAGGCAACTACAAAATGAAGGGAATGTCGTAAATACACAAAAACAATAAGCCATAATACAAATAGATCTTATTGTTTCCTAAATGTTGGTAACGTATAGTATAAGCAAAATATAATTGACGGGTTAAAAAATATTCAAGTTTGTAATTAAATTTACTTTATTTTTATTATGAATACTTAATAATTTATGAGAAATTATTTTTTAAATTGTATAATACGTGCTTAGTGATAAAAGAAAAAGTGAAATAACTGAAAAAAGGTAAAAACTTAATCCAGCGCATACAAAATCATAAGCTACAAAATTGTTTAAATTGATTTTTTTGTTACAGGTAATCGTCGGCTGCAGAATTTTTTTAAACATTTGTCATTTTTAATGTATATTCTCACGATTTAAAAAAAATTGTCAAAATGTTCCTGGTACTAAACCGCATTTAAACACATCAGTTAATATTACATTAACAAATCTATAAATAGATGAATAGTTTTAATTACGAACTGTAAAATTAGGAGAATAGTCAACTAGATATGATATTCTCAAATCTAGCCTATTGTAAATTATACTATTCAGGTTCTTTCGTAAACCGTATGGTGCGATAAATTCTAGCATTAATAAATAATAGATAAAAACTGACATCTGAGTGAGAATACATTTTTTCAGGTTTTCAATTCTTTATATTTCCGGAAGATATATAATCATGACAGGAATGAAGAAAAACGAGGCAATATTTAACTTCATACACTTCTCTTACGAAAATCAATAAAAAACGTATCAGGGCTAAAAAACGTTAAACAAAACCTCACCCATACATTTTCTCTCCAAAGCGGCGTTAAATACGGCCACAAACTCTTTCTCGATTATAAATGCGATTTACGTGTGGGATATCAGTGTACTTGGAAGATAATAAATTAAACGTAAACCGGCACGGCGCGAGGAGCGAAGCGATCTCAGCTACCTGCCTCGAGTAGTCGACAATTGTAATGTACGAGGTCGATTTCGCTATCCGCCTCGGATTTACGAGGCCATCATTTTTATTTAATTCATATCTGTGATAATTATTTTCTCCCCTTACATTGGCTGTGGCAAACACACTTTTGGACTAGTACAAAAATAGAGGAACGCATATATGCAGTGGTGACAGGTTTCCTTCTCAGCTTTCCTCGTAACGTTTTCGATTCGTT
This sequence comes from Druceiella hillmani, assembly GCA_039881145.1. Taxonomy (NCBI): domain Eukaryota; kingdom Metazoa; phylum Arthropoda; class Insecta; order Lepidoptera; family Hepialidae; genus Druceiella; species Druceiella hillmani. The sequence goes on along the minus strand of JAYKKI010000004.1, from coordinate 26,126,306 downwards.
CCCGGTTTATGATTAAAAACATTACACCGTAATCACAGATTATACATACTATAATACCCTAAGTAACTAGATAATACCCTGAGTAACTAGTAATCACACTTTAGTTATCATATATGATAAAAAATTTGGATATTTATAAAAACATTATCAATGCAAAATTTTGAAATACTTTTAATGAAAATGATATGCTAATTAATAATTGATATTAACTTATTTTAAGATGAACCTATGTTAAAACATGACAAATTAAAAGCAAGAACTAAATAACGTATATGAAGCAAGAGAACGTAAAAACGAAGTATTTATAGAAAGTATACTTAATAGTGAGTACGCAGGTGCTTTTAAATTTAACAGACAATAAAATATACCCCCAAGAAACTACATGATGAGTTGTTATACAATTTTAAGAAATACATTTTAAAATTTATTAAATTAGTTGTTAAAATCCAAAATGAAATTATTTCGAACTTCGTCAACTTTTTCAGTTTCCTTGTTATTTCTCGCTGCAATTTTCTTATTTTATTCTTAATTTCTTTACTAAAATTGTAAACCTTCTTTTCTGCAATTTATATAAGATGTACTTTCGTATTTAATTCTATGCATATATTTTACACACATTCTTATTTATATACTTTAGTTGAGTGAAAGAGATTAGTCTCAAAGCAATAAGTTTGCCTATGGTATTTCATACGTTGAAGATCAATATATATTATTCGTATAGACAAACACACACACACAAATGTGCGTGCGCTTTCGCACGTATGCACACATCCACGAACATACTCACGCACCCATACACCACGCGCGTGGACATACACACACACATATATTTACATGTAATTACCCTTGTAGTAAAGATGACTTGGTTTGTGCAAAAGGAACATTCCTACCGGCGTTGTCTACAAATTAGGCTGTCGTTACACTTAAAATATATAGTAATTAAGCTAAATATAATTTTTGTTTTGTAAGAAAAGGGGCGAAAGGAATTATCTGTCTTTCAAAGTCGGTAAATATAAAACGGCCTATTGTGCTATTAAATTTACGGAGCTATAATTTTTGCTACGCTGTTAATTGTTTTTAGATTACGAAATAAGAGAAAGATATTCTCAATATGTCTTATTGAATATACACTTATATGTTCTGTTGATAAAATACCATTAATAATAGTCTTTAAAATTACAGTATAGTTAAAATAAGTAATATTTCATGTAAATTTTACGTAGGAAGAAAAATCAATGTCATTAAACACCTTCATTCCTTTGCTTTGTGGAAAAAATGAGATATTCATATAGGATCTCATACGTACTCTGTTTTCTTTTTTCTACGTAAGGTGACAATTTTAAATATTTCTCTCTCCTTCCATATCGCCACGATATACTTTTAACATCATTGTATCAAATACCTCTGCTAATTTATTGTTATTATCTCTACCTCTATAGTGTCAATCTGATTTTTGAACTGATTTTTCTGCCTTTAAGAGACTTAATTCTAAATTAAGACTCAAGTATAACATAACGTTATCTTACATGTTGACAGCAAATAATGTGTGTTATCTAGTTACGCTCATTAATAATATGGATTTACGGTTTGCTTTAGGACCGTAATTTTAACCAGTGGATATAACTAATACGTATATATAAATAAAAAGGACTATTCTTGTCTTAGCTATATAATAAAGCATATGACTTTTCAAGCTTTATGAACTTGATCTTATGCGTCCTAAACTTTTAGCCACTAATCCAAGCAAAGCGATAGTTTTGATCTCTTAATTTATCCTAATGGAAAGCTTGTGTCATCGTTAAGGTCTTGCTTCTGATAAAAAAGTAAACTAGACAAAAAAAACACACTTGAAAGTAGATAAACTATTCAAATTGCAAAAAAGTCATATTACATTCTTGACAAGTCCTAATCTTTAAAAAAATTCCCTTCACATAAAATATCATTTTTTCGATTGGTATTTGTGGCATTTATGTCTATTAGTATATTGGGAAACTTTGAAGTAAGATACACTTGAATTTGTTTGAAACCTTTTTAAATAACTGAAGAATTACGAAAAGCTCAAACAGGAAGTTGGTTAAGAAGAAAACTTTATCTTAAAGTACAATAAATAAAAAAGTACATCCTGAAATTTTACATTCAAACTTTGCGCTTTGTTTAGATTGTACGGAAGACACTTCTGCTATATATTTTGCAATAGAATCCAATTATGCGAATATAATTGGAATTTAAAAAAAAATAATTTTGAAATTATTTGTACAAAATTTGTTTATAATTTATAATTATATAAACTTTTCAGATATAAATTTAAACAAATTACTACACGTTTTATAATATTTTCAGATTCCCTGAAGCGAAGCAAATAATTTTTTGCTTGAACTAATTCATTTATGTAATATAAAATATTGATATAATTTTGCAATTAAATAAAGAAAATAAAGATTTTATATATATATATATATATATATATATATATATATATATATACATATATAAATGTGAGTGTGTGTGTGTGCATAGTGTGTGTGTGAGTATGCCGTCTGAGTGTGTGTGCGTGCGTGTGCGTGTGCGTGCATGCGTGTGTGTGTCTTATAATATTTTATTTGGAAATCATACGATTTAAAAATAATAATGATTAGTATTAAAAAAGAATTAAGTATTTTGTCTTTGTTACTTGTAATAATAATTAAGTTAAATATCAGAAAACATTTAGTGAAATTCTTGTATCACAATGAAAGTCGATCTTATCTATCTGAAAGAGTCCAATATGGCCATGGCATTGGCCAAGGTCCATGTCAAATTTTTAAATGAATTTTAATAAATTACATAATGTTGAAGCTTCTTATAGAATTTGTGACATATTCAACTGTCTTGATAGCAACTGACATTATTTTTAATAATAAAAGCAAAATAATCAATACTTTGTTAATAATCAAAGGCAACATAAAATTCAATCATGGTAAGAATAATATTTAAGTATATTTCAATCTTATTATGATGCTCGTGGGCAAAATAATTATTATTTATGCCATTAGTTAAAAAATAAAACTAAAACAAATCTTACCATAATGAATTCGGATATTCAGGTAACATAAGAATATAATAGAAAGATAATTTCACCACAATTGCGATTTGTAAAGTGCCAGTAATTTAATACATCCTGATGGCAACAATGTGTACCAAGAAACATGAAACTTTTAAAAAATCGGTATTTAATCTCATGACGTAATGCCAATTATAATTAATATTTTAATGATAATGACACGATCGAATCGTATTTATTGAAATACAAATTTCATGAAAATTTATTATAGCGTATAAATATGGAAGTCAGTTTTATGAAAGCATACCATATATTCTTCAGTTATCATTTTATCATATGTATTTCCCAATATTTATAAATAAAAATTATTACGTTATTCACAGAAATTCGAATGGCGTGATGTGAAAATTTTAATTGCAGAAACATAAAAAACCACAAAATAATGTATTTCATGCAATATGCACTTTTCATATTTATTATATAAATAGCAATGTAATCAACGTATAGTTTCCATGTATTCTGAATAATTATTTTCCGGAATCGATTTTCAAATCACGTCAAAGTCAGACGAGATTGATTATACACTTCCGCATATAAGTTTGAAATTTAATCATATTGTGGTTTGACTTCTTTCTTTTTGAACCAATATTAATTCTTTTTCTCTCATCCGACTTTTATTAAATAATGTTCGAAATATTATTTATTGTAGTATTGACAGTATTTTCAGGTCGTAAAAAGGGCAACAGAGTAATTAGAAAATAAAGAAAAATTACCATTTCAAAAAATTTACTAACGAATCCATAACAGTGGTAGCTCAGGAAGGTAGGTTTATTTTATTTTATATTCTATTGTAGTTACATTAGAATATAAAATAATTTTGAAATTAAAGCTAAAAATTGTGGTTTCAGCATTCTGGACGATAATCAACGGTTTACTCATAACCAATAGGCCATGATATTCGAACAATTAATTTGCGCTGAAATCATGTGCAGAAATAAGTGAACATATTTTTCTCTATAAAATTCTGTCGTTATACAAACATAAATGGTAATATTTGAAGGTGTCTACTCTGTGCACTTGAATTTGAAAGAATTTATGTTCTACCGCTACTCTACCAAAAAATGTTACAAATACTTTCCCAAAAAATATTGGTAAAACAATCGATAAATAATCATCCTTACTTATAATTTGAAACTAGAAATTATATATACATATATATATATATATATATATATATATATATATATATATGTATATATATATATATATATATATATATATATACATATATATATATATATATATATATATATATATATATATATATATATATATATATATAAATGCATGAAAAGCAACTCCATGTGTCCTGTCTTTTTCTCAAGAAGCCAATTATTTTATTTATATTATAATATTAATACGTTTTTAGTATTATTTTCCCACAATCAACACCAGTTTAAGAAACAAATTTCAACTGTAAGCTATTTCTGCAATAGCATGAGCGTTTAGTTCTTGGAAAAAGAAAAACAAGGGAAAGAAAAAGGGTAATGAAAAATATCGTATTCCAAATGAAATCATTTTTATAAAAGAAAATAGTGAAAATTTTGGCGTCAATCAGTACTGCAGAAAATTTATTCCATTCTAGCCTTATTTTTTTAAACATTCTTATATTTGTGTTGGCACTTCTGTTACTATGGGTTTTTCTGTGTGTGCGGGCTTTCTTTGTTAGTCCCAGCTTGCTAACACGACAAAGGTAACGAGGAGGGAGGGTCTGTTATTTATTTCGTTCGATTATTAGGGATCGGTCAAAATAAATAAAGACAATTTAAAATGTTTTCTTATACAGCGATATTTCAACAATGTAATTTGAATCTTTTCTTTGTAGTTTCAAATGTGACACAAGACTGAATATTTTATTTCATCTGAATATTTAACAAATTTTTCCAGTAGATCAGGAGTAATTCATTAGTAAGAGGTGGAAAACAAAATACTGTTATTCAGACCATTTACTTCTATTTCTGAGATAAACCGAAAAGTGATAAATTTCTGCGAATTAATGAATGTTAATTTCAAATATCCATGCCTTTGCACAACTCGAGAAGAGTTTTTCTCATAGAAAAACTTAAAGAACAACCGTTACTGAAAAATAACTTTATCAGTATTATTATATAATTTAGTATATGTACAATTAAATCTACACTTGGAACGAAATAAAAATTCATGTCTGCCGTACATTACGCCAAGAATATATAATTATAAATCAATAAAATCAATTGTTAAAATGATTGAAATTCGTAGAATTGAAGTTTATCTTCGATGGACACATGATTTTGGTTTATTTTATGTAAATTTTTCTTAGCTCGTTATTCATTTTCTCCTATTCTACATATTCTAAACCATATATAATATGAATGTCATGTTGCTAATAATCAATTTGAATAGAGAAGGAAGATGTCAATTTTATCATTTATTCATATTTTTGTAAATAAACTAGCTTTTCCCAGTAGCTTCATCCGCTTGGATTCTCGATTAAAATAGCTTGATTTGTTTCTAACTCGATGACACAATTGATACAAACTTTTAAGTAAAATACGGCTAAAAGTTTTCCCGGTATAATACACATGTTGAGTCATGTATCGACATGTTGAAATATTAAACATTTGCTACTGATTAAAAATACTACAATTTGTTTTATAACAATTAAGAAATTTCTCGAATTAAAGCGATATTTTTTTTAAATCCAATTACGAATTATTTTCTTGTTATATTTTATCTTAACCTCTCAAGAAATTTAGACTTTATTGAGTAATAAACATACTGTTTGCAGTATTAGTATTCCAAGCAAACGACTGAGCCCATAGATTGCAAATTATAAATAACTATTACATTTTTTATGCTCAACTAAATGAAACTATGTGATGTAGAATTATTTCTACTTTATTTAAATTCCTTACCACAACTTAGGTTTCGTTGTATGACAACATCTTCAGGTGGAAAATTTGCAAAGATTTAAAAATTGCCCACCAAAAGCAATATTTACACATTGCCCACCTGACGATGTAATCATAGAACGAAACCTATGTCGTGGTAAAGAATTTAAATAAAGTAAAAATAATACAACGCTACGTGGTCGTGGTAAAGAATTTGAATAAAGTAAAAATAATACAACGTTACGTGGTTGGTGTAAAGAATTTAAATAAAATAAAAATAATACAAGTTTTTTATATGTAGTTGAGAAATTTAATTATATTGAATTTCTACAAAATTAACGCCAAATATATTCAATATTTTTATACCCATTTATTATTTTTATTTTAATGGATATACCTAAATTTTATCGTAACTTCTTTCATAACATAAGTCTCTGCGTATCACTGAGACTTCAATATAGTTTACCTCTTACTACAAAGCGACGTAACTGTGTATTTACTGTTTATTTTCAATACATTTTTACTAGAATTATATTTAAAAAATTGTGTATATAAATAAATTTTTTCCGAAAAATAGCTGTGTTGAAACATGTTATGTACTTACATTTTATTTACATAGGTTTCAATGTTTTAATTGCTTTAAATATCAACACGTGTTAACATAAAATATTTTCCCAATCAAACGTAAATCTTGCTCGAGTTTTTTCGTAGACTAAAATTCACTTTCTCAAACAAACTTTCACCCAACATCATTTGTATCGCGAACCGCTCCATGCAGACACCCAACACTCCTTTCACATCAACTTCCCTTTAAATAAGCCACTTTTTTTAAAGTTTTGCTTGCGAAGTTGCCCTTCGAAGAGTGAAACGGAATTAAACACAATATTTTATCCAAGTAGGAGCAAAAATTTCAGTTTTATATAATTTCAGCATTCGTACAAGTTATTAAGAATATAATAAATACATTTTGTAATTTCAATGAATCCATTTTTTTCCAAAGTTTCAAATCATCGGAGAAAAGCTCTAAGAGAGATAACCTTTGGCCACTCCTCTGATTAGGCTCGACTGATCGAAAGCGTCGTAGGCAAAGACGTTTCGACGTCGTATCGACAGACTGGACAATGCGGAGTTTGAACTGAGGACATACAGTAAGCGTAAACACAGTGACGCTTGCCTATCGGACGACGCAGTTTGTGTTTGAAAATTAGTTTAACATGTAAAGCGGTGAGTTGTGCTATCAAAAATTATAACAGGGATTCAAAAGGAATGTCAACAAATAAAAAGGGTATTTCATTTTACAAGTGAGTAATGCGTATTGAATAATTGTATTCAGGCCTTAGCGTACATGAGAGCGCAGAGTAAAAGTGAATAGGCACAATGCGGTCAAGAAAACTTTTTCTTTTGAAATGTTTTTATAATTTGACGATAATGTGAGTTTTGACCCAAAAAATAATCCCAGAAAAATGCAGTCTTTGGATAAAGCTATTATAAAGTAAAGCTATAATATCAATCGTAAACGCATTAAAAAAAAACGTTAGATCAATGTCAGAGTTACTACTTATAGCTTTAATTGCTTTTTTCTTACAACTTTATTTGGAAGAAAGTGGACATCATTTTTTAAAAACGAATACATCGGTATTATTAAAATTTTGCACACTTATTCTAGGTAGGATTGACCAATGATTGAACAAAAAAATGTTTTTCTTTGATCACGACTTATTTTAAAAGAATATATGGTGTATAAATTACCAAAAAATTTACTTTTTTGCATCTACGAAAAATTTAAATATAATTCTTTTTAAATCTTTTATTCAATCACGAGCCATACTCATTTCTAAACTAATTTCCATTGTTTAGCTAAGTTTTTGCTCTTGAAATTAAGTTAAAATATATAGGTATTTTTAATCATAATTAATGTTGTCTCTAACCTTAAATGACTTCTATTGCTTTGGTGTCGCTCGTGCATTAGAGCCAAATGCAGGCAATTTGACATTCGTAAAAATGAAAAACAAAAAGTTATTTTTTTAAAGAAATTGTTAAAATTTTTCAAACCTTAAATTACTTTTATTGTTCCTAAGCAGTTCTTAATAGTTTCCTTTCAAAAAATTTAAAGAAAATATATTCAGATTAAAATTGAAACACAGGATTATTACCTCATAATGGGTTCCTCCTGTGATTAAGTATGAATATCTTTTTTTTTAATTAAAAACGGTAAGACTTTTATTCCTATAATTTTCGTATTACATGTGCCAATTTTTTAAAAGCTTTGCCGGTTCTATAGTTAGTGGGAAATAAAAAATGTACTACACATTTTTTATTCATCATTAACAGTTAATTTGTGTTATGAAAATAATTTTCCCGGAGATTCGTATTAGTGTTACGCGACATAGAGTATTGATTTTTACAAATTTTAAAAAGTAAGTATATTTCGAAAACTAAGAGATTTTTATTAACGACAATTTTTTTCAGTAATATATTCTCTTTTTGGTTGGTCTCTGAATTACAGGACGTCCTATATATTGCAATGGGAAATAGCATAATTGCTTGTACGTCAGTTAAAACTAATTATCTTTTATAAATATATCTTTTTATTTTTTAGGATTCAGTAATCAAAAAAGAAGCTCTCATTATTACATTGTATCTGTCCGGATCCATATGTCACGGGATTATAGCTTCTACAGTTTTAGATCTACGTATAAATGTTAATGTTTCGGATAGCGAAATATTATATAGTTTAAAATATCCATCCATATATACAAAATTATAGTGAACAATTATTCTTCTCTCTCCTTTAATCTTCATCGATGGGTCTATTACTTACAACACCTTTTAAGATGACACTAAGGCTGTAATAAAAAAAAAAAATTTAAACCCCAATTACAAAATGCTAAACGTAAAAATTATATGTATATGTCGCTTCCTGTAATTTTTACCAAAGATACAAACAAAATTAAATTAATTGAAAATATTTCGCTTAATTTGTATCAAAAATTTAATACCGAACCATACTTTAGGTTTTTTTCTATGTACATTTAACCGGTTTTTACGTTTTTGTTACGTGTTACAAATAATAACAATAAGGAATATGTAGGGTATTGATGCAGTGTCAAAGTAATATCAAGGGTTTCGATTAATGACAGTAAGCAATACGCAGGGTATCAATGCTATCAAAACAGTTGTAATTCTGTGAATATTGTTAAATTTATAAAACTTATTGAAACCATTTATTACCATTATTTATTACCATTTTGTTCCATAATTTCTCCAAAGTAACTCATTGATGACTTTGAAACATGACACCCAATTAATTTCTAAATTCACTAGTCATCATATAACTTAGCAGAAGAAATATGTGTAGGTGTGTTTGTGTGTGTATGTCTGTTTGTGTGTGTATGTATAAAGTGGTATGTATACAATATTTGTCTGAGTTCATATCAAATAATAGTATATAGATTTTTATGTGAATCAACTATCACTAATAATCAGTAGAGATGGATAAAGAAAAACAAGGGAAAGGAATATCGCAACGAATTATGTCTGTATTAAAATATCCTTACATCCTAAATTAATTTGCCAATTTTCTGCAGCTCGTCAAAAGCAAACTTACAGAAATTGTTTTAAAAAGTACTCTTTCTAAATATCAATTTTGCCTCAGCTTTTCATGATGTGATAAGATCACATCTTGAAAAGCTGAGGCAAAATTTATTTAACCAAAAAAGGTAAAAATGTCAGCAATTTAATTGCTGATATTTTTCCCTTGTGTGTGTGAGTTTGCCAAACTATCTACTATTATACAAAATTTAAATAAAATACTTCAAGTGACTTTCGCAATTTCTAATGAAATTTATTGCTGTGCTATAATCAAAATGAAATTTTGTCCTATCCCATTTTCGAAAAAGTAATTATGGCACATTACTTCATTAAATTATATCTTCAATGTAATCGGGATTAAAATTACATTTATCATAATAATACTCTTAAGATTTACACTATTAATTAAATGTCCGAAGCAATTAAGGAGAAAACCTTTACTGGTAGATCGATATTCTTTTTGATGATCTACATGTAAAAACTTAAACAATTCCGCACATAAAAATTCAGTTTGTCTCTTGTTTTAAGAAGTTCTTTACATAATTATATCAACATAAAATTCACAAGAGAATATCTCTTGTAAAATTTAAATAACCTGCCCTTGGTTATGAATTACTGGAAGCGACGAAGGCTTTCTAAACTTTCCTCCAAGCAAACTTTTAACGTTCACTAAACTTTGCAAAATACTCGTACATAGCTTTAATTCAAAGCTGAAACTTTTCTGAAATTGTGATTTTGATGTCAAAGTTAATTTCACTCGTAAAGAGTTTATATCTAAAATTATGCTTATTGAAAATATTCACTAAAACTGACAAGAATAAACGATGCTGTATTCTTATTGAAATGCAGTTAATTATTTTTTTAGAACTTTAAATCGTAAAAAAATATTAAGCTATTCTCTCACGTTGCACATACGTCTATAAATCATTTAACCGGGAGCCTTACTTTAATATTTGACCATAAATTCAAGCTGAAGATTTAAGCAGATTTTTAAATAGTTCCAAAATATTTAAAATTTTATTTGATCTAGTTTATTTCTTTGATTTATTTTTATTTAATATATATATATATATATATATATATATATATATATATATATATATATATATATATATATATACATATATATACATACACATATATATATATATATATATATATATATATATATATATATATGTAGGGATAATATAAATTATCTCGTATATCTCTCAATATATTCATTGCATATGAAACTGTACTGCACGTAAAATTAAGTTTGGTTTGTTTTAGGTTACGTCAATAGATTTAAATGTTTTAATATGTATAGAAATCGAAAGATAAATACATATTAACATAATATCATAAACTTTTCCCTAAGAATGACATATGATTTTACACATTTACCAATTTAAAAAAGTACGTTTAATAAAATTTGTCAAAAAATATTTCATGTTATATATTGACACGCTTGTATTTTGCGATTTCATTTCTGAAAATAGGATATAAATTTTGGTTATATTTAAGATTTTGATGACATATCTTTAAGATAATTTTAATAATAAAACCTGTACATTACTTTAAAAATAATCCTGCTGTTTAAACATTTCCCGATTTCATTAATTTGGAGAATATTTAAAGATCAATTACTTATGAACATTCAATCATTTTCACTTTACTCTAAAATTAATAGACCATAATAGTAACTTATCATAATTGTTCCAATACAAGCCAAGTTTTATATGAAGCAAACACTAATAATCTTGAGTTAAACCAAATTTCGTCATTTTGACAAAGTCGAATAAGTTTACGTTTTATATCATAAACTTCCTAGTGTTATTTCACGCAGTAATGTTTCATAGATAAATTTAGTAATTACATGGGTTTATTTAAGCTCTCTGTTACGTGGCGCTGTAAGTTAACGACTTCTATCTTTTTATAAGTTTTATGAAAATTTGCTAGTTAATAGAAACAAAGTAATTTTGTAGTTGCACATATCGTAAAGAAATCCAGTGGCAGTTTTTAACTCGTAGAGGAAAGTTTTTCAGTGTCTTGTAACTTTCGTGATATGGGCACTTTTCCTTGACACAAAATCCTACGTCGTGAAACAAAGTTCTACAATGTATAAATTTCATTCACCTTATTACAAAATTAAAACTCGTTCAGTATACTGCACAATTCAATATTCTACACGACGTAAAATATGTCCGTTGATCTTCTTGCGGTTGTCGTGAAATTTGATAACTTCGCAATGGCTTTCTTTTATGTCGAAGTTAAAAGCGAGCTATTAAAGGGTTTATAAAGTACGTTTAGGAGCGTATGTTTTCTGAGTATGTTTCCTTTCCAAATTTAATTTAAAAACCTTTCATTTCACAAGAAAAGTTAAAGATTAGAAAACGAAAGTTTAATATGCTTAGTTTAGATTTTACTCGATATGTTGCTAATTGGAGAAGTAGCTAAATTTTATTGCATATATTTTTTTTAATAAACCGGATAAATAGTATATAATTAGTATTTATATATTAATTCAACCAAATTAATATGTATAGCCGCCCGAGGACTTTTACTCATCGCAGATCATCGAGTAGCTTCGTCCTACTTTGCTCATTCGCACCGTAACTGGGATAATGACGTTTGGGCAGAGATAGCCTTTATTGAGAAGTCTGTATTGAGTCTTAACTAAATTCTGTATTAAGTCATATGATGAAAAGTTAAAGGTTGAGGATGGTCTGGAGAAAGATACACGCAGTATAACATTGTCGGAAGAGAGCTTTACACTGGAGGGTCAGTAATCGTATGGGGTGGTATTTCCTTAGGAACACATACGGAGCTAAGTATCGTAGAAATTGAGTTCCTGGCTGCGGCATAATATGTAAGCGATATTTTAGATCAGATCATGGTACCTTTTGCTCCATATACTTAAGGGGATTTGCTTTTACTGCATAATTATCCTCGACCTCACACCGCAGCGGTCGTTTCGGAGTAGTTCACTGGGGTCGGAATTAAAGTTTTGAGGTGGCCAACATGCCCCTTGGAACTTTATTCGACGGAACATGTTTAAAGTAAGATGAGAAAATAAATGAAATAAAGATATCTAGCACCCGCTAGCTTAAGGGAAATCAAAAGTGCATTAATGGAAGAATAGAACCTATTGCCACAAAGTCTCATTGACTATTTAATAAATAGTATGCCCAAATGAATGCAGGCAGTTTTGACACAAGAAAAGGTAACAATGAATACTGACCCATTAAGAAAAAAATCAGTGTTTGGATTTAGATTTTGTAATGTTCACTATGGTAGGTCGAAGCTACTCACAATGGAGATTCTGAGATTAACTGACTCTAATTTTTTATTTGTTAATTTTGTTTTTTTATGTTTAAAAATGTTAACTTAATTAATTGATTCTATTCAATAATTATTATAAGCTCATACAGCACGAATAAATCTGTTTTTATGTAAATTGGGCCCCTTTTTGCGTTTCTCTAAATACATCCATGAACGTATAGAACTAAAGTTATCCATATACAAAACTTTTGCGAGGTAGACTGTGTCCTTCATTTGGATCGAGAAGGTAGGTTAACGGAATTTACTTGGGACATACATTTCAGGATCATATAAACTGATTAATCGTACTTTAACCTTGAGGTTATTACAAATTGTAAAGAATTATAAATCTTCAAAATATCCACATGCGTTATTTAACGGACAGTTGTTATGACGAGGTTCGCAACTCGAACCAATGGACGAATTCATATCAAAAGCTTGAAATATTTTTTTACTAGATAGCTTGATGACTTTAATCCAAATTTATAATTTGAGTTAGAACTTTTATTATTAACAGTGCAACATGTACATTTTTGTTCTAATATGTACAATATCCAGATATATATTTTATTCAAAGTATACGTCATTTGAATATAAACTAAAAGTACATATTTTTTAATATATTTTGCAATTTTAATAAAAACGTCTATATAATGAATAACTAATTTTTTATTAAGTATATTTTTCTTTTCCAAATATTATTTTAACAATTCAAACGTAGGTCAATATTCGCCAGCGGCTGCCCAACATAAATATTTTCATCATTATATTCCAGATGAAATAGCTTTTAAAGCAACTCCGGAACAAACCGTCAACAAGTTTATTGAGCTTTGTGTTAACTTCTTACAATTTCAAAAGCTTGTTGAAGCCCAAAGTGACCCGGCACGTTCATTTCAAAGTAGTTTAAGGCTTTAATTTATAACCGTCAGTATTTACTTTTTAGGTCCCACCTCCTCTGGTAAGGCACGGGGTTTTTGTTACTCTAAAAATTACCTGCGGGATGTGCTCGATTATAATTTCACCATATCCGTTTATCCTTCCATCACAGTTCTACAATTCAATTTGTAAACTTATCGGTTTGAAACTGTACAAAGTTTTAAACTTATAGGTTTGAAATTGTACAAGCACATTATTATTATGGAAATATACTTTAATATTTGGCACAATGTTAAAATAAATGACACTTTCTTTTTCTCACATGTGAAGCTAGGGAAAGAAAATATTTTTCGTGAAATCCGTTGGGTGGGATATAATTGGATAGGCCTTTTCAAAATAAATTTGAGATTTCATTTTGCCATATTAATTTTCGAGGTCCATTTACCAAATATTGATTTTCAGTTATGAACAATCCTAATTTTCTAGCAAGCATATTATAAATGTAATTTGGGAAATCATTTTTAAAATATGCTAGCATCTAGAATTTTTGCAAGAGATATACTATGTTACCCTATATTGCACCCATGGACCTAATATTGCACCCATTCTTACATTATTTCAACTTTTAAATTTTTGAATCAGTGTCCACTCAAAAACAATATTTATAAATATTTTAATAAAATATCTCGTATATCACTTAGAAATGCATATTTTATGAGCATTATCAGTTAAATTTAATCTATTAAATGACAGATTCCTCAGGTGCCAATTACTTTAAGATTTACAAATTTGAGGCGATGAGTGAGTATGATAGTAGTATAAAACATATAATCATTCAAGTAAATATAGCAGCCCGCATTTTTTGTTAAAAATCGAAAAAATATATTGAATTATTCAGTCAAAAACTTGAAACTTTATTGTAACTTATTCGTATTGAACGCTGATCGTAGTTTAGAGATCAGTAAGAAAATATTCTAAAAACATCATTAAAATTCGATTCAACGTAATACAGAAAGCAAAACTAATGTCATTTTGTAATTTTTCTTAATACAACTTCGAAACCGTAATTAATATAACTTAATATAAACCTTGATCTTCGTATTTCACGTAATTGTGTTTTAGCTGAATACATATGGTGAATGAAAGCTTTTTAATACTCCCTGCGAGTATAAATAAGCAAAGCATTTTGGAATATTTCCATTTAAATAAATAGCTTTATTGATAAGAGAAAATAACTAACAATTTAAAATTATAATTAAACATAAATAACAAAGAATCGTAAAGAACTCTCTACTGTCATATAGTAGGGTTGATAACGCGATCAATTTTTTATGTAGTATTTCAAAGAATCTTGTAACAGAATACTCGAACAAGGGCAAAAGCTTCATAAAACCATTTACTCGTACAATATTTATAGCCCCATAAAACCATTTGCCTTCTGTACTGTAAGTTAAATACCTATTTTTTAAATTTACGATAAAATATATTCTACTGAATTGTAAGACTTAGACTACGTACTTTTATTTCTAGGTAAAAATTAAAAATTCTGAATCTTTCCTGAATTAAATGTGACCAATAATCATTTTCACCGTTTAATTTTTAAACATTCGTTGTATTTCTCATAATTTCGTTTCGTTTCGATCTACAAAATACATAATTCTAATTACACACGAAGTGTACCTGCACTGATTGCTCGTGAATGGTTAAAATAAAAAAAAACAAACAGTTCTACCTAAAGAAATTATCTATCAATAACATTTGTCTTGTGAGCTAGATTTAATTTTAAGTTTCGAAGTGAATAGAAAAAATAACATGAAATACTCTACTGAATATAGGTATTATATTGAATATCGCCTTTAATGAGCGAAAATGTGTTTTTCCCAAAATATTTTTTAGAACATTTTAGAGGTGCGAATAAAGTTTTCAATTTTGTTACCATCATTTGTTATACGTTGTGAGATATCAAGCTAGAGATAAAAAATATAGTATTTCAAAACGGTTTCTTAAGAGATTTTATTTAAAATAGTTGGAGGGATATTATTGAAATTATTCAAAAACATTTTTTCCCATCCCCAATACCCAAAATTACTACTCAAAATTAAAAAAAAATAGCGTTACTAGAAGTTTAAGTAAAGTTTACTGAAAAACTATAGCAATTATGTTTAATTTTATAGTTTTTGAGAAATTTACAATATGTTGCGGCTGTGAAAGATATACTAGGCAATATATTGACATGATGAAAAATGATCTTAATATTTTTAGTTTAATAGAAACCGTCAAATCGAAACATCCGTAGTGAGAGTTCTACTCGTACTTAAAAAGTAATTTTTTTGGATAGAAGAAAAAATAGACCCAATCCGCGATGAGTTAATTTTATTTATAATTACCATTCTAAGAAACAATGGTTATACATTATAATATTAATGAATTCAATTTCGAAAACCAACAAGAATTTACAAAAAATTTAAGCAAGAACCGAAATGGGAACTTTAGAAGATACTCGCATATAAATATACATCGCCACACATTCCTTTTACCATTACGAACTGAAAAAACATAAAGGGAGACAGAAAGTGGAATTAGTACTAACACACACGGTAAAAATTAGGTCGAAATCGCTCGTAGCATCTCACATCCCTAACGAAACCTTTTAATCCACTTCATCATGCGCGGGCAAAATATTTGAGCCGAGTTAATTAAATGGAAATAATTGAAAAATGCGAGTCTTTTACATGTACAGCAAACAAATCATCCCTTCAAGGTCACTTGCTACCCTGTACTTACTTTTATTCGCTTGGTATTGTGTGAGATATGATTTCACCATAAAGAAATTTTAAACCCAAAAAAATGAATCAAAATAAATAGATTTTTACAAAATATATTTTCAATAAATTTCCTTTCAAAATCTTTTATTTTCTGTCCACCAAAGAATTTATTTACATGCAATTTAGCTGGATTATATTAAATTTGCACTGTAATAAAAATTATATTAAAATGAATATTTTTAATGAAAAGTCAGCTAATTGAAACGACCAACAGAACGACTATTTCGTTGGTGAATACTGTCAAAGGGTACTTATTGATGTTCAAAATGTTAGTAATGGATTGATAATATTATTGTCCTGTGCCTTCTTGTTTTGTCCTTTGAAATGAAATCGGTATTTTTTTTTCATATTACCTTAACAATTTTTTCTAATATCTTTTTTATTTTAAATATCACTTAATATAAAATATCTAAAAAAATCAGTTTAATATGGTTCTATTTGAACGATCCATCCTGCCATGTAAATTTCTCTGCGTATTCAACTGTCTACTTTTTTTTCGCATCTTTCTCCTTCATGGAGAAGGAAATAAACAATAAGCACCGTGTCCTACTAAATGTTGATACGAACTTTCTTATCTTTTGGCCGAATTATTTTACATAATTTATCGGTCATCCAGAATATTTGTTATCTCTGGGGCACATAAGTTTTATCCATTATTTTCTTCATACTCTAAGAATGGACATTAAGAATAATTGTGTTGAATTTAATTAACATCACACATCGGAGTTCCCAATGGTGTCATAATTCTTTTTAATTGTTATTACGATAATATAATAAATTTATTTATTTATAATGAACGAGAATATACTAATCATTTATTTTATTAAATTTTGTCAAATTATTATTTCTTTGATTTTACATGTTTGTAACCTGACGTTTACGCACTAATGAATCTATCACATATATGCAAAATATATAATGTTTCCACTCATTCAACTGGCTAGAACAATTTGAAATTAAATATTGAGCAAAATGCTAATGTTGGACCTGCAGCGATCCAATTACAGGGCTCCAAAATAAAAAGAATACAAAGCCTTTTAATTTGTGACGACTTGCAATAAATCCATTTTAATTCCTTTAATTTTTGCTGATAATTTAAAAAGGCAACCAACTGAACTCGAGTGTAAATCCACCTCAAACTGCATTTTGAGGACTATTTAACTAAAACGATCGACGGTCGCTATCAAATAAGACTCTTTCATTGAATATGAATATTTTTGGTTCGTTTCCTGTAGATATAGTTGTATATTTTAATGGTTAAAATTGATGTTTTTTAGATGCTAATAGTTTCCTGAAACTGACAAATTTCGTAACAATTTTTAAATAGCCTAACTAAGGAAATTATTTTATTTATCTTAAACGGGATATAAATATATTTAACGTATTATTCAAACCAGGTGGCTTATTTTTCAAATAAAAAATAATAAAATAAAAATTCTAATTCTAAAATTTCAGCATATTGATCTTAATTCAACGAAACGCTCGAAAACCTTCATGACATCTACGCTTTAATGAAAACTTAGTTTATTTTGAACGAAACATATGAAATAAAATTTATATTCCTCAATTTAATTGCAGAAATATGGAACTTTATATAATACAGGGTCCCTTTATATAATACAGGGTATTTTGAACACATTTTTCATAAACTTAGACATATTCACATTAACCTGATTAATCATTTCGACATCATTTTTTTGTTATCCGAGTTTGCATATCTCCGAATTATTTTGTCTAAATATTTTATCTATTGTTTAACGGGACATGATTAAACTTTTTTTTAAACGGATTTCCTTTGAGTTTTAGGTTTTCTTATCTAAAAATAATAAAAACAATCCTTAAAAGACCACTCACGTCTTCGTCTGTTTGTTTGTCACAATTCAATATCACGAAAATCTTTTGAGATATGAACTTGAAATGTATTAATAGGTAAAATTCAAAATATTTTCATAAACATTTTAGAGGTGGTAAATGAAGTTGCATTTTTTTATTATTTACAAGTCTCTTCTCAGGTATCAACTGAAAAAAATTAGTTATAAGCATTCTAAAGGAATTGTTGCAAATATCCACAAAAAAATACTCGTTCTTCTCTATAATGAAAACTGCTAAAGTGAAAATTATGGTAGAGTGCCACTGAGATTATTTTGAAAACAACAAATAATAAATTAAATTAAAATTATAAATTGAAAGAAAATACGAGTACGCAATCAGAAGTTTTCAAAAATACAAACATGATATTTTATACAAACTTTTCGATAAAGTTGATAGTTAGTCCTTTGAAATTTAAATATGAAAAATATATGATGAAAAAATGTCGGATCATTGCTATGATAATATAACAATACCTTTATTGGCTCATTAGTAGAGTCTTATCGTATAGTCTATTTAACAAACAAATCGACTTACATTAATGGTTTTTATGAAAAAAAAATGTTAATTCAACATCTATATTTTGCTAACTGATAAAGTTTATTTACTAAACACTTACGTAATATTTGTTTAAAGATTTCATTATTTCCCATTAAAATTGATTATTTAAACCACTTTGCAGCAAAGACTTAATCAATATCAATATACAAATAATTTCGTAATGAGGAAAATATTAAAACACCACGAATATCGACCACTTTTCTACTTACTCATTTTGGTTTGTGAAAACATTGTTCAGTAATAAGAAAAACGCTTTCTATGATATTGTGAAAAATTAAAAAGGCTTTCCTTGAAACTCTTGGAAATATAAAAAAAATAATCCTCAATAATCCGCAATAAGTTATTTTGTTTTACCTTTTAACTTCAAATATTCTGACGTCTCTGAAAAATACTGCAGGTAAAATTGTAAATAGGCATATATTTTTTACCTTCATAAAAAATTATTTACTACTTGGTCTTCCCCGATCAATTTGTAGCTTTTTTTTTAGTTATATATTCTATACATTCGTAATTACAAACTTTCTAATATATTCCTGATAATATAAAGAATGTAATGTTTCTGATCGAATTTGCTTCTTCGGAAAATTTTGTACGACCCATCAATTTAAAGCTGTTATGGAGAGTGAATCACTGCAATGTCCAGTGTAAACTAAATACGAGTAAAATCTTTACACCGCCCCAATAATTCATTATATTACAAAACGAAATATTAACTCATCCCGAAACACTTCTATCTAAATCTGCACTCCGATCTCTCCCCATTTCCTCTCAATCGCTTTACGCTTCGTTAGCACGGAAGTCTCATTTTCAATGAAAGGGATTTTTGTTCAATTGTTTCGTTATTCAGTCGTTTTGTTCTCGGCGAATAATTTCATCTAATCGTAGCGTATAGATATGTTTGCAAACGGGTTTAAAGAGGTATTTTAGAATTACTACAACTTTTAGTCAATATTGAAGTATATTACAAAAAGTATATTTGTTTGTTAACTGTTTTTATTCCCATTTCCTATTAAAAAAATAATCCTAAAACCAATCACGTGTATGTTTGTATATAATAAGGACTTAAAACATTTCGATAAATTGCGCCTTTTTTAAATAACTGTGCCCACATATTTCTCACTTGACAACACAAATGGATCAATCTTAATGTAAGACGACACTGTTGTCGCTTACATTAAGATTGATCCATTAAGTAAAAGTTCGAATAGATATCTTTTTATTATATTTACTCGAAAACCCTGGATAATTTTTTTTCTCTATTCCTCTAATACTTATCACATCAAGGTATGATTATAAAAGCTTTCCTTGAGATGTAAAAATATTTGCAGAAAATCATTGTGCCATATTTCAATGGCGCCATTTATTAATTGAAACTATTTTTGATTTATTTTAATAGGCAACATATATTGCAATATAATGTCACAATAATTTGTTGATACTTTTTTCAGAAAATGGCCTAAAAGCTTCATGTACCATTTTTCTTCATAGTTTGAGTTATAAAAAGTAATACTATTGAAAAAATATTACATGAAAAATTAATTAAAGGCGAAGTTTCCGAATTTTCCAAGAAAAGGATTTTCCATGAAATTAAAAGAAATGAAACTTAATAAGTGATTTATTATCGTTCATCAAGTATCTTACATAAGTTGTTAAATAATAATGAAGTCGATCTTTTTACTTTATACGTCATTAATATGGACTAGGAGATAAACATTCACGTAATTCCGATCATTCATGTATATTATGCTATTCTATATGCTGTTTTACAAATAGTACAACTGCTTTGATATGAGTTTTCTTAAATATATGCCACGCCATACATACTATATTGCAAGAATATACGTATATAGATCAAGTAATTATAAGGGTCTTACACCTTAAAGAAGCTAATTTGGTTTGATTTATTTTGAAGTATTATTTATTGAACGATGTTAATTTTCACATTAACGATCACCAACTGGAAATAATCATCAAAAGTGATTATGCATAAATCATAAATGATAGCGAAATCCATAGATTTGTTCATAAAAAATACATAAGTTTATACACTTGACAAGGAATATAACTGATAATTAATTACGTTTATTTGTGGCAATAAACTATTACAGAAATAGGTGTTGTTGTGATGATAACCTGGGAATTTCCCTCGACTCGACTTATATACATTGCGTATGATATCGCTAACAGCCTTGTTTGTATTTTTTTTTCTGATGTACATTCCTCTAATCAACACTACAATGAAAATGGTGAACGAAATTGCTTTTTAGTTACTAAATTTTAGTTTAGAGGGAAACTATTTTGATCGTGACGAAATTCAACAATAAAATTTTAAGTGGGATGTTATCTCATATCAATGCTTAAACTTGCAAAATCTGCTAATAGATTATTTCCTTCTTATTCTGAACCACACGACATTGATGTTTTCTTCATTTGTCACTATTCAGAGATGTCCTTAACACAGATCTTTCCTCAAAATTGGTACACCTGTACTTGATTAATTCGTAAACCATAGCATGAGATTGGGATTTGACAAACGGACCCAAGCCGATTGTACTTTGTTGGTGATTGAAACCACAACGAAGTACATCAATGGATTACCAAAATATCCGATTTTCGGAATTTTAATTTTTTTTTATTACCATTATGACAAATAGCAAATGGTAAATACTTTCTATGCTATTCTCGTCGCGTTCAATAACAAATATAATTTAAGGGTATTTCTATTTTTTGACAGCATTCATTTCAAATTATGAAGTGATTATCGTCCTTGCTTCTTTTGCTTTCTTTTTTTTTGACGTAAAATATAACTCAATAAATTTTAAATAAATAAACTTTACTCATTTACTTTTTTTTTAAATATTAAACACCAGATATGCACATTTACCTGAAACACAACTTTGAAATTATGAATACCTTTGTGTTTTACGACGAGGCAATATAAAATACAGTTGTTTGTACTTTAAAGGTGACGCTTTATATACTATTTCTCAGTTTTTAGATTGACACTCCCTTCGTGCTTCAAGCCTACTTCACTCATATTTCATGATTCTAAATTATCTCGTACTGGGTAAAATTATTAGAAGAAAATATTAGTAATATATTTTTACTCCTTAGTTCTAGCAGTTTCATTTTAAGTATATTAAAGAGACTCAAATATATCGTGTATGCCATGGATTAATATTTCACGGAATTTCACAATTTACCAATAAAACAAAATGAGAGGACTTTATAATGCATGCACAAATCATGGAAAAAATATTTATAATATTTATGAAATTAAGAATTTTAAGAAAATCAAGAGACGTAAAAGTTGTACGTGTAGACATATATTGTGGTTTAACTTGTAAAGTAGCAGAAAGATACGCAAATACGTTTTTAGTTATTTAGAAAAAAATATGATTAAATAAATAATTGATTTTTTAATGAAATTACAAATAATCGAATAAAACAATGGAATGGAATAAAGTTCTAGACTCTAACAAAACGAATTCATTTTAAAATGTAGACCATCTCTGTCATTAGCGCAAAATGGTGCACAAAAGTTGAGCCACGTGTTGACTGCTTATAATTTGTGTGAATTGCGATTTAAAGTGTGTGGTTGTCTGTAGTTACTATTTTATTTTAAACGCTATTTATGAAAATGCCATCCCGTATGGTGGCTAAGTGTTTTAGTGACATGGGCATCACCGGCAAAAGCATGAGCCTTAACTTTACAACATTCACTCATAAGTACATAAAAATAATATTTAATTTTTTAAGATATTTATTTTCGATTAATTTGGAAATGTTTAGAAGAAAACAGAGTAACAACAAAAGTGAGATGGTCATATTTAGTATTTGTCGACATAGTGCAAATGTAACAAGATCAAAATAAATTTTGTTCCCAGGGGAAAAGTTTAATCCGGTTTGTTACAGCAAAACTATACCGTTTATGCGAGTACCTACTCATCTATAAAACAAATTACAAAAAATTCGTAATTACAACTATTCCTTTTCTATATGCTTTTTTGACTTGATTTTTCAATCTTTTAAATGATTATAATTAAAATTGAAGTTGATTTCAATAAAAAAAAATAAAATAAGTGTTTAAATAATAACAATATTTAAATAAATTCCAATTTTTTTTGTTAGGTTTACATTTTTTTAAGTTTTGAAATAATTTTAAAATTGTTGAATTCAGTAAAAGTTGCGAAAAGTGTAAATTGTGTTATGATTGACTATTCTCCGCAATACATTTCGCATTAAAATTTTATTGTAATAATTGGGCACAAAAAAGTGGACTAATTTTCTAACGAAATTCATTTCACTTCCCTTGATTGTAACCAAAGGTAGTGCAATATAACTATTTTAATAAAATATTCAGACAAGTAATTTACATAATATGAGGAAAAATTAAAAGTAGTGCTCAACAATTACTACGATAATTTACGTAACATCGGTAAAATTATTTACTTTATTGGTTTATAATATAAATAAAAATATTTTTATATATATATATATATATATATATATATATATATATATATATATATATATATACAGATAATACACTTAAAATTAGCATCGATCCGACCATACTGATAGGTCATTTGACACACATTGAAAATATACCACAACTCGTAGTCATGTTATTAGATTACAACCTAAAAAATCACTCTTTGTTTTTGGAAACAAATAAGTTTGTATTTGGTAAAGAAAAAAGTAAAGATATCATAATATGTATTGTTTTAAAATCTATCAGTCGTCTACGCCCTCTTATTGATAACAAGTCAGATGACGTCACAACCAAATGAACAGTCTGTAGTTTGCCAACTTAGTTTTGTTTTATGGTGTTATCCAAATCTTCAATCTTCCCGTTACTTATTTCTTAAAGTTTTCCGATCTTTTTTCGTATATCTTGTTTCTACTAATTTACATATTGCCAAAAAGGAGAGAAGTTTCGTGCAAGCAGATAACAGTGACCTACTCAACAGAGACGCAGCAACGTTCTTTTATAAATTATTTTTTTACAGAAGTCATTGTATTATAGTCATCTCTTTGTATCTCTTCTTCACATTGTTTAACAAGGTCCAATCTCTTTTTTCTTTTTAACACTTCACATTCGTCTTTTGTGATTATCCTGGCAGTGAAATTTTAATGGCACAGCCTTATCCATCAAAAGTGTTTTTGACAGAACCCCATTTTATACTGCATGTAGTTTATTGTGCCTTTTTTAACTTGTAATTTAACATTTTTTCCACTGTAAACAGGTGGGTAATATAAACAGGTGGGTATATAACTACGTATTTTATTATTACTAAGTACTTTAATTTTTTAATAGGCGAAATCACGCCGATATATTTGTGAGGTTGGATGTTAAATATAAAATTTTATGTTCTTTTCCTTTTGCTTTACAGGCATTGATATCGATAATAATATTTAAAACATAAATATTACTTACCATTCATCAAAATGATCTTCATACAAATGATAAATAATATCACCCTTCAGCGGACATGACTGTTGTTTGTTTATTTTCGTGTGACGTTACGTATCAACCGCCATTACAGAAACTGTATTTGTGACACACGTTTGGTAATTTAAATTTTAAAAGTAATTTTATATGAAACATACGGCAAAAATATTGGAAATATAAACGTAGTGTACTTGTAATACAATAAACAATATTTTAAGAGAGTATTACAATATAACTCAAATAGCCTATTCATAATTGAATTACCCATTGTAAGTAGCCTATTAAAGGAAATAAATATGATGGCTGGTCGTGTCCCGTTCCATGTAATAGCGTCCGTTTATACGAGCTAAAAATAAATGTTTTTATTGCTGCGAAACAGTACCAATGCTTTTCTTGTCCGGCCTACTTTTTGTGGAAGATTCACTTTTCATTAGAAATATTTGCATCCAATGTGCGAAGCTCTGACTTTACAAGTGCAACAAAAAGTGACAAGTGCAATTTATTTGAATTATTACAGATTGTATGAGAATAATTATTATTGATATAATTAATATCAATGTTTACTTCTTTTAAAGCTAATAAGAACCATTCGTATTTATAGTGTGGTTACATTCAATTTGCTGATTGATAAACATATTTTTCACCATCCTTTACTATTTGAAAGAATGATGGGGTTTTTGAATATACAAGACTTGCCTTTTTTAATAATCTTTTCTTAATAAACATTTCTTTCTTAAAACGATGAAGTGGATTAACACAACTCAGGAAAGCGGGATGATAGCAATGTTCGCTGATACATCCTCGAGTAATATCCCTTTTAAGAGGAAATTATTTACAATTAAAAGAAACTACGTGATGTAGTATTATTTCTACTTTCTTTAATTACTTTACCACGACCAAGGTTTCGTAGTATTATTACATCTTCTGGTGGGATATTAGCAAAGATCTTTGCTGATATCCCACCTAAAGATGGTGTAATACAACGAAACCTAGATCGTGGTAAAGAAATTAAAGAAAGCAGAAATAATACTATATCACGTAGTTTCATCGCCAAATATATTTAATATAGGAAATTATTTCTAAGTACGTTTACATGTAAAATTTTAAATTCCAATTAAAAAGTTTTTTAGAATTCACAAACGCCATACGAAAACGCCTACATATAGATTGTATAGTATCTTTAAATGAGTTTAGTTATATAGAAATAATTTCCTTCCAATTTCAGTGTTATCGTAATTAGGTTTTTAATTTAAAAATTAGGTTTACCTTTCATAAAAATAAATCGTTAAAAGTGTCAAAAGTTTAGTCTAGTTATCGCGGTAAAATTAGATATGATTTGAGTAGGTGTTTTAAATTAATTTAGTATTTGCCTTTCATTTTAATGAAAGTTGATTCAATTTTTTTAAATCAAAACATAGTGCAATACAGTAACTGTAAATCTTAAATTTCGATATACATGTATGTATACGTCGAACGACATTGTTAATTTCATTAACACAAATGTCCACGGAAAATAAGTACATTTTCTGGAAAATCATCATTAGGTGTTTCTATAGAGATTTATAAATCAGATATGAGAGTCTTAAAAAAAGTAATAATTAAAAAAAGAGGAATTTAAATATTCATACCTGTCTTCAAAGAATCACTTTTTTAGTCATTTTGACTTGATCCACTTTTTTTTTAAACAAAAGTTATGCTATGCCATTATCATAGATATATGTGTCCATAAATCATTATTAGTAATAAAATATACAAAACAACTTGAAATATTCTGTACGATTTAATCGAAAGTCTCTTTCATTCCCTTTCGTATGAACGTAATTGGTGTTATGGCTGTTAATAGTTGTAAAAAACACTAAGTGATAAAAATTATAATTAAGCAGTTTTATTTATTTTTAAAATGTTATCTTCAAGTTTTACAACTTTTATATCAATTCTTTTAAAATAGGATGATAAGGGAGGTAATTTATACAAGACGTCCGATACTTTTCATTTTCTTCTTAATGCTTGAATGTCAGAACTTCACTAATCGGAAGTCAATCTGTACTAACTTAGATATCCACTTATGATTGTCTTTTATGATATACTTCTGAAGACAAAAGGCCGGGCTACGCTAAACCTTGTACTAAAGATCGAAGAAGATTTATGTAATATAAAAAAACAATGATTAATCGAAAGACTCTTTTATTCCCTTTCGTATGTTCGTAACTGGTATTATGGATATTAATAGTCGTTAAAAAACTGCAGTTTTAGCACAACATAATAGGACATAGAAAAGAACGGATAAAAATAAAATAAATATAATGGAACAGAGCAGGTTTTTGGAGTCGGAATTAAATATAGTTTAGTAAGTAATAACTTCTTAGTTTAATTACCCAAAATATAAATATGAATAATTAGTTCATTTTTCGTAAAAGAGTTTTTTACTACCTAACGTGATCAATAACTCTAACACTAATAATCCGATTTAATTTTATTAAAAAGAAGGAGAGATTTTATTACAGTTTGCTTTGCTTATTTAAAAACTGATTTAAAATTTAGGACAAAATTATGCATCACTATTATAAAAAATCCAATTCAAATAGTAAAAAAAACAATGCTTTTTAATCACCAGAAACGTAGCTATTATCGTGTGCAATGATTTAGATATTTAATTTTTAACAAATGTTAAATATAAAGTTCTTTTCTTTCTGAAATTTTTAGGTTTTGAAGGGTTTATTAATTAACAGCTATTTAAAGAATCGTCACTAAAATTAAGCGTTTGTCTCAACAAAGGTTTTGGTGATTAAAAAGAGTTTTTTTTTAAAGAATCAGAGAATACCGCCAGAAAATGTTCCTTTCAATTTGACTAGTATATTGCTCTCTATATATGTTTGTTAATTTTCAATATTTTTATGAATTTTTTTTATATGATATTGATACCTACTTTTTCTTGAATTTTAAATAACTTATTATATTATTAAAATAAAATTCTAATAAAATATGTTGGTTGATCGTATACGACGACGAGCATTCTCATAGGATTTCAATCAGATGTACGTACTAGCAGATTTCATCCGTACAGGTCTAAAAATATAGTAAAAGTAAGGCTGTGATACAGCTTGCTAGAACGTACTTCGCCCAAATATCTTTTTACGTTTATTTTTAAACTTATAATACCCTTTTTCTCTCTATCATTTTATAATGCTCACTATGTACGAATAGAAATTGCATTGCAATAATTCTGTACACAGTTTTGAAGATCTGTGAGGGCATGTTTTTTGGTCATTTTAGCGATGCCTTAGGAACTTGATTGCAAACAATTCTATAAAAAACAGTTATCTTTATAATTCGATTTTTAAGGTTCGACGTCCGAAGTATTCGAGAATATTTATGCGTCTGTCTATGAGGTATTTCCAACTTCTGAAAGAATTTAGTTAGGATCTTAAAACTCACATACGAGTTCTCAGCCCAAAACTACTTAAAGCTATTTAAGATTATTATACAGAAGTGCATATATATATATATATATATATATATATATATATATATATATATATAAGTCACATTTCTTTTTAATATTACAATAGAGTCCTTTTTTATATTAATAAAAAGATTCAGGCTCAATTTAAATATCATTACCTGAAAAAGTTTTAAGTAGCTAAATAAACAAAAGAGCTCACACGTAGAAATAGAACAAAAGTTTTATATTTTTAAAATATTGCATATTTATTCGATTTCCACAGTCAACAAAACACCATCCGACAGTCAACAAAACACCTGCTTTAAAAGATATAAAAGCACAAAACTGAATTGCACAAAGTGGTTTTTTTTCCAAAGCTTTTAACTTCAAATTCGCATAAAACACTGTGTAGATAACGAAATCTTTAGTTTTGTGCAAGTAATTCAAAATAATAATTACGTCATACCTAATTTCAATACATTTCAAATAGTTGAGAGAACGTAATAAAATTACATAAAGCTTATGCGATTTTTCTCAAATTATGAAGCACTCTCCGACACTGCTCGATCTTTATATTAAATGGCATGGATTTGCGTAACCTTGTCCCATTGTCTTTACAACAACGTCGTGAATGCAAAAAAATGAGAAAAATATTTATGTATGACAAAAAATTAACAAAAAAAGTCTGCATTCAGTGTAGCAATGTCGCAAATGTAGTTTCCATAGTGACTGCCTGGAAATGATAATATCGTTTGATTTTTTTCATAAGAAAAATAGAAAAGGTGTTCTATTTTTTATAATAATAATAAAAATTACTTTTTACGTTCATAAAAATAGGATGTTTTCAAAATTATACTGTATAAATTATAATTAAATTTTTGTAAAATCAAGGAATTATATACTCCTATCACACTGTCAGATTTCATGTAGAAACATGAATTCTTTCACTTGTGAAATTTTGTCCCAGGTATAGGTGTTATATGTCTGATTCTTCTTCTTTTCGTTACACTCTCTATTGCTCCCCTGAAAGTTCATCTTAATCGATTTCAAAATAAAGGAGAAATTACAAAAAAACAATTAACATTTCTAAAATTATCGACACGTAAAAAATAACAAAATTGATTTTGCGTTGCTGCAAATGAATATATTGAAAATGGCTTGCATTCGAATTACATGTAGTTCGAGAACTGGCTACGAAGTATTTTAGGCTACTACTTTATATATTTTACCATTTTTGCCCAAAAAATACTAATCTCTTTATAAATATAATTCCCGAACTCTGTATTTCTCACCAAAGCAATTTTTTTCTGTTAATCAAAAATTTTTGAAATTATTTTTTTTGTATGTGATTAAGACCTTGATATTGGTAAAGAGCTTTTATTTCTTCCCATTTACCTCACACTAAGAACTACTTATTAAATTTCTATACATGCACAAGATTGTTTTCTGTGATTTTTCCCAATTAATGGGGTTTTATGTTATAATAAGTACACTTATAACTTATTTTAATGGTATTCATATAGGATACGAATTAATTTGTATGTAAAACGAATACAATATAACGTAACAGGATAATATAGTTATCACTCCCTACGAATAGTCACCCACGTTCACCTCGCGTAAACGTGGTAATAAATAAATCATCTGACGATTTTCCGCCTTTGCCTCTGCAATAAGACGGAAACGCGATTCAGATTAATGGATTATCCAGATTAATCTTTTTATGTAGAAGGTTTACTTGATTATCGCCAGAAATATGAAAATATGAAATACGTTAAGATCAAAACGTAGATTTCCGTAAATTTACGTATATTTAGGACACGTTATCTTCGGATTACCTCAGTCACTTTGTTTATTTTCATGTAACTGGGATAAACATTTTTTATTCATTTTTGTAAATTAAGAAAATATGTGGGAAATAAGATATTCCACAATATACTAAATATCATAGTTTTCAAGAACAACACACGGATTTTTGTGGAAAACTCAATGGACAAATGTTCACGATTCCCGGATTATCAAATAATCCGGGAATCGTGAACATCTGTCCATTGACTTTTCAATAAAAATTATAACCGTAAATGAATTTCCCTAAGTCCAATTTCACTTCGAAAGTTTTGTGCTTCTAAAAATATAATATTTTGTTGACTGTGTTATTCGCTGAAAATCGAATAAACATGCAAAATTTTTAAATTATAATACTTCTATCGTATTTCTACATGTGAGTTCTTTTCTTTATTTAGCTACTTAAAACTTTTTCAGTCAACAATATTTAAGTTGAGCCTGAATCTTCTTATTAAAATAAAAAAAACGAGTGTGCTTTAGACCACACGACTGAAGTAAAACTTCAAATTCACAAAATATAAACTTTAAAATTAATTTACAATTTTATTCACTTTAAACGTAGAATATTTAATGTATTGAACAAAATAATAATTTATAAAATTATGCAAGAACGAAATTAAATTACAAAATAATAAAAAAATCACGCTAGCAAACTAGCTGTATATATATATATATATAAATATATATATATATATATATATAAATATATATATTTTATGCATTGGCTATGAGAGGAGGAGAGAAAGAAAATGTGCGCGCGCATTGCTCTCTCTTGCTCCTACAGTGTGATACAGACAATAGGCTTGCACTGTGTCTTAGATATACGAAACATGACTGGCTATGAGACAAAGAAAATGTGTGCTCGCACCTCTCTCTCTTGTCCCTACAGTAATATACGAAACGTAACTCCCTCTCTTTCTGTCTTCACTAACTTATATCTCCCTCTCAACTTCCGTTCGCCTCGCCCGATCACAAATTTCGTAACGCTCTCGTCACGCATTCACCAGCTTACTCCCCAAGTCAAGCGTGCGTAAAGAAGTTTTACTTCAAAAAGGACCGCTTTGTAATATTAATAAGAAATGTGACTTACATAAATACACACACACATATATGTGTGTAGGTGTGTGTATACACACATATATATATATATATATATATATATATATATATATATATATATATATGTATATATATATATATATATATATATATATGTGTGTATTTACCTTGATCACTCTACAAAAGTGTAACGAAAAGAAGAAGAATCTGACATACAACACCTACACCTGATACAAAATTTCACAAGTGGAAAAATTCATTTTTCTACATGAAATCCGAACTTGAAAGGGTGATAGGAGTATGTAATTTGGTGATTCTACAAAAAAGTAATTATAATTTATATAATATCATTTTGGGAACTTCCTATTTTTATGAACGTAAAAAGTAATTTTGATTGGTGATAAAAAATACAAAACCTTTATTTTTTTTTCTTACGCAAAAAAACTAACGATATTAGCGTTTCCAGGCGGTCACTATGGAAACTAAATTTGCGAAATTGCTACACTGAATGCAGAGGTTTGTTGCCAATTTTTTTTCCTATATAAATATTTTTCTCATTTTTTTCCATTCAAGATGTTGTTGTAAAGACTACATGAGACAAGGTTACGCAACGCCATGTTATTTAATATAACGATCGAGCAGTATAGGAAAGTGCTTCATAATTTGAGAAAAATCGCGTAAGCTTTATGTAATTTGATTACGTACTCTCAACTATTTGAAATGTATTGTAATTAGGTATGATGTAGTTATTATATTGAAACAGGAAAGATTTCGTTATCTACACGGTGTTTTGTGCGAATTAGAAGATAACATTATTATAAGCAAAGCTTTAGGAAAAAAACCAGTTTGTACAATTCAAAAAAAGTTCGACTGTTATGAAAGTGTTCATTATTTTCTTTTGTAATTTTTACCATGTATTTTTATGTGATTAATGCTAAGTTATTGTAATATTTTTAATTTTAGTCAATTAATATAATTAAGATCACAATTTTCATTTCATTTTTAGATATTCCATGAAAGAAGAAAACATGAGCTATTTCATTTAAAAGAACCTTTCCAAATTTCAATTTCAAAAATTCAATAATTTATTTTTGCCGTATAAATTGAGAATCAATTAAACATACGTAATATGTATGTTTAGTCCAAATGTTTCTATCTGAACGCTCACGTCTATTAACTGGTAGTAAGTATTGGAGTTCATCGTCGACTACTCTTTGCTAACTGCTGCAAGAAGAGCAATTATCACGTGCACAATGGCGGCACACAATGAGGTCTCGCCACCAGCCCGTCTATCGACTTCCGCTTCAGAAGCCGATATTGAGCGCAATGAAAGCTTTCTCTTCGAAAGACATCCGACTCAAGCTTAAACCGTTTCATTTCTTTAAAATGTAATTTATTAATACTTTTAAAACGAAGTGTGCTGTCTGTGCAGATAACTTTTAAGTGAGTATTTTAAGATTATACTTTCGATGTCACACTACAATATTACAGTCATTCAAAGGAAGAGAACACTGTCTTATTTCAAGTAAATTAAATTTTTTAAAATTTTTCTACTTTAAATGAATACGGTAAATGGAGTGATTCTCGCAAATGAATGAGAATAAATTAATAAAAATATTTTTTTACTAAATGCATTCTTACAGTAAACAACATTTGCAAATCTCCAATTTTTTTCCATAACCTCCAGTTTTTTTGACTTGTTCACCACATTGGAAGCTTTTGATTCCGTCATCAAACGAAAAGTTTAGTCCTGTTTCTAGTCAGTATTGCCCATTATTTTTTAGGGACCTAAACATATCTTTGTCTCATGTAGACAAATTTTAAGTAAGTATCGAATGCTTAAATGTTATCCAACGATTTTTTTGCAACTTTCTTCAAGTCAGTACTACTAGGTGTAACTGGTAGTTGTTACGAATTATAATTATACTCTATATAGGCATGAGTTGCCTTTGACACTGTAAGACCAGTTTTTTCATTAAGTGACTAGCCGTGGTACGCATCGTTAAATCAATGAGTAACAGGCTTTTAAAATCCTTCAAAATAGTAGGGACGAGTTTCTATGCAGAAACACGAGTCTTTGTGATACAAGTGTTCTCCAATTTGCTGAGATTAATTTTCGGTAACTTAAGTCGACTAAAATGGTGGGTAATGTACGATATCGACCTCTATTGCCACTTTCCATACTGTAAGGTACCAAACACCTTTAATGAGATCATTGATCCTAGAAATGCTCGTCTCAGTGATGCCCGTCCCAGTGTAGAACTCTCGATTGCTGCTATTGATTCTAGGTCATTTGAAAATTATATATGGCAGTCTAAAACATGGATTCTTGAAACAGCGAACTATACAGTGAATCTATGCGGACTTGTTTTAAATATAAAATGTATTGTGTAATAAACATGATTTTAAAAATATTTTTAAGAATCGGATATATTTAAAAAAAAGTCACATATAGTATGAAAATTAATACATATTAAAATTATATACTTTGTATAATCGAAGAAACTCAATGTTGACATTTGCAATTAGGCGAATCACAATTAAATTAATAAAAAATTTAATTTCCTCGGTGATATTTCAAACACATTAAGAAAAACTTATGAAACATTTCAGGAGAATATTCTCTTCAATTATTTCACAGCTTTTTATCATACGGGAGAATCTTAATTTATTTTGTCAAAATTCGGTTCAGTTAATATTTTTTTACCCCAATAATTTCAATTACCTTAAATTTCTGAGAGCAAGTCATTGGTACACGTTTTTTTACACCTTAACTTACTTAAAAATATTTTTACAGATGTTTTGAAAAGTTTATTGATTCTTTAAATATTGTATTCTTACAATAAAAGTTTTGTGATATTTTTTTTATAAACTCATGAAAATACGTTTATTAACAAATATAACATTTTTACCTATAACATTTTTATTTTCGAGGGAATCTCAAATTTAGTTGCTTCTGAAAATCTAAAAACAATAAGAACAATAAGAATACCGAATACCAAGTACCCTACACCTTAACAATCTTAGTTTATTTAACAGCTTTCAATATTGTAATATTTTATGATTTTATAATCATGTTATTAATTTCAGTAACGATAAAACTAAGTCTATTGTATGAGGTCAACATGTTTAACGAAATTTGAACCAATCTTCATACTGTAAAAATAATCCTATTGACAGTTATACAATATTTTAACGCATGTTCAACTATACAAGGCAAGAAAAATTTTTAACAATTATTTCAGATAGAAAAGATACGTGTGACGTATTGGACGGGTATGTTTTAAATGAAAAGCGGGTTGTTCACAAGAATTAGGCCGAACTCGAAAAATGAGATGGATGTTTTACGAGATCATTTTTATTACCAACTCGTTTACATACGAGTATATATGATAGAACAGAAAAAGCTATTACATTAGTTTTCATCAACAATCAACATGGCACTTAAAAGTGATAACGATTAAACATTGGGCCAGTAATAAATACGGACTAGTAGCCGTAATTTTATGGTTGTTTAATTGCGTTGACGTGTTTTTAATTGTGTTTGAAGCTTGATTTTACAGCTCAAAAGTACATGTAAATATTTGAGTAG
Organism: Druceiella hillmani; assembly: GCA_039881145.1. Lineage (NCBI taxonomy): Eukaryota > Metazoa > Arthropoda > Insecta > Lepidoptera > Hepialidae > Druceiella > Druceiella hillmani. The sequence goes on along the minus strand of JAYKKI010000004.1, from coordinate 26,091,918 downwards.
AAGTAGTAAACTGTACATGTAAATATTTGACATTCATTTCAGCTCGAATCCCCCAAGCGTTTCTGAGAAAAAGGGTCTTGATAGAAATAAAGACAGACAGACGGTCAATGAAGTGATCCAATAAGAGTTCCTGATCCAATAAGGGTTTCTTTTTTCCCTTTTGAGGTATGAAAACTTAAAAAAGAAAATTATCATTCAAAAGACTTGTGCCTTCTTACCCATCATATAAGGACTATTACTTAGTAATAGTTTTGCATATCTTCTTAAATAGTCAAATCTTTTTTTATCAAGAATATAAAATAGAAAATGCTAAGAAGATGATTTTACTTTAATCAGAAGTAACTTATATATTACAAAAAATCTTATTACAATAATAATGAGTTACGCCATATACGCTAACATGAAAAATGTCCATAATACGAATACTATGGACAAAACTTATATATTATTACGCGATTTACAATTCTCAACATTTCATCATCATACCCGTTATAAATACTTCGTACTCCTCATGTAATTTAAAAATATTTAACAGGTTTACGAAAATTTTTACATACGAAGTGACTATGCATATATTAAGTTTGTTATTTAAAAAAAAAACGTTGAAATATAAAGGTTTATTAATTTTGCATTTGCTTATTTATTTAAACTGAATTTGAATAAGTAATCTATTCAATATCAATAAATTGCCATGGATTACAAAAATAGCGTTACTGGCCATTAATAAATTGAGAAAAAAATTTATGCATTAACCTATATAAAAAACAGTTAAATATATATATATATATATATATATATATATATATATATATACATATATATATATATATATATATATATATATATATATATAGTGCAACTTAAAAAAAATTTTAATAGAGCATGGACTGCTTTTGTAGAAACGTGTCATAGTTTCCTTGGGAACAAAAAAGCTGGAAACTACCCAACAATTTTCCAAAATCTCCTTTCCGCTTATGAAGCTCTGAAATAAAATATGTCACTTAAAATTCAATTTTTAAATTAATTTCCGGAACAGTATCAGAATATGAATATATTAAACATTCATCAATTCCATGAAACATATAATACGAATATATGAAATATTTCACCATGCTTACATGGTGAAATATTTCATTAGGATGATTTACTCATAGACAAAAGTAAAATAAAATTAAATATTCCAGGAATACATCTTGAAAGTCCATTAAACGATAAGATATGAAGTAAATATGACAGACAAGAGTGTCTCTATAATTAAAGTATATTATTTGACTAGAGCTTTTTTGGAATATTTATAATTTTTTTTTAGTCAGAGTTTGCCTGACTAATTTGTGGTCGTTTTAAAATATTTCTGTATTTCTTCAAAATTCACTTAAAAAGCTAAGAAACTAACTCTCTTAGTTCTCGGTGCTCCGAGTATAAACTACAACCAAATTTATTTCAAAACATTTATTATACTTAAACTGGAAGAAAACTATTTCTTAATATTACATATTAGCCAATTAGGCATTAATTTTTTCCTTTTTCGTTTTAGAGAGGCAATTTTAATTTTTTTGCAATTTCAGGTCAGTAAGACTGCTAGAAAATTTTTTATTTACTAAATTCAAGTACAATAGCCTAAAATGTTGCAATTTATCTTAAGATACTCTAATTTTTAAATAAATGTAGAATTTCCATTACAAGTCGACATTCTGGTACGTGGTAATGAACACTGGCGAAACGTGTTAACGATAAACGGCATAAAGCGGCTTTCAGTATGATATATAATCATATAATCCACTCCATCGGCATTCCTAAACCAGAAGGTATACTGAAGCCTACATTTGAAATGGTAAATAGATGAATTATAGAAGCCAGAATAAAATTTTAAGTAATAAAATTATTTCTCTCTAATTTTTATTCGGGAATTTTTCACCATTTTGGTATTATCTGGGGATTGTTCAAAAATGGTGAGAAAGTTCCGTTCTTTCCATATACGTTTTCAAATATATTATATATCATTTTTTTCAAAGTTATTCACACAGTATAAAAAAAATTATAACCAAACTAAACTTTTTTATAAAATTAGCCTTTCACGTACAATCTCCACAAAAACTCCACAGAAAATTGTTTTTTTTTTATTGAATCTTTTAGGTACCAAAGTAATCTTAACTCTTTTAATATCACTAGAAACATTCAACAGCAGCAGCTTGTCATTCCTTAAAAGGTTGTATGAATTTTTCTTTTACGTTATAATTATTATTTTTAGGAAATGAATATACAACAAAAACAAAGTTTTTATCTCTTGAATAGACGTGATATAACACGCTTTACCAAATTTTAATTTATTTCTAAACTAATTCCAAGGTATCGTTATTTTAAAAGTTTACTTTTGAAATTAAATTGATTTAAAATGCGTTGCCAAAATTAATTTTCTTCTTTAGCTTTAATAAAAAAACGTGACGTTTTTATTGATAATACAACATTATTTAAAAAGGAAAAAAGAAAACTACAACAAAAATATAAAATTTGTATAATAAATCAATTACTTTTGTTATTTTCATTTATTTCCTTGGGAGCATTAAAATTTCGTTTCGAAAGAATGTAATGTTAGAATTAGTCGCAAAGAGAGATAACAAAAAACTTCTATAAATATTATCTGCAATTTTATTGCAATATATATGTATATATATATATATATATATATATATATATATATATATATATATATATATATATATATCTATATATATACACACACATATACAACGAAGGTGTTGATATCGACTCACGCTCATTTTAATATAAATGACCTGAGTTTAGTTTCATAATTTTACTCCAATATGCATTTCATATAGCAATGAAACTACAAAATAAAATGTAAATAAATTCTGCAGCAGTATAATCTGTTAATATAGAAAACGAAAAAAATTACCCCCTATAAAATATTTTTGATCAAACGTAGCTCGATATTCTGATGTGCCCGCTGAAACACGCCGCTAGATAATCATCATCTCCATTCATGAGTATTAAATATGCAAAAAAACGTGTTGAATGAAACACATTGCTTTTTTTCAACCTCTTACTTTAATAAACAATCGTATTTAATTTTAGTCAAAATAAGTACAGCGATTCCTGTTTATGTAAATACGCGCCAAAACCCAGACATCATAAAATATTTCTATAAATTTTGGGTCACTTTATATAGCTATAAATTCGCGAAAAATTACCTAGTTCAAATTAAAGACAAAGTTTAAAACCTGACGTATTGTAGTTTTTAATGTAATCATTGAATGTTTTTTATTGATTTCTAAAGTAAACTTACAAATAAGAAAATAACAAAAACCTCCTTTTTTTACTTTTAAACGTCTTACGAAATTCAATAAATATTTTTTTAAAAATTAATTATACTAATTGTGTGCAATTAATTTATTTAATTTTTTATTACAAACCTTTCTACAACGATTATTATTCGCTGTTTACTAAAAAAAAATATTCTTAATGTTTACCGCTTATAACTCATAAAAATTTCCGTAAAATAAACAAGAGGACAGTTTCCGAAAATTTAAAATATTTTATTTAAGATGCATAAATTCAATATTTTTTCATATTATTTTGATATCCGCATTACTAATTTTAATTATACCAAAATCTTTCTTACACTTTTTATAAATACGACGCCACTTAGAAAAATTATCAAATCAATAGATTTCAAATGCGTTTGACAGAATGAAGATTGCCTTTAATGTTTATCATTCATTATCGCAGATTTGGTTACGCAGGGCAAATGAAATAAAACTGAGCCATTAGTTGTTTTAGCAATATTTAGGGGAATTCTGAAGAAAAAAACCCTTAAAGATTTTGTTTTTTAAATAAGTTTTTTAAAAGTTCACGTCATATTCATCGATGTCAGATTATATATTAAGACCTGCAATTTTACATAGCAATAGCGCGGATAAATTATGTATACCAATGCCTGGGAGTAAAACAAAAAATATTGTATATTTCTACTTCTTTACATTTAAAATTCACAAAAATAGACTTGCATACAAATAATCTCAATCTAACTGATGTCGACATTTTACATTATCATATTTCTATTAAATAAAGTAAAACGAAGGACTATAGTCATAAAAGAAAAAAAGCGTATCAAAAAGCCTTTATAAAATAACTAATTGTATTTATACGAGTAAGAGGTCGAGCGAGTCGTTAGTTCACGTAACATAAAGGTCACGGTCGTTAACCCTGGGCAGCTTTAATTAAAGTTTATTCACTGATTGTTCTCGATCCAGCATTCGTCGCGGTTTGCATTGACTACATTTGAATATTCCAATCATTTCGATTGAATTATATGAGAGGTTGATAATAAATTTGGCTTTAATCAATTCCGTTCGATGAATATCGCTTTAAGTCAAATTAATTATGCGGAAGACAATTTGAGAAATTTGTTATGCCCTTTGAAATGGATTGAGAGTTGATACAGGATAATTATTATATTCGACTTTTTATGACATTGTTATAATGAATAAATTTTAATTATGTTAGGTCAGGGCAACATAGCTAATACCATTTTAATGCCAAAAATAAAGAATAAAAAAGTATCATACAAGAAAACGGATGAAGTTTTAACAAGTCGTGGTACATTCCCACATTTTTAAATGAAAAATTCTAGTTTTATTTTTAAACCTAATTTTATTTTCTTTATTTTTATCATAGATTTTTGGTATCACAATGTTCAAAAATTTGCCAGGCCTACAGTATACTTATTATGCTTTTGACAACGTCTAATGATCCCATTAATTTTAAACTTATAGCCAACTATGACAAAAGTGTTTATTAAAATGCATTCATTTTCGATACATCATCTGTTAAACTTATTCTTTTTCATGATAAATATTAATTCCAAAATTCTTACTAAAAGAGGATTTAAGTAAATTTATGTTAATTTTTCTGAAACATTGTATTTATGATTAATTAAAAAACAAAAAATATTACAAGTTCCAAAACTGACTTGCTTCAATGCGTACCCATGAACAACTTAATGAAATACTAACTTTTCATATTTATTTTACTCTATCATCGTTTATTTTAGGTTAGAAGTGCAGATATAGAAGTAAATTTGTCATATATGTGCTGGAATTCTTTTGGACAAATAAAATACCTAAACAAAATTTTTATTAATTTTTTTTCAAATTAGAAATTTTGTTAGATTTCGTGCTAAAATCTTTTTCATCAGCCTTGAAAAATGGTTTTTCTATCTACTTATATATTTTTTCCGTGTTTCCTATATTATAACGTAGTCAATGTATAATTATTCCTGAGCTCCATGCTACAACAAAGGACTTAATTAAAAATTATAAAATAATATTTTGAAAACTGAATATAACACCACATTCGCTAAGATTTTTCGCATCAAAGTACAAAACGTGACCTTATTCAATGAAAGCGTAAAATAAAATGACAAATGAACGAAAACTGTAGGAAAATTCTACATATTTCATCTTGCACTTTGCTTATAATTAATCGATAAACAATAATCGAACAATCTGTTAGATGGGAAACAATTTTTAATTAACACTTTTCAATAACTAAACAAATTTTCATTTCTGTTTAACACGGTAATAGATAATCCTGTGAACATAAGTGGACTTTACGGTTCTGTATATATTTAAAACAAAGTTGTAAAGCTACAATTTTGGGGTATCTTAATTAAGAGCAAATCGTATTAAAAACGTTGATTGCAGTTTTAGTATGTTACATTGCATTATAGTCAGTGGAAACATAGAACAGGAAAGAGGAGAAAATGATAAAAATTGATCAAATATTTATTATTTCATTATGCTGAATGGAACTGTCTAATATATTAAGCAGTAATAACACATGAGTTAGAAATGTTCATATCGCAGACATCAAATGAACCTGATTAATATCATTACTGACGATGATGATGTAATGCGTCACCTTTAGTAGTAAAATAAGTAAGTGACGATGTACCAAATATTATAAACTGTTTGAAATATGCGCCAAGGAATTGTAACCCTGAATAAGATTTTATCTTTAGCTCCGGAATAGTGAACGAGCATAGTTCGTCAAACCAAACTCGGATAATTTTTTCGACTTATGGATATACCATTTGTTGGTACAAAAATTGATCATGCTTAATAATTCTTTATTATCCAATGTTTCAAAATATATGTCTACTAGTAATAAAGCGGCTTAGAGACAACGCAAACTGATAATAATTAAATAATTCGTTGATTTTTAAAAAGAAATGTAAACAATATGTCGTTAATAGTTAATAATTAAAGCAAAAGCTCTTACAAAACTTCAGTTAAAACATCCCAAAAAACATTATTCGTGTTCTTATATTAATTTTGTTTTCTTGAGAGTAAATTTAATACTGGCAATCTATATATCGAATGCTTGTGCGGAATTTTGAAATATATTGTAAAAATCTTTGGATCCACCACTTTCCGAATGAACATGTAAAAAAAATTGCTGAAATCTTTTACTCAATTTGAAATTAGTTTTATATTACTAATTTTCATTTTCGTATACAATAATATCATAATTAGACAATTTTTCAGAGTAAAACAACATGAACTAAAAAGGCGAAAAAGTTGAAAGCGTATCTAAAATATGGAGTCCAAAGTTTTTCTAATAATTCATTTGGGGAGAAGTATTATTTTCAAGATCCTTTAAATGAAACCGTTGTCAAACACAATAAACCTGTCACTATAAAGAAATAAAAACGGAGTAAATTTTCTCATGTATCAAAAAGAGACTTTCATGTCAGGTAAGCGCAAAACGATCGTTCTTTTAAACCTAATATTAAAGCCCTCTTTTTTAACAAGAAACATTCTAATCGAAAGATTTAATATTGGAGAGCGTTTTGCCTCTTCATGTTAATAAAATTTAACCGGAAGTTAATTCGTTGACACTTTACACTTCGTTTACCTATACTAACGGTTGTTTATTTATGTAGACATTAATTTTTTAGCTTATTTTTAAACGTAAAAACAAAAAATTAGAAACCTCCTTCATTTCCTTTAATTCCGACGAAATACATACAACAAAAGTGAAATAAATTTGTAGAAAAAAGACATACATACAATAAGACTTTCTCTAAAATACTAGTAATTATAATACTTGCATATTCGAATAGCTCTTATTCCCTTAATTCTCTTTTCTTTTAAATCGATTCTGGTATAATTTTATTGATCGTTTGTTATTTTTAATGCTCCGAGTCAGCAGTTTTAAAAGGAAACACTAATTTAATTACTTTTGTCAGCCTGTTGTTTACAGGCGATTTTCACCAACATGTTTCTATGTAAAATTATGGTATATAACGAAAAGTAGAATATGGTGACCCAATTATAGACGTGATAAACTATAAAGCGTTTGATTTTGATTATGAGATGAATAATATTGAGATGAATTAAATATATAATATATTTAAAAAATATTCATTTCCCGTTTATATGAAGCTTGCCTATGATTTGAATACAGTAATATCGTAGTATTGCAATGAGATTAATTTTCCCGGCATAAGGGAGATAACTTTTCTTGTCTTATTTAAAATATAAAAAATATTTTTTCTAGATATTCAAAATTGTAATGGATATTATTACAATCTATTATTTTTAAATAAAAGAAATTTTACAAATTTAGAAAACTAACTACGTGAAAAGTTCACCACAAGTGCAAACTATTTCATCATATAACGACTGAAAAAAATTAACTGTGGTTGGAAGAAAGAAAAAAACGGGAGAAAGTTATGAGTGAGACAAGGAAATAATTTCTATCTGGAAGTTATTTTCATATAACGATTCCAGGTGAATTTTAAGTACTGAAACTGAAGATCCTCTTAGCAATTTATTCAGTATAATCCGTATACATCAACGGTAAGGGTTTTCCGTAGAATGTGGTTCAGTTTTGAGGAATCAGAAACATGTTCTTGTTGTTAGACAGTAATTTGAGAGCTTTAGTTAGTTTTTTACTTTAGTTACTTTCATAGTATAATGTCATACGGAATTCTATTATGGGGTATCGCTGCTGACATTCAAACTATTTTTGTGATCCAAAAGCGCGCAGTACTTGCTATTTATAAGTTAGGCACACGGGTTTCTCTTAGAGAATTATTTAAGGAAATGAATATTTTAACAGTGGCATCGCAACACATATATGCTAACGTTATGTTTGTTAAACAAAATCTACATCTTTATCATAAGAATAGCAACGTGCACTTAATAAACACAAGAAATAAGCACAAATTAGTAGGTACACACCACCGCCTACACAAAGTACACAACTCATTCGCTATAAAATACCAGCTACCGTTATGGACCTACCCCTTCACAAATTGAAGCTTACAATTAAAAATTATTTAATGCAAAAGGGTAACTATTCGATAAATGATTTCTTAAATGATAAAGATAAAAGGAATTAGTAGCTAACTCCTTGCAGGGGTTCATCTCAGGGTGGCTTCACTGAGCTTGTCATTATTGTTTTCCTTAATTGTTATATAATTGTTGTACAAGAGGTAATTCGTGATCACTGGTGGCAGGTTGACATATTCGTGTGTTGTTTGCATATTTGTTTAGGTCTACAATCTACAACTAAAATATTTTCAAAATTTACATTTGTATAAAGACCACAAAGTGATCAATTTCTGCCTTTTCCTTTTGTTGGTAGATGCTCTCAATACATCATACCATAGTAGTTTCTTCATAGGTTATTACCATTTTGATGCTCGGTGTATTGGTTGCAGCTCCTTCCTTTGTCTAATTTGTAAACCCTCACATTGTAATTTGGCGATTGGAAAAGAGTGGCGTGAGTTTTCTTGCTTGGCTCTTTTTCTCACAGCTCTACCTGTTGTGTTATGAACCAGGCATTAAATGTGTTAATGTATGACCCACATGCATTTTTAATAAAATAAAAAAAATAAAAAAATAAGAGCTTTTGAAATTTAGAAAGGAGTTTTAAGATAATTATTTGAAGAAATTCAAGAGTATGTATATATTACAATCTGTGACTATGTATATGACATAGAGGAAATTTATTGTATATGACATTATGTATATGACATAGAGCAAATTTATTGTATAGGGCTCATTGTATATAACATAGAGAAAATACTATTTTTTATCGCAATCAATAGACTGAGTAGCACCGTAAATCATATTCGTCGACCAATAAATACATTTACACAATTCCGCAATTTCGTCGATTAGATATTTACTTATTGATTATTGCATTAATAAATGAGATTAATATAGAAAAACTAAACATTTATTATATTTTATACGTTGATATGTATTAGTAATATAAGCTAATTCTATTTATTAAATTCAATTATTTTTTCTAGTTTTAAATGTTATTGGCTAATTGGACATTTTATTGATTAATAACGTTATTGATTATTGTTTAAATTCATTATAGTTATGGCACTGTTACCTTAAAATGTTTAAATTACTACTACTATCATTTTAATTAAGAGTCACTGAAAGATTGTCTCGATTTGTATTCATTACATTTTAATGTTCTGCTAACTTAATTTAAACAGGGGTTTAAAATTATTATATTAAACCTCATATTTGTTATATAATGCCATAAAATATTGATAAAACAACCCTAAATAAATGTTATTTCCCAATTTAAGAACGAGCTCGCGGGTGGTACATATTATTTTTGAACTTAAACAAATTAAAGAAACAATAGTTTCTGGTCGATAAAAAATAACATTTACATTTATATAATATATTAACAGATAAACCAAGAATATAGAGTTTTACTTTTCTAGTACAGTTTCTTTGTTGAACGTACATCGTGTTCAGTATTTGAAAGATATTTTAAGTAATTTTAAGTACCATCTGTAAAGCTGCAAAAGTGCAGTAACTTATAGCAACTGAAGCAGCTAAGTGATGTAGAGCAATATAAATAAATAACTAATGAAGTAAGTACACAAAATATTCTATTGTATATAAAATATACATTCGTTCAGTAATAAAAGGTTACTTGTAGATAACGTTATGTAAACAATTTCATTTTATAATTCTGTCTTAATTATGGTTACTCTCTAAGTGGAACATTTTTGCTTGGCTGCCCATAAGCTAGCAAAATGTTTTAGGAAGTATGGAAATATTTCACTTGAAAAGGAAAATATGTATCGCAAGAAAAAAAAAACACAGCCCTATTAGATCGTGTCTCATATTCTATTGGGAACTCTGTACTTGTGACTGTTAATAATATACAATGTCAGATATATTAATGCATTAAATTCATGAGATCTTATTAATTTTTCGAATACAGGCAAATTTTTTACCCACATAATAGCATTATATGATTCGCAAACTATGTTTTTTGAAGAGCTCATGTCATCATAAATACTCCTAAGTATGACAAAATTTGCCAATAGAAATTAATAGGTTTTGAAAATAAAGAACGTATATAATAATACATAAAATTTTAATTAATTTTATTAGTCATTAACTAACAAATATTATTAGTCATTAACTAACAAATATAATTTTAATCTAACAAATATTAAGTTCATTAACTTATGAGAATATAAGAGTATTGTGCATTGTCATTATGAATTTTTTTTTAAATAAATTTTAGGAATGAATTTAATAATTTTTTTTATTTACTTAGTTATTCACTCTAGAACTTGAAACTGATATTCTATATCGACCTAATCGTATTGAATCATAACTTCGTTATACGTTTTATTATAAAAAAATTCTTTAAAAATTATCGTTGATGCCTTTATAACTTAACAAAGAAATTAGAATAAAAGTTATTTTATAAATATCCTTAATACAAATTTTGAAACCATGTTTAACGTAATTGTGCTTCAAATATGTAGATTTCGTGAGTCAAAATTTTTAACTATCTCTGTACACTTTAGTAAAAAGTAAAAAAATTGTAATTTTGAAATTTTAAATAACCGTATGAAAATTTAAATTAACAGGATATTTTAATGCCACGTAATAAACTCAATAACACAAAACCTTACTATATAATATTTCAGATAAAATAGAAGAACAATAACCCTATAAAGAAATTACACTATTAAGCTTTTAGTGTTGTAAGTCAGTCATTATGTGTCAGTCAACAATTGTTTCATAAGGTTTACAATAGAATATGTAAAGATTTGCATTTCAAAGTTTCCTTTCAGACAAAAATTATAATTTCCATATACTTACTTAAAAACATTTCAAGTGGTCGAAAATAATTTTCACTACTTAATTTAAAAAAAACGGCAATATTTCTCATAATTTCTTTTTCATTTTTAATATTTTTTCAATCAACGAAATTAATAAAATCGTGATTTAACATAAATCGTGCCAATTTAACAAATAATGTATTCGCACTGGTAGCCTGTCCATGCTTTAGAAAAAAACGTAGAATTTAACCCAAATAAATTAAACGTTCAAATTATTCCTTTTATAGACTATATTTTATTTTAAATTTTGTCATGAATAAAGAAACGTTGAAAAATAAGCAATTTTACAATTTTTAAATTTTGCTATTAATCTTGTCAGCCTTACAGATATAAGCATTATATTTGAATACCCTCTGTAAAAATAAGTAAATGATGATATATTTTTCAATCTCTTAAGGCTATCTACTTCAAAAAAATTAAGGGACACTTATAAAATGACACTCTGTCTTCTATTACAGCCGTTTTCTCTAGAAAGATTTTAACGTGGAAACATGAAATGGCATAGCAATAGAGCATAGTGGAAAGCATTCATCTATGAAAATGGCACAGTGCTAATATTATTAACCTACAAATATTTAGATGGATATTTTAGGGGCAGGTGGGGGATTAAATAATCAATTTTGTTTTTGTCTCATAATGCGTGGAACAGAGTTTAATAAAAGATATTACCTAAAACTATTAGTTTGGCGACTTATAAACCCGCCATCTCTGTACATGATCTTTTTAACTTTTTATATGTGGTCAATAAAAACAACCGTTAGTTAGATAAGCACAGTCGGTATCACTTGTTGTCAACGTGAAGACAGAGCTAAAGTTCGTCCTTGTAGAAATCTTTGGGTCTTTGACTGAAAAGCCGGTAAAGTCAGATTTTGATATGACTTTCGTCTTTAAATTTTCTATCACGTAAATTATTAGAGAGCGAAACCGATAGTAATTAGATGGCGGAAAATCTGGGGAGTACGATGGACGAAGTAGCATCCAAGTGAAAGTAGTTTTTCTCGCGTTACTTTTGCTACGTGGGGACGAGCATTGACATATAAAAACAAACTTTTCTTTGATTTGAAAGAAATTTAGTGGTGACTGCTCAATTTTTCACAGTAAATCTTAACTGTAATTGTACTGTTCGCTTGCAAGAGGTCCCAAGGAATAACTCCATTTGTACTCCACCATGCACTTAAAAGTATCTATGGCCCAATATTATATTTCGGTCTAGGTACACTTTTTCCTCCAGATAGTAGCCATTGGCGTTTTCCCTAAAAATGAACATAAGCCACCCATTTTCATCTCATGTAACATATACTTTAGCCTCTCGTTAATATAATGGGAACTCGGTATCTCCAAACACACATTAGCTCTCCTCTGAAGTTGAAAGGGTGTTAGCTCATGTGGTAGCCAAAGGGAATATTTCCACTTCTTTCTCAAAGTATGAAGTTATTTTTCCATTTCCGTATAAGAGAATGCAACGCCATCTTAATCTAGAAACTGTTTCAATAAGGCTTCGAAATTTTTTCTAAATCAATTTTAGGAGGTCGCTTTAGATGAGGTTTATGGGACAGGTCAAAATTCCCTTCTTTGAATCTTTGGAATCAGTGCTTGACTATGTCTTAAGCAATATATACACAACGATGGGTGAAGGTATGCTTCACTGGCTTCTTGCCCTAAACGACTTTCACAGATTAATAGTCCACTAAGGTAATTTCGAATTACTTCCATTTTTAATTTATTCTTTACTCTCCTATTACTCAATTCCACCTGAACAGAAGTTCGAATGCCTCGCTCTTTATATATCCTACAAAAATTATTCTGGAACCTTCTATAACATTCTAGAAATCGGTCAAAAATGTGGCAGGTTTATAAGTTGCCAACAAACAACTACAAAATTAGTTTTTCATAGTTTTTTCAACATAGTTCTATAAATATTACTTAAAATATTTATATGAATTTTCTTCCCCAATCTTCAATTTATGAAGCTGCTAATCAAAATTATGGAAAATTAATCTTAACCAGATGTTTACATGAAGCTTAATGGAAAACTAAAGCAATGATTGACATTTCATAGAATAGTTTAATATAAGTAATATTTACCCTTAAATGTTCACATGTATCAAAGTGTGTGCCGAACCTTCTTAGAGCAAGTTCTATTCATACTTAACGAATTTAATTTCTTTAAAAAAACTAGAAACAAATTTGCGCGAAGAGTTAATTATATTATTTGGTATGTATAATTACATAATATATTTTCTATAAAAGTATTGTTTACGTCATAATATAAATACATGTTACTTATAATTATTTTGCAATTTGATTTGAAATTATATGTATTAATTGTATTAAATTTGAATAGGAATTCGCAAATATTAAAGCGATAAATTATGTTGAAACTTCAAATTAAACTTGCAGACATACTTCGACACGTTTTCCTTTTACCACCACAAACAAGGAAAAACATAAACAGAGATACAAGGCGGAGTCCGCATTAGCATACATGGTAAAAGTTACGCGAAAATCACACTCATCATCCCGCATCCCTAACGAGCTGATTTAATCCTCTTCATCAGTCGCGGACAAAAATGCGAGTATTTTACATATGTAAGAAACTAATTTTCCCTTCGCTTTCATTTTGTTACTTCGTACTTTAACTCCCTTTGTTATGATTGAACGAGAGTTTAACCTTGCCAAAAATTTGTAAAATGCGACCTCGAGATGCAGTACTAAAATTTGTCGTAATTAGTTAGTTTTAATTAGACTTTTGGACAATTAATTTTAATTCTGTTCATTATCGAAAATAATCTATCCATTTAATAATGATGATAGAATTTGTTTAACAAAAAGTCAGTAAATTGAATTGATCAAGTAAATAAGTATTCTGTTAGTGAATACAGTCGAAGAGGACTTTTTTGTTTTTAAAAGGATAGGAAATAAATATTAAATTTATTTTATATACGCCCGCTTGCATTGTCTTTACAACACGAAATTTATAATTTGTTTGCCGTTTTATTAATATTTTTTTCTAATAAATTTTGTTTTACAACATAAATAGCTTTGGCTGGATATATATGACTTGAAAAATAAGAAGGTTGAATTTAATTAACGATACTAGTTCTGATTATAGTTATATACTAGAGACATAAGATCAGATGTGTAAAAAACAGAGACTTCTTATTTTTTTTATAATTTTTGGGAAAATGAAAATAAAGTATATATAATTCTGATGTCGGATGAGATAAATCTTAGCACACAATTTAAGGTGCAGGCAATTTTTCAAGATAATATTGCTGATTTATCCCAGTTCATCTTATGTATACTAAAAATCTTTGTGCAAATTTTTTTATGTGATTATTTTAATACATTCACCGAATTAAGTTAGTCTTTAAAAACCTAAATACTATCTTAATAAGAAACAGATCAAGTTACTTTCTAAATACACTAACAAAAAAAAAGACATATCGATTATTGTTCTCTTTTTTTCTTTAATTGTACGGATGAATTTATTTCCTCGCGTTTTCAGGAACATTGTATTACTAATTTTATTTTTAAAATGTCCAGAATTAAATTCATATCCTTTACTTTTATTTTGGATATTATTACATAATGATAAATACGAAAAAATTAATAAACATAAATACGAACATAATACTCAACCTTTGCTGTGAATTTTTTTAAAATGTCTGGATATATGTGGTCTATATAGAAGCTCCTAATGGCACTCTAAACCGCCTCCACTACCTTGTCTCGATATTTAAATTTGACGGGTAACGAAAATATATTAAGATATTAATTACATAATTTTTTTATCATTCTTGCAGATTTGCTCTAGAATTCACCTTTTTGATTAGTTATTACTTCGTACTTCGTTTTTATTTAGTTGTTTCTCTATCTTTATATGTTTATGCATTAATGAATCTCTCATTAAAAGAAAAAATGTAAACATTTTTGTAAATTCCACGTACTTGTGGTGAAATTAGACATGCAAACTTAAAACAAGTTTGTAGTAAGTTAAAAAAATGTGTTATACTAATTTAACTTAGTCGTAATATATGATCTGTAATTAAATTGTTTTAATCATCAAATAAAACATTGTTCTTCTGAAGTACTTGGGCCCTGTTATTCCAAAACAATATGTGGCCTACTCTTCAGATTATGAGGTAAACATTTGCTAGATGGTCTTACTTATTAGCGATTCATATTAATTATACAGCGTGGTCAATAATTATATATTAGTTCCACAAGATTACATCTGAAAAAAACCTGAGGTCACATTTGCGCTAGTAAATATTATACCATATTTGCATAAAGCTACAAACAGAGTTCTACAATGATATTTAAAATGTTTCTCTACTTTCAATATTTTTAAACTTTTTTTTTCTTTTAGTTAGGTTTAATTTAATTAAAACTAACTAAAACAATTTAACATTAACATATATTTAAAATGCCAATACGAACCCGCGGCAACACAATTGCAGATCTACAAAAGAAAAAGTGCAAGGCATTTTATTTTGGAAGAATCTGCAATAAACCTGCTTTAATACCTTTAATTCTCGCTGATATTATTAGTGATTTGGTAAAATTAATGCATTAGGGTGAGATTCATTACGATTTGTTTCAAATATAATCAGTGCAATTCGGCTAAAAAAGGAACAATTAAAAGGTTTGGTTGACTGGAGCAAGACTCTTTGATTAAATATATATCTTTGACGTTGGTTTACTGCATAAGTTTTTAAATGTGTGGGTGAGGAAAATTGACTTTCTAAGATCCTCACAGTTTCCTATTTTAAATTGTCAAATTAATGGAAAAAAAGGCTTTTGCAAAAAAATCTGGTGTCGTAATTAATATATTCTTAAATTATTCATTTCGTTGAAATTTTTATCAAGAAATTTATTTGAAATTTTTATATATTAAAAAGTGTTTATCATAGCTAAGTGAAAATGAACACAGAGCTATTTTTTTAAATGACCTGAATTCTACGTGTTAATCTTTATGTCTGTCAAATTTATATATTTTTGACGAAAACTAAATAAGTCTGCCTTATAAAAAGATTCATTTGGATAATCCGCTCTTCTAAGAGTGAATCGCGTTTCCGTTTTGTTACAGCAGCTAAGAAGAAAAATCGTCCGATGATTTATTTATTAGCATGTTTGTACGTATTGAACGTAGGTGATTTATTTCGTTGAACTTAAAACTGTATTATTATTATATTCATTTTACATATGTATATGTATGTTGTAACTTAATCGGCATTGCATATGAATACGGTTAAAATAAAGCTTTAAGTATAATTATGAGAACAAAATAAGCAATAAATTATAGAAAACTGTTGTTTGTAGATGGAAACTTAATCAATTATATATATATATATATATATATATATATATATATGCATATATATATATATATTTAAACATACACCGTAACATATGTTAATTACACCTCACTAGTAAATTCAAAACAATTATTTAATATTTTACGACATACAATCTAACATCTCTACATGAATTAAAATATCATGTGCATAGATCGAAACTGTAGAAATTGTAAGACTGACAGAAAGAGGAACGTACAATTGTGACAAAATTAAAAGGATGTTTTACTAAAGAACGTTAAAAAGAATATTAAACTATTATAAAAACAACGTATTAATGAAGGTATTATATTTAATCTTATCAAAAATTCGGTGAACTTATGTAATTTCAATTCAGTTATATATTTTGGTCAATATGTTTTGAGTGACGCAAAATATATTGAATAATTTTCTATTATTAGTGAAACAAAATTAGATGACGAAGACGCCTTAATACGAACTTATACATTATTGAAATTTTTGTCTTCTAAATTTGCTTTGAATATCAATCATAACGTTAATCATGTAAATCTTAAAAGGAGTCAAAACTTGTGATTCACCCCCAACAATATGGATCTCAGCTACATTGGACATAAAATATTACCGACCAATTTTGAAATGGTTTTCATGTAGAAAAAAGTGGCAACGTATATTCGGCAATATTTTTTCAAATGTTTTTTTTTTTCTTTTGAAAACTTTTTAACGCGTGTTGAGCGTTTTTTTGGTAGGTGAAAATCTTATGGGTTCACGTCACCGACATGCTATTAAGTGAAGGCACATATATATATATATATATATATATATATATATATATATATATATATATATTTATATTTATATATATAATATTTAATAATATATAAAAATATATCTACTGCTCTGGAATCAGACTGGCGAACGCGCAGCGGTCTGTATAAACGTATACACATAGATGCATCAACGCATTGGATACACCCGACTGTATGATATGCGCTTTGGACACTTTTGGATGGGTAAAATCTTATGAGTTCGCGTCGCCAACATGCTGTAATACCAGTATATCTGTAGCTATAAGAGTGACGTGTTGTGCAACATTAGTGCTGTGTATATGTATACAAGTAAAGTTAGATTGACTATGTGGAAAGTTCATTGTGTATATACTGTGCATATTTTAAATTATGTTTAAGTTTGATTACTATTTTAATTGTTTAATTGTGGGATCACTGTGCAGTACAGCAGTGAGTAATAAATTTGTTAATATTTTTATATAGAAAAATGAATGAAAAAACAAAGCATTTATTTTTAAATATTTCCAATATTTGTATCAGTAGTTACGTCTAAAAATTTTATTTTATTTTATTTTTATTTAAATATTTGACCTCTGTAGTATGTATATCATGCAATAATTATTTCATAGCGGCTTAGGAGTTACCTTACTAGCGTGGTAAAAAAGATTTTTAGTTCTTCGATAATATTTTGGTTGCGGATTTTTTAAATTAAAAATTCCATAAAAATTTATTAAACCACTGTTTTGTTATAGTTTCAAGTTTTCACTTCTGTCGGCTGTCTTCCTTACTGCCCATGTTTTTTTCAATCACAATAATATTTTTTTTTTCATAACGTCGCAAATGTTAAAATTTATTTTTTGCACTTAAAAGTTTCACGTAATATAAATTTAAGAGTTATGTAGTTTTGTGTGAAACGTAATTATGTTTAGTAAGACATTTCGCATTTTTTATGAACAAACTGCAAAGATATTAATTCCCTCAGACGAACATCTTAAAAATTATATTTTCAACATTGCTATGCCGAGAGCAATAATTTTCAAACTTATTTCCATTTACTTAAGTAAGACCATGCAAATTTAAAGCAAGGTCTAGTAATGATTAAATGTGTTTATCATGTTGAAACTAATCACGTCACATGAAATTTATTACTTCTTCTCGACTATTAAAAGTGTATTGAAATTATGTATGAAGGGATTTTTCTTCATATCGTCATAGAATGGAATAACTGCAGACTCTAAAAATGTCTAAAGACAGAACAGAAGAAGTTTTTCCTCTACATACATCGTTGTTCAAACGCCGTCAGATAATACCATCTGAAGGTGGCTAATCTGTAAACAGGAATTTGTTGAAAATACTATTTTATTTTTACTATAAACAAGAGAATATTACAAATGCTATCAAGAAATATGTCAGTTTCCCAAATGATAAACAATAATCGTCCATTACAAATTGAATTTATAATTTATTAATAAGTAAAAAATTATTTTTCTGGTCTTAGTGATATTTTAATCTATGTTCTTGACCATTATTCAATTATTATATTGCTCCATCGATCTGATTCATATCCACATATTGTTTAATTTGTACTATATTTATAGCATATTTAATGAAATATAAACCTAATAAAGATGAAGGGCAAAAGATTTAAACATGGACGTAAGAACCTATGGAGATGATATACAACACATTTTATGTGGAACCTATCTCTCCACTTAAACCCGGTTTATATTCATATTTAGTACTTTTGTTAACAATGATGATAAAGATCATCAGACGAATAGGGGAATAAGAGCATTTTAACAAATTATATTGAATATCTTTTGAGATATTGCTTTTAAAACGTAATCGTGTTCTGCATTAAATGGCCTTAACTTACTTAGGTGGAATTAAAAAATGTAAGGCAAAGCTATATTACCAAAGGGTAAAAGATGACATGATAAGTAAATTCATTTATACAATTTCACTTTACAAAATGCTCACATAACTTGAGTTCACTTATTCTTCAAGATTACCATATTCGAAAATACGTTATTTCGTTATCACCACAGGAAAACGAGTCCTAACTTGCACTCACATCACTCGTCTCCAATCAAACATTGACTGAGTTCTGAAGAAAGCGAAACTCAATTTCGCCCCCAAACTTTTACTTGAGACTATGCGTATTCATTTGCACAAAACGCCGCACCATATATAAAGCCACGTAAATAAGCAAACGTATATTTTCTTCGGCAAATCAATACAGAGAACTAAATGCAATAACGTTCCTGAATTAAACCGCCAGTAGTTTCCTTGCGTGACTTGCCTGTTGCAATGAGCCCTATAAAGTATTGTCGGTTATATATCAGCCCCTTAACGTTGAATATTTTATTCTTTTGCATTCTTTACGTTTTGTAAACAAAAGTACAACGATGAGTACTACGGCAATGTTGTTGAGTGTAAAATCGCGAATTGCTTTTAAAACTTGGAATCCAATTATTGTTTAGTGCGCAATCATATCTTAGTGAAACCTTACGAATCATCCTTATATGATATCTAGATAAGTAACTCTGTTACAAAATGTAGAAACTATTCATAGTTTAGCTGCATTGAAGAAGCACATTACAAAGCTTATCGATTTTCTCGTCTTTATTTAAAAAACAATAAAATGATATAATGTTTGGAACAATATATATGTTTATTTTTGTTTGTTGTTTTCTTACAGAATAAATTATTACTGTTATACTATATATTACAGTAAACCCTTGAAAGTATGAGCTGTGATTAAAAATATGAACAAAATTTACCTGCTTTATTCGAAATGTTAGAGCAACGAAAATATTGATATTACAGCATCAAACAAATTAAATATGCATTTGTACATAAGATTTGATGTATTAAATATTCCATGATTACCTAGTTAAACAGTTTGGTACGTAAACGATTAAATTAAAATTTTTCAAGGATATTTCCAAAATTATAACTACTGAATCGAACTGCGTTATATACGTGACACAATTTACTTAAATGATCCCACTCCAATAAAAGGTCACGAACCACTACTTTACATACTAATGTATGTTCCTTAGTGTATGCCAATTTGGGTTGCTTGCTTGCAAATGAAATGTTAGATTTGAACTTTATCGGAAAACTCCAATAAAATAATAAACTGTTCCACCGTATTAAATAGTACCGATGATGGCACAGTTTAATGAATATTATGATGCTTTATTATAAATGTAATTAAATTTTTCTTATTTTTTTTCGGTTAGGGTTAAAAAGAATTGACCCTAGTAGCTCAAAAATTCATAAATTTGTGAATTACATTTTTCTGCTAAAATTAAAATATAAAAAGTTAGCGTTTACACGTACGTCTGTAGAGAATGGAATATTATGCCTTTCGTTTTATATCTTTTTAAAGCATTGTGTAATAAAGTTCTGAAACACATAATTAATATTTTATATGAAGATTTTAAGTGCAAATTTCGGAACCATAAACTTTAGTATTTTTTTAAATACCGAAATTGCATAGAAAGTAAATCTATATGTGGTTTATATCTTTCAAGACAAAATAAAATACAATTTTTTCAGCCTAACATAAATCGTTCATGAAGAAAACTACGGTCAAACTCATGTTTTTTCCCTCCTTGATCTGATAACAGAAGATTTCAAAATCCAATATTTTTTTATTATAAACAATAATGTTATATATTAAATTGTTTATTTCCATATTTAAAGAATCTCCGGAGTATATTAGATTATATACAGCTTCTTTTTCACTCTTTCGAAGTAAAATTTCTAGTAATCTTCCTTTAGTGGTTACTAAGGTTATTAAATATATATGCAGTAAAAAAATCAGGTTCCTAAATTGATGTTTCATCTGGGCATACGTGAGCCAGTCAGAACTTCTCTCTTTATATTTAGAATTTGTTGCAACCAATTACATTTGAATTCAATGCGATTTTCTGCGACGAGTAAATAGATTTTTTTTGTAAACATTGAATGTATAAGAAAGGTCCTTTAAATAAAATATTAACATCCTGAAAGCAGGAGCAAATTTAATTTACAATAACAAAAAAGTAGCGATATTTTAAAGCGGTTAGTCTTTCAAAACCTCTTCTTTTATTAAACTGAACTTTATTGTTGTCTTTACTCAAATTAAATTTTCTCCGACACGATTTTCGAAAAATTCATTTCATTACGTTTTGAGTTATTTGCTTGGTACCCTTGAGACAACCTTGACAGTTTTACACTATTAAATAAGTGTCGGAAATAACTAAAAAAAAAGAGGTTTACTAGTGAATTGCTATTGAATATATGGGTAATACCCATAGTTGAGAAAAAGTATATGTCTATTACATGCACTAAACATTCCATAATATTTCGGGAGCAACATTCTGTCTCTCTCTCCTTTAAGAGGTTCTTTAAACAATTATCTCTTAATATAAAATTCATAACAGACTCTCGCTCATAAATTTACATAAACTGCCCTTGCAGTTTAAGTTACCGGACGCGACGAGAGCTTTCTAAACTTTCCCCCAAAACTTTTTGCGTTTACCGACTTTCGTCAAATACGTCGCTTTAATTCAAAGTTGAAAGCTCTTTACAACTGTAATTATATTTTAAAGACGTCGAAGTTAATTTTATACTATACATACTTATAAAGACTTTATATTTCAAATTATATTTATTGACATCAAACACTAAAATTGACTAGAATAAATGATGATACCATATTCGTATTAAAAAAAGCTACTACTTATTTGTATGCAACCTGAAATCGTGCTGGAGCAAAATTTTAATACGTGTGATATTTTTTTTTAATTTGACCAATTTAGTTCTTAAAAATGTGTTAAGGTGTCCCTTCAGGTTTCAAGTTTTAGAACTATGAACTACTAATTCAAAACCTTTACTAAAGTATTTTACAAAAGATGGATCTTGGTAAAGGGAATAAAAAACTAAAATTTCACTCCATTTTCAATTAATTCCAAAATATTCAAAATTTTCTAGTTTATTACATTTTTTTTTTGGATAATGTGTTCATTATTATATAGGAGATAATATATTTTTTTGGAAATATGTCTACATGTTAATTGAATGTGGAATCACGAAAAATTAAAAGAAAATATTTGGTTTCTTTCAATAGCTTCAGATATTTTAAGGGGTATAGAAATAGTTAGAAGGGTATAAACTAATATCATCATTTCACTTTTTTCATAAAAATAACGGATGACTTGATGTTCGGTTCAGCCCAACCCAACATTTCATTATAGGAAATTTTTCCTTTAAAACAGGAAAATATGTTACAATATATATTTAAATTTTATGAGAAAAGTAGCGTTCGAAATTATTTTTCATAATAATTTGAAGGGCAGAGATATATATCGCAATTCATAAGAAAAAATGTTTCAACGAAATTTATAAAAAATATTTCTCATATTTGTTTTTATAAATTCACAACTTTTTATTTTGTGATTCCACTTTTGAAAAGGTGAACTTTATTGGTTAAATATTTTTCAGACCATTATTCGAAAAATTAGTTTTTATTATGAATGACCTCTTGTCCTTTCAGTAAGAAGACAAACATTAAATGAAACGGATATGATAATTAAAAATGAAGTTTAGAATTAAATAAAAAAAAATAACACAAACATTAAATTAATTTTAGTTCACACTAAATATAATAATAAATATTGCAACAGATTTCGTTTACTATTATAGTAATAACTTGTCAGAACCCAAACAAGCGAAACTTTATACAAAGTGAATTCAAAAAGTAAAATTAAATCTTGTTATTTGAAAAGAATCGAATAAGTTCTCGTTTTAATTTTACGCAGTCACGTTTCATAGCTAAATTTAGTAAGACAAGCTTTATTTAAGCTCCGTGTTAAGGTAGCGCTATACTTCAACTACTTTAATTTTTTTAAAAGACATGAAAACTTGCTAGTTAGTACGAGCAAAATATTTTTGAAATTACTTCATTTTGTATAGAATTTTCCTGGCAATTTTCAAATGGCTGATAAAAGTTTTTCAATTTCGTGCAAACTATTTGATATGGGCACTCTATATGTTATATTTACGAGTTTCAATGTAATGCTTGTGTGATTAAAATTTAATTTAGATATATAGTTCACAAGTTAAAAAATAATTTCGTCAAGAGCTATTACATGATTTTTATTTTATAAAATAATTATTTTATTTTTATTTTAGAAGAAATTTATTTTATCGGACAAAAAATCATGGGCCGTAAAACAAAGTTTTGTAACGTAAAAAGTTCGTCCATATTGTTGCAAACTTAAAATTTGTTCAGTGCATTATTCCACACGAGGTAAAATGTTCATTGATATTCTTGTGGTTGGCATGAAATTTGTTTACTCTGCAATACCTTTCTTTTACGCCGAATTTAAAAAACTGAACTATTGAGGAATTTTGACCTATTTATGTTTTCTATGCACGAATTTACTTCAAAAATATTTTATTTTATAACATAATAAAAAGATAAAAACCGATATAAAACAAAATTTAGAAATTCTGATTTAGACTTAGCTCAATATATTGATGTCATACAAAATAAATCATATTTTGCTCGACACAAGATGTGATTTATATATATATATATATACATATATATATATATATATATGTATATACATACATATATATATATATATATATATATATAAGAAATAGTACCAATTTTAGCGAGTTTTGGAACTGTTTTCAGTTATGTTTTTTCTTCATTTTGCCTCTAAAAACGTAATTGTTTTTTTTGTAGAATATTGTAAATATAACCATGTTATTTTTTGTTTATGTTTGTGCCACATTTTGTCTGTACAAGAAATTCATTTTTAAATCACCTTTTGTGAGATTAATCATAGGATTAATCCTTTCATATATTTTATTAAATATGTTTATATATTAAGCTATATATTAAATCTATTTAGAAATTTTAAAAAATTTCAGAATTGTGATACGAGAAAATGTTACATAAAAATAATGAGTTTAAACAACATTAAGCGACAGGTTAATAAAAACTGCGATTTCTGAAAATTATTTAAAGATAATCTTTGCTAACAGCCCACCTAAAAATATTGTAATACAACGAAACCTAGGTCGTGGTATAGAAATTAAAGAAAGTAGAAATAATACTACATCACGTAGTTTTATTTAATTGTGATCAATGAATTTCTACAAAATTAACGCCAAATATATTCAATATTAAATATGAAAATTGATTGGGACCTATCAAGGACTATGGAAGGAAAATTTTGGGTCATTACATTGATAGTAATCTTGAAATCATGATTATTTCGCCGAGTTTTATTACTTTTAAATAAAAGCTTTTTGTATGCTATAAGGCAGTAGAAAGTGTCTGTTTTTAAAAATTAAATCATTATTACTGCACAAAATTTGCTAAAATCATTCAAGTGACTAAAAATAAATATAGGTGTGAAGAAGCAATTGAGAGAAAGTGTGGAAAATTGTAAAAAAATTGAAATTTTTAGACGAAAATTGTGTTAAATGATTATGTTATTACGTAATAAAATGGCACTACATTTATTCCGATACATTCATATACTTCATTCCCACCGATATTATGTCTAACACATCTTGAAAAAATCTATACAAAATTAGAGTTTGAAAATTAAACTTGTGGAACAGGCAAGTGTCAAAGCAACGATCAAATTAACAGTCATCAATATGTCTGGAAACTGTTTAAGCAAGTGAATCGAAATATTATAATATAAAGTTCTAATGATATAACAACTACCTAGAATTAAAAAAAAATCTACGTACTATTAAATATTATAAAGAATTAAAGGAAGGAAACACTTTCCTTATTTTGAAGCCTAATATTATGTCAAAGAAATTTTAAAATTGAAAATGGTCAATTAAATTCTAATTTAATTTTGAAATAACACTCCAGTATTACTCCATTCAGTTACAAATGGCTTTAAAATAATTACATCCACTTTATATGCACTTTAATCTCTTGATTCTTACATTTTACTACGTATTAGTTACGACATCCACTTGAAGTCTTTACATGCAAAATTTAATGCAGATAGATGTAAAGCTATAGAAACTGCAAGCTTTTAAGGGATAGACGGACAAATATGAGAAAACCATAATGTTTATTACTTCTGTAAATATTCATTGGCGACCTTTTTACGTTGTATAGCTTTTAGACACTGATTTTTTTACAGGAAAGACACCACAATATTGTAGGTGGATTTGCTTTTAAAGTAACTTCTGAAAAATGCGTCAACTAATGTGTTGAGCTTTGTCTTAAGTATTTATAATTTCAGAAAGCTTCTCCAAGTCCAAATCCACCTTCGGATTATTCATTCCAAAGTGGTATAAAAATTTTATTTATAGCCATTAATATTTGTTCTTTAGTTATTACTTCTCTGGTACGGTACGAAGTTTTTGAAACTGTGAGAATTACCTGTGGGTAGGCTCGATTATTATTTCCTCCTGTCCTTCCATCAGTTTATCAATGACAGGCTTTTAGTTTCTAAAGTTTTAGACCTATATGCATAGAATTTTATAAAGGGATGATTTATTTTGAGATGTTACTGAAATTTGGTAATTCGAAATTTTGATTTACCTCTCCCTAGAAATCAAGCTAGTGCAAGTAATTTTTTTTTGCGAATTCTATTGAATGCCATTGGGGTCATTTAAAATAAAAATGAAGTTACATTCTCGCATAATTCATTTTTGAGCTCCATTTGAAAAATATTGAACTTCACTCGCAATCATTTCATTTTTTAATCAGTAATTTGAAAATTTAAAAAATTTCCGATAATAATAAATATTAATATGATAGCATCTATATTTTTATGTAGACATAGATGACTACATGACCTTACTTTGAGGATCTTCCAACACATATTTAGACAGTTTTTACATATTATTTCTTTAATTAGAAAACTACAAGAAGTGCATTTCCATGAGAACTTAATGAATCGAATGAGAAAAACAAGTACTCTGGTAGACAAATAATAAGTAGACCGCTAATTACACGTGACAAACAGAGTACACGTAACAAAAGAGGGATATTTGCATAGATATTTATACGAAAAACACAAACTCAAGGTAATATTTTCTTAAACGAAAGCTAAACCGTGATACGATAGAGATATGATTTAAATAAATGAAAAATATATAAATATAGTCATTCGCTCAAAGGCATTGAAAATGTATATTAAAATTAAAGTTTGAACTCTTCAAATATTATAAGGTAATAATTATTTTGAAGGGCATTTTTTGATTTCATCTTAATGTTTATTTTATTGTTATATATATATATATATATATATATATATATATATATATATATATATATATATATATATATATATATATATATATACATATATATACACATATATATATGTTCATTTTAACAAATGTCAAAGGTTATTCATTTTCCACTTAAAATCTTGAATAATTTTGCCAAATACTTTAATTTTATGTTTTTCATGAACTTGTTCGTATTCAGTCCTGATGTACGTATCATTATAGAAATCTTCTCGCTAAAGGTCTTTTCAGTTTAACATAGAGGGCGAAGTTAAAGTCATACTGTAATTTTTCAAAATAAAAACTTCTAAACGACATTTCGCGTAATTTTGTTTTGTTAAATCCATCTTATAAATGAAAATTTTTAACAATTTATGTAGGTGAAGATAAACTAAGCGTTGATAAATGATTCTAATTGAATGAAAAGTTTTATTAAAAGTGGAAATAATTGCCAACCTAAAAATAATGAAACAGAAATAATTTTCTCTCACCATGTATTGAGATTAGTATCACAGTTATTACGAGCACGTAATATTTCAAAGAATTTAGTAACAAAGTAGGTATAAAAGAACATAAGCTCTGTAAAACAATTTACAAATTAAGCTTCCCATGCTGTAAGTCCGTACACGACTCGTTTCTTAAGGTTTACAATAGAACGTAATTCACTTAATTGTAAGATTTTAATTATTTATGTTAATTTTTAGAAATCCATTGATTGTTTTAAATATTTTCTTAAATTAGTGTGCTGAATAACCATTTTCACTGTTTAATTTTTGACGACAGTTATATTTTTCATAACTTTGTTTTTGTTTCGAAGTTTATCCATGCTGATTGTAAAGGATTAATGTGAAGAAGAATATCCAATTTTATCTTAACACATAAATAATAACATAACCTTAAACACATAAATATTATTTATACTTTCGGCTAGATTTTGTATTAACTTTTAATATGAATTAAGAAGAAAAAACATTAAAGTACACAGTTTTATAATATTTTTTTGTGAACTTCGTCAGCCTTACTAGAATTAATATAGGATATATTGGAATAAAGAAATTAAAAAATTAAGTAAACGTATCCGACCGATTCCTTAGAGTTTCGTATCTCAAAAGGGAAAAAAACGGAGCCCTTATAAAATAACGTATGTGTTCGTTACTACGTCCGTCTGTTGCAGCCGTTTTGCTTAAAAGTTGTTTAAAGTGGAAATTGGAACTGGCATTGTAATAACCACTATTCACCCATATATATTTCAATATTAAAGCGTGAAGTACTTGTATTAAAATTTTAAAACGGCAAATATCCATTTTGGTTGGTAATTTCTTACACCGTTGGAATATAAAGTACAAGAGAAAGATGCTTCGGGAAATCTAGATTTTATGCCCTCAATAGATATTGCGTGGCGAAAAATAAGGTTAATATTTATAAATAACTAAATAGATGTACCATGAACCCCTAAATGCGTGACAAGTTAAATATACTTTTCAGCGTTCATAATTGTATCATAACTTTCCCATATATCAATGGTTACATATCATAATAAAAATGAATTCAATATGTAATGCAAACAGGAATTCACAAATAATAAAGCAACAAATAATGTCGGAACTTCAAATTACATTCGAACATAAACTTTGACACGTTTCCCTTTTAATACCACGAACAGGAAAAAACATAAACAAAGACACAAAGTGGAAACAGCATTAGCCCACATGGTAAAAGTTACGCGGAAATCCCGCACAGCATGTCGCATCGCTAACGAGCTGCTTTAATCCACTTCATCAGTCGCGGACAAAATATTTGGGCGGAGTTAATTAAATGGAAATAATTTCAAAATGTGGGTTTTGTACATGTGTAGGAAACAAATTGTTCTTCCGTGTTCACTTTGTTACTTCCTACATACTTTTACTTGCTTCAAGACATTTGAAGCCGGAACCTCGAAACACGGTGGTGAAACGAGGCAGAACAACTATTTTCAATTCGGCTTTTTTAAAAAAATTCATTTTTTTAATCTTCTATCTAAAAACACCCTTTTATATACACTGAATAATTTTAGATGCACGGTTTAGCTGATTCATTATTTATTTGATCCGTAGTAAAGATTATAGAATGTTTTTAAGGAAAAGTCAGCTAATTGAATCAATCAATTGATTGAATATTCTGTTGCTGTGTACTGTTAAGGAGGACTATTTTGGTTAACTATTATGTTTATTGACATACACT
Source organism: Druceiella hillmani (assembly GCA_039881145.1). Lineage (NCBI taxonomy): Eukaryota > Metazoa > Arthropoda > Insecta > Lepidoptera > Hepialidae > Druceiella > Druceiella hillmani. The sequence continues at coordinate 26,063,107 of JAYKKI010000004.1, read as the reverse complement.
CTATTATTTTGTCCTTTTACGAAAATTGTCATTTTTCTTACGATATAACCTTTTAATCACATATTTTTTTTATTATATAAGTTACTTGTAATGTTATATTATTATACACGAGAGATGAACGTTTTAAACGCATTTCAACTTTTTTGAGTTTCAGACGAAATGTTGTGTCACTTAATTTTCTCTGCATTTTCTAGATATATGTGTGTTTACTCTATTTTTTCAAAACTTATTTGCTTAATCTAAAAAAGAAGCGATAACTAAGCGCCATGTTTTACGTAAATGTCCTCAAAATTGTTCCTATCTTTACCAGCCCTATTCCAAAACACGTCTTCTAGGTCAACTAGAATCTACTTTATAGTTAGGATAATTACTCTAATCATCATATAAGTTTTGTTCATTATTTTCTTTAGTCGGTCAGTTTATTCGTCGATATAACAGCCATTTTACTTATGAATTGTTTTCGTATAAAGCTAGCATGGCTGTGGCATTTTAAGCTCTAGAATTTTACAAGACAAAAAGGTATTTGATTCTCCGAGGACTTGCCATAATAATTTTATTTAGTTTGACTTTTCTTGACATTTTAAGCGATTTATGGAAAGAAACACATTAAGGTAAGGTTTATTGATTACAATTTTTTTTGGATTATTGACATATTCAAAGGTGATCAATTTAATTCGAATGAAAATTTACCCCTGTCTTTGGTTTTAGGACAATTTAACTGAAGTGATCGGTGACCGCCAATTGAAAAAACTTTTTGAATAAATATGATTAATATTCGATTACGTTCAATATTTTTAGATGATCGGTTATAATTAAATAATTTTTTTTTCACTAGCTTAACATAGGAAATATTTTATCTTTTAAACACGAAATAAACAAATTTTAAAATATTTTTCTAATTTTATGCTTCAATATACAAACGAAAAATTAAATTCGAATTATGGACAATTAATTCTAATACACCGAAATGATAGAAAGAACTATTGCAACAAAAATTTTATTTTTAATAAATAATTTTACCTTACATTTCATTAAATTCAATTAAAGGGATGTATAATTTTATAAAAAATTATTTCAACTCATATGAACTTCATTTTAACTTGATTACAAATTCATTTTAACTTGATTACCGATTCCAAAATCATCGTGTAACTTGTATTTAGGGTAAATGTATTCAACTCTCATTTTATGAACGGATTTAATGTGTTAAATTTAACGTGTAAGGGCTGTGTAAAAGGATTTAATGTGAAAGTGCTGCGTATCTCAAAAGAAAATAAAATAGGATTCATGTAAAATTGCTCACATGTTCCTTTATTCACATCTTTGTCACACTCGTTTTTCTTGGAAACAATTTGCGGTAGAAATTTCGCAATAGTTGATATTCTAAATATAACTCAAAAAATAGAAATATTCAATTTTACTTATTTTGAAATATCCGTAGAAAAGTACTTCTCTGTTCTAATCTTAAAAAGTACTGAAATTTAAATAATGAAAGTAATATCACTTGAAATTTATAAACGTTTTTAACATTTGTACTTTGCGCCATTTGGAATTTATTATTCTAAATAATTCTAGAACATAAAAAAATATTTTAGAACATTCTACACCACAGTAGATCATCGTGGTACATTTTAGAAATATGAGATTATCTTAGGTTTTCATAGAATATTCTGGAATATCCAATATTGTTCTCGAACATTCTAGAATGCAATGTATTAAAAAAGGATATAAGTATTTTAAGGATGCAATGTTTTACAGAAGGATAGAAATATTTTATTACATTTTTGCCACCCACGCCCACCCATTTCCTCAAACAGGGACCAAACACCTTTATGCACACCATTAGACCAAGGCCCATTGCCATGAAAACTTCGAGTGGATGGCAGAAGGTAGTCATGGTGAAGTTCGTTTTTACGTACATTCAGTCTTCTCTTATATATATATATATATATATATATATATATATATATATATATATATATATAAATGTATATATATATATATATATATATATATTTTTTTTTTTTGGTATAGTTACACCTCAATCATCTTATTGCAAGAAATTTTTAATCATTGTGCTTCTTTACGTTTCATTTTTGTTTTCTCAAATTAGTATAATAAAAATAACCTGCGCGAGGTAACTTTTTATTTCGGACACGAAAATATTCCAGGGCCTGTTTCAAAAGTGGTGTTTTTTAAATTTAAAGAAATTATTTCCGCCACGGTAGAAGCTTTAATCTAAATGCCAAAAACTCATTAAAAGTATATTAGGAAGGAACAGAATGGAAAAGTTTTAAGCTTATGATAAAAAAAATATTAGTAGCGTGTAGACACAAAGGAGAGAAGAAATTCAAGTACGCAGGAAATAATAAACTCTAAATTTAATACAGACGCATTATAAATCAGGACAATTCTATTTAACTTAATTTTAATAACAGAAATCGTTAAAAGGATTAGTGGCCAATCTAGTTATGGCAGTAAGAGTTGTCAAAGTTAGAGTTAAAAGTACTTCAAATTAATTTTTTGCAAGTATTTATTCTAAGTCATTCATTTGTATTGAAATTGTAGATAAAATTGTAATGCCAGACTGCAGGTATCAGCTTTATATTTTGACGGCACATGTACATATATCATTCAGATGTTTTTCATTTCCCTTACTCGCATGACCAATAAAAATTAGTACATTTTTCTACGAAGTACCTTTATAATAAGTATTTTTTAGGAGGTTCACATTTTAGGTATGATGTACCCTGAACGTTATTAATTAAAAAAGGTGAATTGAAATATTTTCAGCCATCTTCAAAGAATTACTGTCTCTCCATTTCTCAAAGCAAATCTTTATTGCTTTCAATTCGAACGAAGTCGCTTGAGTTATCGCGCAATATTTAATGATGGGAAATAGTTGAGTCTCACATTTCGATAAGTTTGTGACAAACGAATATTATAAAGTATCTTTTCGTGTAAAAATTGTCTAAAGTGGTGTACTATGCTCACTGTGGGATGTAAAGCTTTCATTATTGATAATAATTCTTCAGTTTGCAATTGAATTCATATATTGTTAAAGGTTACTTTCACAATACACCATTTATATCTATCATTCATTTTGAAATTGGATGTTACCAAAAGTAATTCAGATAATTAGTGTAATAATTTCAGCAACTCTCTGAAGTAGAATATTTGAGTGCTAAAACTTCACAAGTCGTAGATCAGCCGGTGTTAACCTACACATCACTTATGACTGTCATTTGTCTCGTTTCATCAGTTGTAATTTTTAGTACCTATGTTATTTACTTTGTCATTATCAAAATTATTTGTACGGATAAAGAAAAATTACAGCTTTATACTATATTAATATCTTCATATTGCGGAAACCTTTTCCTTAATGTAGCCAATTGTGATTGGAACATAATTTTTAAGGTTACACAGAACTATTTTCATATAGCAAAGCCTCCGTATTGTAAAGAAAAATTACAGGGCTTAAATTTCTAACAAAGTTATTCTAGGTATATAACCTAGTTGTTAACATTAGCGAGCTTTTTTCAAGTTATATTAAAATTAAGAAAGTTTAATGATGCTTTGCTTGTTTATATAATGTCAAAGGAAAGTTGGATAAAATTTAACTATAAAGTGCTTTTTATGAAAAATTACGGCATGAGTTTTATTTTGTTTTTAAAACAACCTTGAGCGGCGTTTTGTAAATTTGTTCAATAGCGCTTATGCCAAGGCTAACTTAGCGCTGCCAGGCCAGAGTGGCTGACAAGTCAATCTTCATACCTTTAGCATCATTTTATATAAAAGTTTGTGTAATAGCTGTACAACGAGGTCAACAGGCCGGCAAGATAAAAGATGAAGAATATTAGTTCCAAGTTTTTCTATATTATTCTGTAAATGACAATTTCAATTACTTGTAGAAGCCACTATTTTGTCAGTCCGTGTTTCATGTTTTAACTTCTATGATAGAGTTTTTATGTCTCATTTTAACATTAATGATTAAGGACTTGTAATCATAAATCCAAGATTATTAAGCATCTTATATTTTATCGTTGAAGCGACTTATTAATTTAGCAATTATTCACAATATTGAACAAAATAATTTCAAATATTATATGTCATTTAGTAGGAAGTTTCTTTCGTCAGTACGTATCTATTGCTATGGTTATTAATAAAATCTTTAAAAAATTACAAGGTCAACATAATATAATATTGCAAAAAAAACAAGCAAGAAAAAGAAAAAAGTATCACGGAGACTCTTTTATGGATCCGAAATTGGTGTGACTTAGTGATTTGTAAAACTTAATATATGGTTACCTAAACATAAACGTAACTTTTTAAATAGTTTTCCTAAACGTATTTGTTTACTATCTGACATGGTTTATGATGTCTGATGTTTATATTGTCTAATTTGTTTTCCAAAGAGACAATTGTCGAAAATAAACCTACCATTTTTGTGCCGTTTTTTGAGACTAACACTCTATTATATATAAATTTGTTAATTTTCAATATTTTAAATAAAAACTAATGTGAGAATACTTATTAATATATTTGTGCTATATTATTTTGTCAACCTAAAAGCAAATTATTAATAAGCTAAACAAATAGTACTAAAAAGGGTTTTATCGACTACTTGCAAAGTTAACACTCTTAATTAATAATTAGTCTGAAGCATGTGAAATTTTATGCATGTAGGTTTAAAACTATCGGAAATGTAAGGCTACAATAGTTTCAGCGAGGGAAATACAAAGTGGTCTAATCACACATTGAGGTACTAAGTGGTCGAACCGGTCGGTCGGCGGCTTCTTACTTCTAAACTATAAAAATAATATAAGAACCGAAACTTCCCGCCTAATGTGTATTCTTCGGCCGAAAATTATACATTATATATAAAATTACATGAAATCATTGTACTCTATAGTTTCTCCCGTATATGTAGAGAGTGGATGAATTTTCTTTTTATTTCGTGATGCCATATCCATAGAGTACCATTGAAAAGACCAGGGGAGAAATTTACATTTCATAATCCATTTTGGCATGATATTTTGATTTAAGTAAAAAAAAATATAACAAGTGTAGGAAATAAATTTAAATACGGTGCCCTCTAGTTGACTTCTAGTGGAATTGGTTTTTTTAAATAATATTTATATTTTTTAACTTTTTAAATAAAAAAGTGCCATATTTAATTAATTTATTTGGCTTCGCGAGGTTATTTATATCTCTAGTTTAGATGGCGCATCTGTCTAGACCACTACTTGGTGAACTAACCACAACTTGGAATATAATGAGAGAGTAGAAGGAGAAAGAGGATTATATTTATTACACTAACAATATTATAAAAAGAAGAAATTCCTTGAACTTGAGAGTGAAAACTGAGAAAAAATTATTTAAATTTATAATTATTTCAATTCGAGGATCGTGAACATTTCTTGATGGGACTTGCTACAAAAATTCCTATTTGTTCTTTCAGCGTTCTATTAGTATCTAAAAATATATTACATTCTTGAATGTCTCCATATTATATCATAAAATTTATAGAAAACTGTATACCCAGCTAGCTGAAAATGAACGTAAAGCTATTGATTGATAGAGTCTAATGATATAATGGTCAAAATGTAAATATATATATAAATCTACGTTATGTTATCCGCCAAAAATAAAATAAACCTGCTATATAAGAGGATTAATCAGAATAATCTATTAAAGTTGGAAACGCGTTTCCGTCTTCTCATAGAAGCGAATGAGGAAAATGATCAAATGATTTATTTATTGTAATCAAGTCACAAATTAAACTACTTTTTCAAAGTATTTATATAAATATAATCCCAATTATTGAGCTATAAATAAATATTTACATTCTTTTATACAGACAGTATTGTAAACTAATGCAATGTTGAACCTACAAACATCCAAAAATTTAAACTCTTCATTTCAATTTGAGAAATTATTAAACAAATTTAATTACATACATATGTAATTACATTTTCTGTTATATTTAAGTTGAATCTTAAAACTATATTACATTAACAATAGTTACATTTTTTTCAAAATCGTCGAATATTAAACTTCTGTCATTGTATTAAGATCCGAATCTTTAAATGCTTTTCATGTCGAAATTTATTTTAGTACTTGTCAGATTATTGTAACGGCTCTGTATGTGAGAGTATATTCGTGAAAGTACAGACTAACTATTTTCTAGATTATTTTAGATACCAATTTTAGATACCAAGTAATGAAATTAAGTGTCTCCAAGCAATGAAATTAGATAAGATGTCTTAGCGAACATCTTATTCGATTATAATTTACTTAAAATATATTTGATGTATAAAACGTAATTGATTATAATCAATATCTAGACAAGGAAAAAATCGTTGTTTTTTTTTAATTATTGCTACCTATTTGAAGCCGAAAGCTACATCGGCATTTTTTATAAATACACATTTTGCGAAGTTACTTTTATTTTTATTAAACACCCGTATGGATGATTCATGTAAATAATTAAAATAAAAGTAAAAGAATTTACTAGAAGTGTTCTAAAATATGTCTGAAGAAGCAAATATTATTGAAAGTATGAAAGTATGATAAGCACAGCACGTAATTGTTTAAAATTTACCTTAATTCTTCAGAGAAGTCAATATTCAGTTATTCAAGTTACATTCAAATAATTTTGTACATTTGATATAAACTTATTTTTGCTAAGTGTTTTTGTTTCAATTTCACCAGATTTAATTAACAGTTACAATTACAGATTTAATTAACAGTACATTAAGTATAATAATTTTTTTAATTGCAAAAGGAGTAAAATGACAATAGAACTTTTTCAAAATTTATGGATGTTTAGAAAAAAAACAAACTCCACTTAGTTTTCTATGTAACCTCCTTGTTTATTTACATATTTTGTTATTTGCCGGTACATGGGAATTTAAATTTTGTTTTAATCTTGTTATAAAAGAATGAAATTGGTCCTGTCTCTAACCAAAAGTACACAAATGATTTCACATTTTGGTCGTCATCAAATCAAGTGACCCAAATATGTGGTCGACAGGTGAGAATAAATATGAGTTATTTTAAAACCCATCCTGGGTTTTAAAGTATTTCCCAATAATTTTCTCAGGTCACAGCCAGCAACCTGCTCCTATATATCGTACGAATGTTGATCTCAGTGATTCTAGGCCGGGATCGGCGGACGTGATTCATATTCACCACTGATTCTCAGACATTTGGAAATTCAAGTGCCGTGAGTCGATGCTAAATTTTGTTTAATACGATACGTTTGAAAATGGATAATATTGTTTCCAAAAATATTTATAAAGAAACAAAACAGCACATTTTTAAGGTATCAACGTATAACTTCAAAGTATGAAAATTGAAACTCATTATAAATACAAACGATCAAAGAAACTTGACTTCGACCTTTACAAAAAGACATATAACAATTATATTTTAAATGAAATTTAATATTCTTCGTTTTATTAAAAGTCGATTAAGTTTATTTTAGTTTTGTGTTTCAAAATTTGTTATTCATTGTAATATCTGAGAGAAAGTCATTGGTATCCATTGTCTTATATCTTAAATTACTTAAAAATATCTATACATTTCCCTCAAATTTTATAGATTTTTTTAATTTTGTGTCTTTTTAAAATTAAAATTTTAAAAATATTTTCAAAAAGTTGTGAAATGAGGTTTTACACTTTTTGACAATAAGATTTCGTTTTCAAGTGAATATTTAATAAATTATTTTGAAGTAACTTAAAAACATCAGAAACGAAAGAAGAAAATCGAATACACGCAAATGGAACAAGCGTCATACACTTTAACACTGTCGGTTTCAATATTACAAAAGGAGACCGGAACAATTCTAAATAGTATTGAGCCCACTCGTTAGACGAATAAAAATGACACTCTTGTATAGAAAATATGAAGAAAATAAGCCTTCATAATTTCATTTAAATCGTCAATCAGACAAATTAGAAATATCAAATTTTTTTGGAAAACTCAAGTTGTTTCTCAATAACTTGTGAATACAGAACCTTTTGAACTAACAAGATGAAGTAAAGTATATATTGTATCTCGTCGTATTATTCTATAATTCACAGGTAGAGAAAGGAAGCACAGATTGTATATCGCTATATATACACAGATATAACATACTAATCAACGAATCTCGCAAGCCTAACAGGGTCGTCGAAAAGAAGCCGCAAAAATATGGAAAGGAGTAAAAAAACCTTAATTTTGACAAATTGGAGAATAAATATCAACATCAGTTACCAATTTATTTTTCATTAGTTCAGGCAATGACTACAAAAAAAAATCGCTATTGACTATTTTTTATAATTGCTTCTGAAAATTATCTTCTCTTCATTAAATTGTTATTGTTATTTTAAAATTTTTTAACAATTCTTGATAAATAAAGTACTGCGAAAGATTTTTGGTTAGAAAACATATTTTATTTTTTCCTCTTTCCTGGTTATCAATCGTTTAATTGTTTCTCTTTTTATATTCTAAACAATACCAGATTATTAAAAAAATATGATCTATGTCCCTAATGCCATGCACAATTTTGCTGATTTCTTTTCAGTATTGAACAATATTAACTATAAAAACTGTAAAATTAAGTCTGTAATTTAAAATTAATCCATCAAAAAATGTAAACAAAGAGTCGTAAAAAATAATATTCGTATATTATATTTTATAGAGAGGAGTCAAAAATAAAAACATTTCATTTATCAGTGAAGTTCGTGAATGGTCTTGACTTTCTCACTACATATTCAGCTAAATATATTGATACTATTAATTTTCAAGACAATAATTCTTACAAATATAAGAGCTATCCTTCATCTGGTTATAATAATTTACCGTTGCAGACTATTTTAATACAGGTCTAAGTGCGTTCAAAATAGACAAAAATTTTGAGTAAAATATCACGTTTTCAATAAATTACATACATTATATTTATTATAAGTGGAAAACCAACGTGTGTATTGGACGCCTAAATTGGCAGCATACGTTTTGGAATGTTTTGACGCAGCGTTAACCATTTTTATTGTCACTTCGTTTATATGCGAGTACATACATGCTATTACACGAAATAGAACAAGATCGACTATTACGTTTGTTTGCTTCAATGAGGTACAAAAGAGTCATAAAGTTTTAAAATCGGGTCGGCATAGGTGAATATTTACACGTAAAATATTTCATATTTAACTTATATAGTAATAACATAAGAAGCACTGATTTGTATAAAATTAAATAAATGCTTGTATTTATCTCTCACAATTACCATTCTCAATATTATATTAATGCCTATTATATAATATTGAGAATAATATTATATTAACGGACTATCTTGATTATCTTAATTAAACTGAGAAATTATCTCTCCATAAATTAGAGTACAATATATTATTTGCGAACATGAGGGTTATGCCAATCACAGTAATATGAAAAATGTTCAGGTTTTTTTGCAGATAAAGTAATATATTATTACTCGACTGAAAATTCTCGTAATATTTTTCAGATTTAAAACTTTTGTATAAACGTATAAAGCGTTTCAAAAATAAATTTATAAGTTTCATTAAAGTTTTTTACTAACTTATTTTAAGTTACCTTGCATTTGATTACGTATTAATATCCCCTATGATTATTAATTTGAAAATATAGAAAGAGCTATTGAAATTAATATTAATTATTTTCCGCATTTTTGGTCTCTATAAAGTGCACTTTGTTTTAGGTGAATCCATAAAAAGGAATATGATATATCGCAGGAATTTTTCTTTCTGTCTTATTTGATATCAAGTTGAACACTCATTGTATTAGGTTAAACTTATATTTAATATTGCGTATGCTAGAGAAAATTTTTTTCAAAATGGCAAGCATATCTTAAATCCAACAGCTTGATAAAAATGACTGGTTAATTCTGACAAATTTTGAAAATGTTATAACATTATTCACTTCCATAATTAGTTCACGTAATTTAATTACTTGACGTACGCCTTATAAATTTAGCCTCATTAGTAAAAAATCGAAAAAACAACTAAACAGTTTTAGAATAGTGAGCACCGTACATTTTATTTCAAAATAACTTGAATGCAGTGGAAATTATGTCTTCAAGAAATGTATCTCGAAAGATTCTAAACGATAAGACAAAATACATGAAAAAAAAGTAATATGTACTTAATTAAAGAATATTTTTTTTTTAAAAACGCGAGAGTGCATTTGTAAGGTTTCAATCCCTTAAAACTTATAAAAAAATATATTATGGAAAAAGTCGGTTTCTTTATGTTTGGAATTTTATCGATTTACCTGAGATATGATCATTTTTTATGTATTCACTACCTCTGGCTAGTGAATACCTAAACCTATAACCATCGGTAATTGGCACAAATATCTTCTTCAATCAATTGTATTTTTACTTTTACTTTATCAAGAGAGTACTTTCAAAAAAATTCAAAAGCAATTAGAAATGCTTGATTGTTACCAATATATTCTGATAAAGAAAAGATATGTAATACATAACTTAAGTATATAAATAGACCAAACTTTTAGCAATATGAGATCTAATATTCACAATTATGAAATACAAAATTGGTTACCTATTCCAAACTATCACTTTTTGTTTATTTTACACAATGTTTATATCAATTGAAACATCAACTATCAGCCTGCGATATAAACTTTTCCCAAGCTCCCATTTTTCACGTCGCTGCGTGGTAAAATATCTTACGTAAACGTAATTTCAAACAAACTTCCGAACAAAACGCCAACAAATTTATAAAGCTCTGCATTAAGTTCTTACAACTCGTAAAAACTTTTTTAGTTCACAGCAACCTCACTAACTTTCGGTTGGAAGTGGTTTAAGGTTTTTTATTTTTGAGAGATTACTTTTTTTTGTAATTTGAGATGTATTGGCGGGATTTTAATAGTAAATTGATATATCCGCGGTATTCTTAATAGCATACGGTTTTTAATAGTTTTTAGGTAATTAGAAATGAAAAATAGAATATATTTATGAATATATATGAATTATTGCTGTTATGTGACTACTGACAAATAGGTAACTATTTAATAAAGAGTATCAATACAATTAACCGGCTGAAATAGTAATTTAAATATAGGTGAAATAAATACTACCTCGGTGATATGGTAATAACTCTTTTCGACGTATGATTGCTACACATCTTTACCCTGACATCTTACACTACCTTAATGGAGGACGGGGTTAAGGTATGTACAAATGCAGTTTCTTGGTTAATACCAATTCTCTTTATTACGAAACAATAAAAATATATTTTTTATTTAGATAAAGTATGTTTAATGAAAAGATATCAGATTAAAAAATATTTATGAAGATATATAACAACTGTGTAGGTATTTCGAATGTTTAAATAAGGATATATAAAAAAATATTTAAAGCTGTAAGTGAGAAAATGAGTAGCTTGAGACATGTTAAATATAGAGGGATAAAAACAGAAGACCACTAGCCGTGGAATAATTATTATTATATATTATTGTTGGAAAAAACAAAGACAGAAAACAATGCCATAATAGAAAATAGTATTTATGTTATTTTTTATATAAGCATGATTTGAAAATTGTAATGAAGATTTTAAACAACTGTGGTCTCCGGACTACATTAGAACTTTAACAGTAATGATTTAAGGTTGTGTAAATACAAATGGGTAAAAATTATTTCAAGTTGGGTTAATCTTCCGTAATTTATATTGAAATTATGAGCAATATTTGAGAGTGACTAATGAATCGGACACCAAATGTTAAGCATGACAACACTTAAAAAGTTTTCGTATGCAAGCATCAATGCGTACCTGTGTGCTATTGAGAGAAAGAAGGCAAATGTTAAGAAAATTATCCTCAAAATGTGTTGAAAAATTCAGTTATAGCAATTATAAATTTTATTTCCAACTAATAGTTAGAAAATTTAGATTATATTTTATATTATATTTTAATTATTTGAAATATGTTAAAAAAGTCAATTTAGATTATATGTTATTTCTTTGAAATATGTCACAGGCAAATTAGGAAAATAAAAACAAAAATTATTCAACTCGTATATTTTGTTTTACTATGACATCTTTAAAGTTATGTTTTAAGCTTTCTTACCGTAACAATACCGTTCATAAATAAATAAAATAATATTATCAATTTCGATAAAAGTATCTAATAGATCACTAATATAAACTGTGTTGTTTTAAAGTTATATATTCGCATGTATAATTTCCATTGTAAAATTTATCCCCTTCATGGATGCTTTCTAGTTTATTAATGAATTTACGCTAAATCATCCAGAATATTATGAAAATATCGTGTTCTTATTAAAACTAATTTTTCATACGTACATATTTAATTACTTATTGAATGTCATAAAGGATTAGAGTCTAAAATATAAGACTTTGTTAGTATTAAATGATAAGCCAATAATCGAATTGCCTGAATCAAAAATGTATGAAACATTTTTGATGACCAGAAAAAATGAATGAGTAAAGCTAACCAAATGTTTACTTCCTATTGTCGCATGTATTCAAAACGTTTTTTAAAAATTGTTTATACGCTTCTAAAAATACAAAATATATAATAATTTCAAAGCCACAAGGCAAATATGTTTAAAATTGAACGCTATTCACTTACACACCGGATTGCCATACGAGTCGCCTTAATTCATTTGATTATCTCGGAAGATAATGTGAACACAGGGTTAATCAAATGGATATAAATATTTTAATATATGTATGTGTGTATGTCATCATCCACCCTTTTACTTTATTTTATTCAAACATGACAAGACTCGCATTTATTTATAAAGAAACACAAAACATTAATCTGAAAAGGATACTAGATTGAGAGGGAATAAATTGTTTTTGTTAATTTAGGTTATGTTCTTTTCCTGAAAAATGTAAAATCTTCAGTCAAGTGTTATTAACTAAACTATTCTCTATTACTAATATACTAACTCTAAAATATTCTTCGACCGAAATGTGTCAGTACTCATAAAGTTAAAGAAAAAGGCCATGACGAGGCTAGGTAGCGATGAATGACTGTAGATTTATTTTTTATTTTCTGTTCAATTATTAAAATTTAATTGACAGAAAATAAAAAATTCATTATTAAAGTCTGTTATATTTTAGAAATTGATACGCAGACTTTCATTTATACAAAAATATTTGAAACATTTTATTTTACCTGCGTTTAAATAATGGGTACACAGGTATCAAAGAGTATCAGCAGATCTTTTCTTTTTAGCCAGTTTATACAATTAAGTTGACAGTATAAAAGTCTGAGGAGAATTGTTACGAGAGATTTCATTTCAATAATGACGCTTTCATTAAAGACGTAACTTGATAAAATATTGAATTAAATATTGAATATATTTATTTTTCATACACTCTCCATGACATTCTACACATCGCTTCAATTGATGGAAGGAAGAGACAAGCGAACAGCCCACTTCTCGTTGGACATCTCTCCCAGGCCTCGTCGAAGGCATTCACCCTTTTTTCCTTGTCCAGGAATCGCATTTGCCGAAGTTTATCTTTTTGGGAATGAAGAGTAACCATGATGTGAATTTGGAGCTGTATGGTGGATGGTTCATAATTTATATACCTGATTTAGTCAAATATTCAGTAATTTCACTAAATGTATAAATATATTGTGGAGATAAAGGCGAGGATAAAAGCGATTTACTGCCAGGACGTGAATCTCAAAATGTTTCGAAAATAACGAGAAAACAATTGCGACTCTAGCAGATTGTGGTAACAGTTCTCTCATTTCCAGAAAAAATAGAGCATAAATATAAGTCTGCCTGAAGACCGAGGCAACGATTTTTTTATCCGCTTCGTCCTTTCATGACCTCGGCATATAAATCTTCAGAAGGAGGTATCTACTGAGCAGACTATCTCTTCGTTTCGAATACGTTATAATGTACTTAAATTTCTTTATACGTTAGGATATTGAATATAGCATTTGAGGGTTCTGTATTTAATTTTTCTTACACTTCATGACACCAATTTCTAATTTTTACTGTTATTAAAAATGACAACTTCATTTTTAATAACAGTAAAAATTAGAAAATTGTGTCCCTAAAAATTGTTGCGATAAACATTTTATATTTAAAAACAACTACTATCACAATGTATTAAGTCGTTGCTCATTTTATCGTAATTGTTCGCTGGTGCTCAAAGCGAACGTCTCAGTGGGTATAATATTCGAATTGTACATGTATTCGAATTGTACACGAAATATACATGTCGTTGCAAAGGGGCCATGCTGAATACATGTACCGCAATGTAGGCCTTACAAATTAATTAATAATTAACAAAATAGAACAAAGGATCGACCTACCAAATTTCTCTGATCTAATATTTAATTTACACCAATAAATATCCTGTTTTTTTTAATTTTTACTTTCATTAAGATTTTTAGTTTATATATTTTTTACATATAGTTGGGTTAGATATTTGTTCTTTTAATATCATTTCTGACTTTGTAGGTATTAATTTTAGTTGGATATGTTGAGAAAAAATATTATTTATTTATCTTTCATATTTTCTCATTGTTGTTGAAGTTATACATTTATTTTCATAACAGTTTAAATTGTAGGTGCTAACATGAAACTATACATCTACCGTAGGAAATAATATGTCATTTTTGGAGTATTTTCTCTACTTGGAGTACTCTATTTTGTGCCAAATAATATTTACCTATGGGCTAGAAATATTCAAATGTGGCTCGCGAATCACATCGGGACAAATGAGATAATTTATCTATCGTGTACCATGGACCGAACCGTCCAATAAACGTTTCATATTTTGCGTACAACTCTCAACTTTACACTTGTGTCCGTGTGTACTAATTAATTAAAGTGAGGAAAATTATAGGTTCATCTTTATGAGTATGACGCAATGTTGGTCTTTATACGTAAGCGAAGGTAACCAACCATATGGGAAGCTTACGCTTTACGTATGGATATCCTTTCTAGCGAACACTGACGTTTTTTTGTCGAGTAACTATTATCATGTCGAGTAACTATTAAAAGTTAACCGTTAATTAAAAGTTAACCACAGGTAACTATTGTCGAGTAACTATTAAAAGTTTTACATAAGTAGATCTAATTATTTTTTGTTATTTCTACCCTGAAACTGATCTGATATATATAAATAAATTTTTGCAAATATATATTTTAAATTATCTCTAATTTGAAATTTATGCAAGCAAGTTTCTAGTTATAAAGATCAAATTAGATACGTTATATCAAGTTCAATAAAAATAATAAAAAATGAGTCTTTAATTTCATAAAGCTCTTATAGTATAGCTTAGATATCAATTAAGTAGTTATTCTAATAACGGAGGTAGATTCATGTATACTTATTAACGAAAATAGGCACAGACTTACAATAGGAGCAATAGTTCTTTCCCTATCCAACATTTACCGTATCATAAGGTAACTTCCTAAAATATAACTCAAATATTAACTGTAATATTTGATACATTTATTTTAATAAACGCTTATTTAATGCAATTATTAAATATGAATTTATTGTAATATAAAATATAAATCAATTTGTGTATTATTAATTATGGAATGGATGGGAATAATTGTGTGTGATTGAATGTTTGCCGCCGCCTTTGTGCGTATGTTAATACCGATTAATATTTAATAATAGAGTATTCTTAGGGGCGTAACCCATCGTATCTAGATTACAATTGGTTTCGTGTATTTACCGTTACTAATACGTATATATATATATATATATATATATATATATATATATATATATACATATCTATGAAAATAGGCTTATATATAATTGAGTCTATATATTGATTATCTTACCACCCGTCCGCAACAATTGAATGAGTGAGCAGTGAGTAGCGTATCGTTAAATCGTTCACATAATTGGGCGCTTACTTATTAGATTTTGTACAAATTTACGTAAAACTCTTTTTTCTCTGATACCTGATATTTAAGCGATGTAACTATAAAATCAGCATATCAATTAAGTCCCGCAGATCTTTCTATAAGATATAGAATATTGTTTAATATTATAATGCATCGTCCGATTTTATTTACCAATACTATATTCAAAATAGTCTTAAACATTACTTTTTATTTCTACTAAGTCATGTAGTAGCTAGTGTATTTAGAATTTATTTGCATATCATGTATTTTATTCATCAATTGTTATTCTTGAGATAATACCACCATTTAATATATATTATACACATTCGCTTGCTGAAGACGCGATTATATTTGATCTCATTACTGATATTGACTGAAGAAAAGAGTGATAAGTGACTTGTTGACTTTGCCATAGAAATACTAGAGTTCATTGGTTTCAATATTTCTGTATTCATTTCAATATTCGTTTAAATATTCTAAATTTGACAGTATCCATAGAACTGAGCTGTTCTGATTGTATTAGATATGCAATGATACCTTATATTTTGCTGACTGTTACCCTGTATGATTATAAAATACGAATAAAGTAAAAGGGATAAAATATATGTGAAAAAGGGACAAAAATAGCGTTGCGTAATTATCGTTATATTTTAAATTGTTAATACAAGTTAATCAAAATAATTTTTATTGAATATTCATTTTTGTTATATTTACCAAATTCAAGGTTAAATGTCAGAGGAGAGGACATATTGCAAATCTCTTTCAAGATTAATGTTTCGCAATTGAAGCTTGAAAATGAAAAGCGACTGGTACAATTTTAATTTCATTTGGAAGGGTCCTTTGATGACATATTTATGGAGAAAAAATTTTCACCATCATGTTTTATGCATGGAATACCCCAACTTTAAGATTTTTTAAATATATTTGTACATATTTGTCGAGATCCTACAATCATTTATTTCTAAATGAATGATTTTACAATAATATCATTTCAATTTGTTCAATGATTTTATGATGAAAGCGATTTAGAGAAAAAAAACATTAGAAACCTAATGGGTTAGATCGGAGTGATTTTCGTTTTAAAATGGGAAGAAAACCTGTCAAGTATGAGTAGAACTCACGCTATGAGGATTCCGTACATATGTAGGTACATATAAACACTTAAGATTACATAGTATTTCTATTAAATTATTTAATAATATTAATTTTTCACAACTGATATATATATATATATATATATATATATATATATATATATATATATATATAGCCTATTAAATTTGTCACAGGCGTAATTCCATCGCGCATGTTTAAAATATTGTAAGATAGAATATAATCGTTACAGTTTTTCTGTAATCTTCCAATGAGATCTTATCTAGTTTGCTTTTATTTTATGATTTTCAGTTCAACACTTTCGGGAATAACTCTATTTTCGTATATTTTTACAACAATTTTTCAACATGCAATTTAAAATTATAAAAAACAAGTTGTGTTCTTCGTAACAAGCTCTTTGAAGTGATGCTTTAATGATGTATACAAAAAAATGTTGAGTACATTATTTACCCCCTCTTTAATTTTTACATAATTGCTTAAAAAGTTAGCTAGTACAAAATATGTTGCTTTCTAAGATGTATTACTCAGCTTAATTAAAATTTACCGGCTGTGACATATGGACATACAAACATTTACGGAAACCTAAAAACTATGAAACAGTTATTATATTCAGACACTTGAAATATTTTCTTTATTAAACTCTCAAATGTAAACGTCTTAATATAAGTTTGTATCTACTAGGGCTGTCATTGTCACAGGTTTACATGTCTATGCGAAAACTATTATCGCATATTGACACAATAAGGAAGGTTTATGTTATAACAAATTTTATTCAAAATGCATAAGAATATATTAATTATCTTTTTAAACAAAAATTCCATTTTATCATATTTACATTTTATCTAAACATAATCTGAGTCAAGAACATAAAAATATTTCTGGCTAAAAATGTTCTTTATTTTCGCTTTTATAGTGTAAATTACTGGGATTTTCTCAGTTCACTGTGCTGTATCTTTGTTGTTATACGAATAAAATACAAAGAAATTGTATCTCCTCATAATGAACAAAATTTATTTTCTGTATGCATATTTCTTTATAGGATTTAGTACAAGATTTGTTTTTCAGATAATGGAAAAATATCTTGTACTATAATATTTCTACAGTCTTTTATGACTATTCAACGGTACATCAAAGAAAACTTGTGTGTAGGATGGTCTACCTACAGGCTACAAGGTGATCTTTTCATTTTGAATTCGTATCTGTTTTATTATTACTTATTTTTCAATTTATTATTAAGAAATATCAAAAAAATAGAAGGCAAAATAAACATTCTACGAAAATAAATTTATGAACCGAAAAAAATCCTTACTACATATATATTAAACCCTAAGGGAATAGATTCTCAAAAATACCTTATGCTTCATTTAACTAGAGAACACTAGCAATTGTAAAAAAAAAATTACAGAATATAAATCAATAGAGAAAAACTATAATACGCACATGGTGTTAGGTATGTCGTGTCATTTAGGGGGTTTACACTCTCTTAAATATGTTATCTGCATTGAAAACTTCCTTAAACATCCTGTAAAACGTTTATCTAAAAAGTTTCTTAACTCTCAAACTGTGATCGATACAATGTGTGTTTTGATACAAGTTATGGACAGAATTAATGTGTAATCTGACGACAAATACGTTACATTATAATTACGTATAGTTACGTTATAATTACGTAAATGAATCATAAATATAATTTTATTAATAATATGTAACTTTTGTATGGAAAATTGGTTAAATTATTACTTTCTTTGTTAACGAGTTTCGTTGACAGTCCTTGAAGAAAAATCGAATGAATTCTTTATTATAAATGTGAGCACAGTAGTTTATTGACTTTTGTTGTGATTTAAAAAAACTATTTCATAATGTTATGAATCTAAATGTTATGTCCTTGAACTTATTTGAAACACTCATAATTTGAATACTGGAATTGCTGCATATGAATTTTATCAAAATGCATAAAAAATAAAAAGCTTAAACTTCTGATACCAAAGGTCTGTTTAAACTGCATAAGTGCAATCACTTAAATAGTGATTAAACCATAAATATTGTGCAATTGGGCAAAAAGTATAACACATTCTATGTTTAACTTTAAAAACGTTTTGTTTTTATTTCAAAGTTTTAAAAAGTAAACATGGCAATAAAAATGTGCTATAATTTATATGGCCCTCTATTTAAGATGAAGAGCCTGCAGAGTTCATTAAATTGGAGTGCAACGTAAGTTTGGTCAAGGAGAAATCTCCTTTTAAAGGAAGTTCGGAAAGCTCTTACCTCATTCAACATTTACATCCAGAAGGCAGTTTAGTTAACTTTTCCAAGAGTCGTTTCAGCCACGAACGGTGTATTAAAGAACAAATATGTCACGAATGACTTAAATTTAAAGAGCTGAAATTGAGTATTTTGAATTATAAGGATCTTAAGAATGTTTAATCAGAAATGATCAACTTTTGCGAATTAGCATAAATATGTTAAAATATATACTAAAGTATTGAGTTAATCAGCATGTTTTCAATCTTTTATGAACATTAATATTTCAGTAAATGTTTTTACTAAAGTTATTTCTGTTCTTCTTTACTCGCTCAGTATTTTTTTTAATTTTTGCTCAGCAGTTTTGAAAGTAGGAGTGAGCATTTTCCCAGTCGTTTATCAGCTATGTATGATACCCATGTTAAAATCTTATGGAATTATATAAAAAAATGTTCATATTAAGTGAAGTCAAAATGCTATAAATATTCAGAAAAATATGTTTTAAATTATATAAAAAGGACTGATTGAAAGGGTCACCAAACTAAATATTTATGTGAATCTTTAACCTTGAAATTAATTTTTCATACACGTAATGATGTATAGTTTACACATAAATAGGATTGATATAGCTATTCTCAAGTGATAAAGAAATAAATTGGAAGAAAGGCAGCAAAATTTTTTTTCAAAATTTAATTTTGTCTGAACTTTCAATAATATCCAATTTGATCGTAAATTATACGTGTAGATTAAATTCATTAGGTTGATTTTATAAAATTATGATTCGCCATTACACGTTTATTTTACAATTGTAAGCCGAGTATTGAGTTACATGAGGATTTTTTTAAACTAACACTGAAGTATTATAACAAGCAAAAGCGATGATAGGGAGAACTCTAGAACAAAACTACCTACTCGTGCTTAATTAAATCATTGCATTCTCAGCAAATGCAACTGGCTACTCCAAACTTATTAGTCATATTGATAATGACAACGTACATAACATTAGTTTTATATGTTATCATTATCAATTCATATTAATAATGACAACGTATATAACCTTAAATAAATACGTTGTAATTATCAATATAATTATAATAGTCGTCATAGTTTTTAGTGCATATTTTAAACTGGAGAAATTAATTTTTAGACACTGAATTTTTTCATATACTTATCTAGAAATATGTAGTTTAAAAAATCTTAAGTACCACTCCATGCTTTGTAACATAAATTGTTTGGTGCTATAATAATATTAATGTTCTTTTACTCCAAATATTCAGATAAAAATAGGAAGAATAATTTTATATTTTTAATTACATATCACCGGCGATGTTGCATTAAATATGATGTAATGGAAATAATTAATTCGGTAATTTTTATCCCAGAAAATATTAAAGAAATGTAAACTTACACATCGTTTCACAAATTATGAAATTTAAATCGTTTTAGATAGTGGCGTGACTATTGACAGGTTTCTTTTAATTCAATTGACATCTGAATAGCTATTAGCTTCTGAATTTTAAAATAGTAACACTCCAAAAAATTTTACTAATGTACGATCTTCAACTAGTTAATAAATTAGTTCTAAGTTGTTAAAGCGATTTGTGATTTTGTACCCAATATATTTCTACAATACACACTGTTGCATTTTCATTTGCTAATAAAATATAGAAGGTAAAATATGTGAAGGAATCAAATATGCCACGCAAAGAAACTGATATACATAACCGACGATATGTTACAGGTCCTATTGTAACAGGCAAGTCACGAAAGGAAACTGCGATTTATCAGTTGGGTACCGTCATCTCAGGCCTGGCAGCCCAAGTAAGGAACGTTATAGCATTTATTTTCTTTTATCGATTTTCGGAAGAAAATATACGTTCAATTATTAATTGAACATTATATGTGGGGCGGCGTTAGGTGCAAATGAATAGGTATTGTTTCAGGCAAAATTTTGAAAATTGAATTTTGCTTTGTTGAAGATTAGGTTGGAGTTTGATTGGAAGACGGGTGGTATGAGTGGAAATTACGACTCTTATTCAGGATGTTATAATGAAATGAGATACTTTTAACTATAGCAGTCTCTTGCGAAAAGAAAATTATTTTGTTTTGAGTTATTGTGAAAACCAAGTAAACTCTCAATTCATGCGAGTACCTTCTAAAGTAAAATTTTATAAACGGGATTATTCATCTACCAACTTATCTTTAATTCCTAAAATATTTTTTCTAAAGATTTCTCTCAATAAATATTTAAATAAATTTATTTATTCCCTTCTCCAAAATCCATTACACTTTTTAATAAATACTTATCAGTACAAAATAAAGCAGTTTCAGTAAAGAATAACATGGCAAAGGAATTTTTGAAATTTATAGAAATTTTATTAGTATATCATTAAGAAAAAACAATATTTTTTATTATTAAAATTTTAATTGTTATCAAAACGTACTCAATATTAAATCAATCAGTGATTTATCAAGATATCTATAGTTTAAATATAATCAAACACTTATTCAGTTTTATTACTGGGTTAAAACTTTTGCTCGTTTGCGGCTGGCTTTGCGGTTGTTAGTTTAAAATTGTTTACCATTCTGCAAATAGGGTATTAATTTATTGATAAATTGATGTCAATTGTTGCAGTGCACATTAGAATAATGACCAAGACTCTGAACTGAATTTTAATAATTTCAAATTTCAAAATTACGATGAAGAATTACTGTTCACCAATTGTTACCCTATTTTTTCAACAATTTTTTAACATCCTTTTATAATGGAAGTAGTGAGGTATTTTTCTCAAATTTGTGCTTACTGAGTTTTAATACATAATATCAATATTGTAATATATTTATATTATATATATATATATATATATATATATATATATATATATATATATATATGAAATTACATTGTTAAATATATGAAAATATCTTGTTGCCATTATAAGTTTCTGCAATCAAAATTATCTCATTGTCCCATTCGAATTTTTTTTGTATATCATATTATATGCATACCGGATAAATTATAATATGTGAGGTGCTTTCAAAACATTTATTCCTTCCTATAAAGTCCATGAGAAATTGTTATCTTTTAATTTAAGTACAATCCAATCGTACTATGGTCATTTTCAATTAAATATTAATTACAATTTGTATTACATTATAAAATTAATCTCGTATTTTCCAACGAGCTATAGAACTGTTTGTAGGCGCTCGTTAGACTGTGTTTACATACACGCATTTTACAAATCGTATTTACGATCAATTCATATACCTATTATATTCTCATGTTATGTGAACAGAACTATAATAAAGTTTATTACAGTAATTTTTGTTTTAGTTTTATAATAATTACTAAAATTATATAAATGTTCCAAGTATATTATTATAGGTAAAGGAATTATTACAAAATTGTCATCTGTTGGCGTGAAATTTTTATTTCCTTTTATCATCAACAAATTATTATTACAAGCGAATATTAAGAAAAATGTAACCATTTATTTGAAATCTTAGTTTTACAGATTATCAATGATTAAAATATCATATATCAATGAAACAAACTGAAAACTACAAATATCATTAACTAATAAATTTTATTACATCAGTACTTATAATTTACTGTCATGGATGGTATTTCATATAACGTAAATTGCAAGAGTTTCAAAATTTGATTTTATTAAAGGCCTTAGTTACTATAATTTTTTAGCGTCTTACTATTTTATTCTAGATAACTGGACTCATGAAAGCAGGTTTTTTCCCTAAAATATGAAAAGGATTGTTGAGAAATATAATAGGCAAAAATAAGACTTAAAATATCTACGACATCTTTAAAATCTCATTTCAATTTTAACATGGACGGTTGAATAAGTGGTATTGTTATTTTTAGCGAATTTAGATAGAGAGTATTGACTTTTATTGTACGATGCAAGCTTTTTTATAAAAATGTCTAATATTATGTTTAATAATTACTGCGAATAATCAGTAAACAACATTGCTTTTCGTGCTTGTTAACAGTAATCAAGATAGTCAAAAATGAGCAAAATTTTCAAATTGAATATTTGCAATTAAACCTATATTTGATAATAATTATTCACAGGTTTATTTCTCTCTTTGGCCTTAAACGTTATATCCTTTTTTGGAATAAGAAATAATAACGATACTTTATATTACACGCATGAAGCAAAATAAATATGCTTCTTATCACGAAAGTTGAAAATATGATAACGTGTATAGTATGCATGAAAGTAACGATATAAGGAGTGGGCATTTATCATTGACCTTTGTTGTACTAGTACGCTGGACTAGCCATATCAAATTAAATGATATATAATTTTGTGCCTGTTTGAAACGTTGCCATGAACGTCCAAATTTTACATTTAATTAAAGAAGCCAAAAACTTTCCTTCATATCGAGGTATCGTCCCGTAATTTGATCGTATGCCCGATAATTTTAAGTTACTTATCGACCCTTTTGATATTTTTGATTAGTTTGTTAATATTAGGATTATAAATGAGATACAAATTTGTCTGCTCATGATTTTTTCTATTACAAAAAATGTTACAGCTGTTTTTGGTGTTGCTATTCTAAAGTTAAATAAAGACATCACAAAAAATAAAAAGAATTTGATGAATTTTTACAGGTATTTTGGGCGATAACTATTATGGTTATTCTATCGCTAAATAAACTTTTAAACAATGCGTCACATATATTGCAAAATTTATCACTCTAGCAAATCGAAAAAAATTAAGTGTGACGATTCCTACTTGCAAATCTGTACCATAAGGTTTCAGTAGTAAAAATGGTATATCAGTCATTGTGTATCCCTCACTGTACCTGCTGCAAATTTATTCGTAGAGTCATTATTCCGCCAAGTTTGTAAAAATAATAAATGTAAACCTTATATATATAAACCGAAAACATTGTTTTCTGATTTAGTACGCCAATTTAAGGAATTTTTGGCACAGTATGGGTAAGGAATATATTCTTCTCACTGGTAGTTATTATCAGATAATTTTAATAGCAACTTTCATATATTCATATATATATATGTATATATATATATAGAAAACATCCAATTATGTATGGACAATTATTATCGGCGTGTTATTAAGTTAATTGTGTAAATAAATTGATAAAAACGTGATAGGTTATACATAACTTTAATCTATTGAAATTGTTATCTAATTATTTTGTCACATTGTTTCGTCTCTAACGATAGTTGCGTGGAGGTCAATGGTATATGGCCATATTTCGTTTGTACATTTTGGTTTGAAAACTTTCCACATAAAATATGTTTCATACTCTCTTTATAAATTGTTACCTCCAAGGTAATAATTCTGTGTAAATGTAAATTTGAAAAGTTTATATGATCTTCAATTATAAATTAATTTTCTTTCAAATAATCTTAGATACTTTTATTTCTTTAACTTCAAATTATTTTTCATAACAAAAGTATCCTCCGAATAAGTTACAGAAAGCGACTTCTGAATATAAATTTCTGGATGCGATAAAATTTTCTGAAGTTATTGTACTTTTATCACAACTTTTCCTTTTTGCTTCATTTGAAGCAGAAGCTGTTCGCTTGTTTTAATATTTTAGAACAAATTTAAGTTCGTTTTACTTCGAAATTTCTCAACGTTTTGTTTTATATTACTTAAGTATAACTAAAACCATTTTGCCAATCAATGCAAACTGTAAACTTTGAAACATAGATAGCAAGATAATTTATAAAATTTAATAAATGTTTACTAAATTATTACAGAAGTAATATGACTCCATTTCACTTCCAAGAATTTTCTTTCAAGTCTACTGTTTGTATATACGCAAAGGTCTACTGTCTGTATATATAAATTATACAGGAAGCAAAACCTTAACCATGACTAGAGTTATCTATTCAGATGATTTACACTTTCAAAACCATAGCTTCGCTTGGTATTAGCGGCTGCATGCTTAGCCGGCGTTAGACCAACTTCATAGAGATAAGATGATTATAAAGACAAGAGAATAACAATCATTTATGTTTATCTATGATATATGTATATATTATAAATGAAAAAAAAATAACAGTAGTTTTTTTCAACGGTTATAACAGCAAGTATTCAATTAAATGGTTAAAATTATAATTTCAAAATAAATTGGTATTATGTGTAATTAGCTGACCCGTGCAAAGTCTTCGCACTATATCGCCATCTAGCGTCTTCCAAGTATACAAGTTGGCTAAGATATTTGATGTGTCGCCCACAGATGGCGCTCATGGAAATTGTTATAAAAAATAATTTTTTTATTAACAAAAAGATTTTTTTCGAATTTTTTTATATATTTCGCCCAAAGTAGAAAACATAAGCTTTAAGTGGGTATTTTTTTTATTTTTTTTGATGCAGTAGTTAAAGAGATCGAACCGCTCGACCAAAAAACACCTTTTAGAAATAATATATTTAGATTGGAAAATATATATTATTTGTTATCAATACGTTAGGAAAATTTATTTTATAACTTACCTCGGTATTTAAAAGTTAGCCTCTTAAATGTAACAAAGTAGTCAAAAAACCACGTTTAATATATAGAAGCAACGTTAATACTATTAGATGATGAGATACATTTGATATGAAGATAGAGAGCCGAAGTAACCATTACTTCGGTTATTAAAGAGATTGCTGTTGCCTAATTGCGCAGAAAGAAAGAACCGTATTTGCATATATAGAGCCTATATAAGTATCCAATATGCTCCTTGAGAACAATTGACTATGAAACATAATGTTTTGAAATACCTTATAAAGGTAAGTGAATATTTTTGTCAAATTGTAAAAAAAGTCAATTCGAAAACTTAAATCACTGAATTTGTATTTCAGAATACCAATTTTGTTATCAATTGAATTTTTATATTCATGGAGGGTTATTAGTTAACTTACACTTATTTGAAAACAATAAACTAACACTTAATTTGCAAGTTCCTTAATTTAAATTTTGTTTACACTTTTCGTCTAAAATTATCGAAATTAAAAAAGTACTTATGCCAGTAAATTCGGAGAAAATATAATCAATTAATTTATGATAACTAAACAATATTTTCAAATTATCTCTTAACTGAATATTGACCGATACTCAATTAGCATTAATTTTCTTATATCTCTGTTTTACGATTACGGAGCATGCCTCACTTAGTTCAATGTATATATGTTATAAAAGAACAAGATAACATCAATCTCTAATAACACTTAGGTATAAGTTTGATTATTTTGTTCTCTGTTCCCATGTTTCATAATACAAATATTGAAATGAAAATTCTACGTATTTTCTAACCAACTTTTTAATAAGAATCAATAAAATTATATTCATAGTTGATTTTGATAATAAACTGCATTTTAATTTTCCAGCACTTATGCAAATATTAAGTGACGTTAATTCTATAAGTTCTACTATTTCTTATCACTGATTTATTGAGCAGAGTTTGCTAACTCTTTGTACGTAGTATTTTTTATTTTTTAAATATACTGCCAAAATTATAAGTCTAACTTGGGGAGAAATGTTGTGCGCTAATTTATTACTAAAGTTTATTATTTAGAGATTGCGTACGCGGATGTTTCTCATATTACATTATATAAATGTTAGGTTATCTAAATTATTTGCCATGGTCTAGGTTTCTTTATAATACAACATCTTCAGTTTATCAATTTGTAAAGAACTATAAATATGCAAAAAATTGTATCCCTCCCCTATTTCCGAGATTACTTACCCTGAACTGATAAAAAACTTTTTTCAGAAGCCTACTCGAAGGTTATATGAAAACTATAGCGATGAAGTCTTAATCGACATTTTTTAATCTTATTAATTATCAAATATAATCGAAGTTTTGTCCTACTACCTTAGAGTTTTATATATAAAGGTACCTTAGAAAACATTTCGTCCACACTTATCGTTAAATAGTAAATGTATATCAGTGTACATTTCTTTGTTAATTATAATTATTGTAAAAAATAATAGTATTAATTACATGAGAAAATAATGAGTTAGTTATTTTGTAACCGACTTACAACTTTTTCTAATTAATCGTAAGTACATAAATAATATTGTAATATGTAATTATTCATGATTAATTCTGTTGAATTATTATACAAATACTCACAAATTTCTTGATGTTCACGGTTATTCTAAAATGTTGAAAGAATGGAAGTATTGTGTGTACTTGTGGATATACGTATAAAAGCATAAACACGATCAGGTTTATTTTATAAAAAAAAATTAAATTCGATATTAAGTTATCTTATTCAGAATTATATTTTCACTATCTACAAGTTACATCTATAGTTATTAGAAACAAGAAATATAAACCATATTGCGGCTGGTTTATTACATGCGAGTCCGGGATCACGACTGAATTTCATGCTACTAAAAAATGTATGGTTTTGGTGAATGATAGAAAAAAACAATGTGTTCTTTTTTTTTTAAAGCAGCAGGTGAAACATTGAAGTTTACTTCGAAATATAGAGTTCCAATCTAGGAATAAGCCTGTTGTATTATTTTTGACACAATATGATACAAAAATATTTTAATCGGGATCAGTATTAAAAATATAAGGAAAAAAATAGTTTTTTTCCTATTCAAGGAATGTGCACATTATAATTTCATTGCCTTTGACAAAATTTCAAACATTTATTTGTTTTTATTTAAGCTATGAAAAGAAAATACACGTGAAGTCATTAGAAAACATAAGCATTACAAATTTCTACTGATTCAAAATTTTATTGAGCAGTAAATATTGACTAAAATGAATTAAGAAAAATAACTTCAGCACAAAACGTCAGCTGAAAACATTCATCTTGTATGAGGCCAAATAGTTTTCAAGTTGCTATAGACCTGTATCCTAAGATTACTTTTTTTTTTAAAGAGTAATAATATAATTACAATAATTGGCTAAATAGCTGAGGACATGTTCGTACATGCCGTGTCCATAGGGGCAAGCTGTTTCACAGTGTATGAATGTATATGTATAAATGGAAAACTGTTTGTATAATGACATGTCTTTAATATTTTTTGAAGCTGATACAAAATGTATAGTTTATACAACTCACAATGTATATTCAATCACAATGTATCCATTAATTATGCTGCCTATTTTGCCCAGTTGCAGGACAACATCTGAGTCACAAAAAGTAGGATAATAATTTAAGCATTTCTCTTGTGAATAGATAAATACCTCACAACAGAGCAAACTTATGTCATAGTTTACCAGAAATATATTATATGTTATGTAACTATTGTTTAAAACTAAAATTTTACTTTAAAAATTTTAAATAAATACACCTATCACCATACAACTTCTTATCAAATTTGTTTAATAATTTTAGTCCATACTGATCTAGAGCATATAGTTTTTAAACGCAGGCTTAAATTATTATGGTTCTTTTGATTAACCTGTTATTTAATGTTGAATAAGCTTATATTTTTGTGTATAAAATTGTCTTGTATTACAAAATAAAAAATGTTGATATTTTGCAATCCATAAATAAATTTTAAAAACAGCTCTCTCTAATATGCTGTTATATATCATGGAAAATTATTTGGATAAATATATTTCACATGTTAATTCTATCTCTTAGTTAGCTGGAATTAGTTTAAAATTAACCTACAAACACCAAAGTAATATGATATAAATAGAGATAATGAAATCACACTAATAAATATAATACAATAATAACGTTTACATTTCGAAGGAATAGTACCATTGAAGCTAGCCGGACTTCAAATGAATGAAATAATACTGAGAACCTAAAAGAATATATATATATATATATATATATATATATATATATATATATATATTAATATACCCTAGGTCGGAAAGTAAAAATGTAAATTTAATAAAATCTTTCTATTTTAAAGTTAGCATTAATTTACTACTTTGGATGTGTTACGTAAAACCAAAAATTACAAACTTTATATTTTATGTAGTTTCTCTAACCTTTGAATTATCTTAATAAAATAATGTCTTGGAATTAAAGTTGTCTATACGAACCAGACACTGTCAAAACTTTCTTATAAACTCCTTAATAAAAACGCATCATATGACGTTATTACTTGCACTTAAATTTGATTTTAAAGAAACCTGGTATAAAGCTATTGAATTTTTTGGGAATTCAAAAACATCAATTTACATATTTTGCTTAATTTATAATTTTTTCCTTAACATCATATTGAACTAATTAATTTAAAGTTTTTTAATAATTTGGACAAATTTTGTATCTCACATTGTATGATTCTGTGTATGCTTGTATCACATTGTATACTTGTATTTAACAGCATAACGTAAGAACTCCTGACGAAGTCAAAATGAGAGTAATATCAAATTTTACTTACACGACCAAGCGTAGTATGCACTGCGATACATAAATGCAATTTAAAAATCAACGAGCTTACACGAAATTAAGAAATTTTTCTCAACAAGTTGAAAATTGCTACAGGAATTCTTAACAAAATGAAGTAACTTAACAATTATGTTGTTCCCCTTAACTAGAAAGTTTTGATAAGACTCCCCTAAAATTATATTTATTTAACAAATATCGTTATGTTAATATGGATTTCAAATAAACTTTACCATTTCTTAGTTTAGATATGAAACACGACTGCATAAGATAATATACCAAAGTTTATTATGTAAGACTTGAGTTTATTCGACTATGTTTAAACAGAAAGATTTCGTTTACTTAAGATTAATTGTTAGAGATCGCTTCGTACGAAAATTTGCTTATTCGAGTAAATTCTGACAAGTTACCACGTATAATGTCCAATTATTTGTTCAATCTGAACAAAGACTACTGAAAATTTATATGTTCCTTTCAATAATATCCTTAAATAGATATTCATTTCTCTTGAAGGGACAAGAGTGCGCTGTTGATTTCTCGCCCGTAAATAAAATTAACATTTCAAATAACCGTCTTAAGAATGTACAACCATCAAATTGTCTTATATTTTTAGGAGTGAATGAAGAAATGAAAACTTGTAAATTTATGCCCTCAGATATGACACTTTTTTAAAAGGTTATCTTAACCAAATGTTCTATTAATTTCCAAATATATCTCCACATTTGAAATGATTTTGGAGATCAACACAATAGGTATATTATGTCATAATTTCCAAGGTATGTGGATTTGAGCGATGTTTCTTCTTCTTTTAAATTAAAAACATACCTCTAAATAAATGCTGCATTGGACGGTAAGAAATATTGAATCGATCGTTATTTTATATATATATATATATATATATATATATATATATATATATGTGCGAAAATAAATGGATAACATGAACTATGTCAAATTAAATTTAAAACATTTTGCAATAAATTAAAAAAGCGCTAATAAAAATGTTCAATTTGCCTTTTCATTTTAAAGTAAAATATTGAAATAAAGTATCTGGATAAATATTTAAAGTCCTCTGTGCTTGCATTTATCTTAAATTAAATTGTTGAACTGAAAAACAGTTACCCACATTATAATCTATGTCCACTAAAATACAATTCCAAATTCAAAACAAATAAGGTTTTAATAATCTATATATTTAGTTGACTACATCTAAAGTTTTTGTAAGTATATAGACCTGGGAACTAATTTCAACATCTGCGACACTAAATCACATTTGTAAAAAGCTTTCAGTTTTTAATTAAAACGACGTATTTGGCGGAAGTCGCTGTACGCGAAAAGTTTATATATAGCAAAGTTTAGAAATCTCCCACTTCGTCCGGCTATAATAACAACCAGAGCAGTTTATTTAAATTTTAAGAGATATTCTGTCGCAAATTTTACGTATTGATGTAATTATTTAAAGAACCTTTTAAAGGGCGGGAAACTTAATTGTTCGTCCAAAATATTTAGAAATTTTCAGTGCATTTAATTGAAATATATATTTTTAACTATAGATAATAGACGGTTATCAAAGAGGACAACGAAGTACTGGCAAACGTCCTCCTAACTTTCCTCTTTATTTACTTTACACTTTTAAGTTCACAGGGTAAAAGTTTCAAGAGAATTATCAGGAGACACATAATTTCAATAATCACGCTTTCATTAAAGACACAACTTGATACAATATTGAATTAAGGTGGTATAATACAGTAAATAAGATGAAAAGTTTTTGAATATGAAATGTGTAACCAACTAGCAGATTCGTAATTTATTTCTTATTTTTCAAACACTCTCCATGACATTCTACACATCGCTTCAATTGATGAAACAGCGGAGATAAACCAACGGCTCACTTTTCCTTGAACATCTCTTCCTGCCTTCTTCGAAAGCATTCACCGTTTCTTCTTGTTCCAGAAATCATATATCATTGTGGGAATGAAGAGTAATCCTATGATGTGAAGTTGGAGATGTATGGCGGATGGTTAATAATTGCCCATTGAACTATTAGATTTATATTATTTGTAATCATAGGAAATCCCCTAAGGTCAATATTTTTAAATTCTGATATTTTTTCTTGTTAATTAGTTTATGCCTCTGCTTTTCATGATGTGACGGAATTATTTTTAAAGCACCAAGTTTTTTTAAAAACAATTAAAAATCCTCAGAAAAATTTCCGTTGTGAGTTGCACAATATCGGCTACTTAATTTTGGATATGGCGACCATTTTGTTCGACAATTTTTAGCTGCTCATACCTTGTTTACAGTTGTTGATAATTTTTTTTATAATTAAATATTTGAAATGAAATCTCTATGCACAAAAAGAATCCATGGCTGGTTAATTAATGCCTCGATAAACCTGCTTAAGCCAGAAACCTAAATTATGTACAGTATAAAGTTTTATATCGAAAGTATCAAATAAAGAGAGGTTATTAAATATTCGAATTTCAAAAGGATGAAAAAGAATCTGTAAATAGTTAAATAAGCTGTTAATATTTCTAAAGTCCTTAAGAACAAGAACATGAAATTTGGCGTACAGGTTTATAGTTTATAATAATCGAATACGTGTTTCGGAGTTCTTTGATATTAGGCTTAGAAGACTTCAAAAATTAGCACTGTAGTTGTAGTTTTGTATGCAATGACCGAATCTCAAAAACAATTTCAGTTAAATATCTGAATTTTTTTTAAACTTGATAAACAAATACTTAACTAAATTCACATTGTTTGATATTTAGCTCTGAAAGAAGTAAACAACAGTGGACCTTGTTCTGGACTAATTCCAAATATTATTTCAGTCTTAACTTCCACAATTTATTTATTTAATATCGTCAAAAATACAAAAGGAAAGGGACATTTTTTTATCCACCATAGACATACGACAACGGATGGTACATATTTTAAAATGTATGACTAACTTTGATTAAAACTGCAAAAAAAAATAATGAAAAAAAATGGAATTACGTTACGTTGATAATAATATATCATAATATTTATTGTTTAGGTTACATTGAAATTTACACTGAATTATTAAAGAAATATGTTTCGTGATCACACACATCTTTGTTTTTATTAATGGCAAAAGTTACGAAGTTACGTTCCTAAAAATTACTAAGATACATATATTTATTTAAATTAAACTACAATGACAACGTATCAAGTGGTTACTCATGTTAAGTTAAATTTTTCGTCAATGCATAAAGCGAGCGTCTCAGTGGGGCTGCAATTCAAATCGGTACACATTTAAGGATCGTTATAAATGGGCCAGACTGAACATATGCATCGCAATTTACGTCTTACAAATTACAAAATAGAGCAAAATAATGAGCGTACTAAATTTCCGCGATATTAATGAACAACAATATGTGGTCTGTTTTTTAATTTTTAATTTGTTCAAAATACTTATTTTGTGTATTTTTATATTAAGTTTAAATATTTTTTGTTTAAATATTTGTTGAATATATTTGGCATTTATTTTGTAGAAATTCATTATTGACAATTAAATGAAACTACGTAATGTAGTATTATATCTACTTTCTTTAAGTTCTTTACCATGACCTAGGTTTCGTTGTATTACGATATCTTCAGGTAGGCTATTAGCCTGGTTATTATTAGTCTATTAGGTGAGCTATTAGCTAGTAGCCCACCTGAAGATGTTGTAATTCAACGAAACCTAGGTCGTGGTAAAGAACTTAAAGAAAGTAGAAATAGCACTACATCACGTAGTTTCATTTAATTGTAAATATTTATTCATTTATTAATATTTCTGTCTTTGTGGGTCATATTTTCAGTTCAATAACTTAAGGGTAAAAACATATTTATTTACCTTTCATGTTTACTCATTCTTATTAGATTTTTACATTAATTTTCTTAATTATGTCCAAACATTTCAAATGTAGGTAATTATATGAAAGCATATTTAAAAGAAAAGCATACTTTAAAAAAACATACTTTTTTTGCAGTATTTTTTTCTATTTGCAATACACCCTTATGTACCGTATAAATTTTATTTATTAGATAGGAATATTCGGGACTATATCGTGGGGTCGTGGATTATATCAGGAAAAAATGAGATAATCTCTCCATCAAGTTCCCTGAACCGAATGGCAGGAATTACGCCATTGTTTCATTTTATGCCCAGAGCTTTTAACTCTATCAGTTCGTGCTAACTAATAAAGGGATTAAAATTGTTGGTTCATCTTTTTAAAGTATGATGGAATATTAATCTTTATGCGTAGTTCGATGTTGAAGGTAGCCATATGGGAAAATTACGCTTTATGTATATCCTTTCTGCCGAACACTTTGACACTTCTTTATCACATAAATTCCGTTTATTATGTATTGAAAGTTTATATAAAAGCGAATCTAATTATTTTTTGTTCTTTTTCCTTAGAAAATGATCTTATATAACAAAAATAAACATTTCTTCTTTTTTTTTTAATTACGCTTTAAAATTTAAGCACACAAAAGCTTACAATTATTACAATAGTTCTTTTCCTATCCCCATTTAGAATATCTTAAGTAAAATTTCTGAACTCTAATTGTAATTTCAATTATGATATTTCATACATATATTTTATATAATAGGTTTAGATAATTATGAAATTACTATATTTGAGGGCTGGTGTACAATTGAACGGTTAGTGTCGCCATTTGTAATCCTCCCAGTATCGATTAATGTTTAATTATAGAGTATTGTTAGAGGCGTAACCGGACGTAGCCCAGGTGGAAACTGACTTCGCATGTTTACCAAAACTTTCGCCTTATACACATATCTACCGAAATAGGTTTATGTTTATTATTATTGAGTATGTACATGTTGATTACCTTACCACCCGCCCGCAGTAATTGAATCAGCGAGCCGTGTGTAGCGTATCGTCAAATCATTCGCTTAATTGGCGGTTACTTGTAAATTATTATAAATACTTAGTTAAAACTCTTTTTTACTTACAATCATAACACAAAATAAATTTAAGCAATATAAATATTAGTTTAGTCGTTTAGTTCCCCAGATCTTTCTACCACGAGATCAAGATTAATTACCATTATAATGCATTTTAAAATTTTGTTTTTCAATGCTATATTCAAAATAGATATAAATATTAAATTTTATTTCTGCTAAATCAGCTAATAATTTGTGTATTTAGAAATTAATAGTATATTATGTATTTCATATGTAACTTGTTATTGTTATGACTATCTGACACTTCACATTATGCATAATCGCTAGAAGACGAGAGGATATTTGGTCTCATTACTGCTACAGGCAAAAGAACCGAGTAATAATGACTTTTTATCTTCCATAAAAAAACCGGAGATTGTCAGTTTCAATAAGTTTAATAAATTTGGTACTGTTCATAGAACTGTTTTTGTCGTATTAAATATTGAATGATAATTTGTGTATTGCTGACTGTCACATGTTATGGCTATAAAATAAGAAATAAAAGTCAAAGTAAAAACGGATAAAATACGTGAGAAAAAACGCAGAAGCAAGGTTCGGTGGTTGTCGATACCTTTGAGATTATTAATACAAATTAATCAAAATAGTTTTCAACGGATTTTCATTTTTTATATTTTTCAAATTCAAGGTCAAACATCAGAGGAGAGGATGTATTGCCCACCGCTTTATGGATTAATATTTCATCTGAAATGATACCTAATGATACAATCTCAATTTAATTTTGAAGGGCCCTTCAATGACAGATTGAATGAGATTATTAGAAAAAAAGATAATTAATATGTTTCACCATCATGAAAAATGTGTTTTAAGATACATTTAGTTTTTTTATTGTTCTGGTAATGTAGTCAAGGTCGACTTATGTAGTCAAGATCGTTTAATAATTAATTTTTTAATTAATTATTTCCCTATAACCTAATTTCAATTTGTTTAATGTCTTTGAGATGAGAGCGTGATAAAAGTGAAAAGGATTTGGAGAAAAAAAGAATGTCTAGAACTTATACTATGAGGATTCCGTACAAATTTATTCACTTAAAAACATTTCAGATTACATAGTATGTTAACCCATTTGACAATTTTAATTACTCACAACTTAAATACATCGTGCATATTTCAAATAGGATATAAAATGATCCCTATAGTTCTGTTGTAATCTTTTAGACAGAATATACTAATTTGGTTTTTTATATGATTGTTAGTTTAATAGCTTTGGAAATAATTCTATTACCGCATATTTTTAGAATATTTTCTAGCAAGAAATTTGAACTTATGAAAAATATATTTTTGTAACAAGCCCTTTGAAATGATAAATAAAGGAAAATGTTTAATACTTTGCCCCCTCTTCAATACTTACACAAATATTTTAAAAAGTTAGCTAATTGAAAATATGTGGTCTAATGAGAAGTAGTACTACGTTTTACGAAATTTAAATTTGCCGGCAATGACGGACGCACAGAAAGACAGATACAGAACCCTAAAAACAATGAAACATTTTAAAATGAAAAAAAAAATATTTTATTCAGAATCTTATAATATTTTTTATTAAAATATCAAATATTAAAATTTATTAAAATCTCAATATAAACTCGTGCCTGGTAGACCTATCATGCCCATATGCCATAATGGCATTTACCTGTGTATATGAAAACTGTCATCATATAAAGGCTTTCTTTTAATAAGACACTATTTAGAGAGTTTACATTAAGCACGTTTTTTTCAACTAAAATAGTTATTAGTTTTATTTGAAAGCAATTTTAGGATATTGATAAAATATAATCAAAATTTATATGAGTAAATTATAAGGCTCATTGTTGACAATTTATTTCCTTATTGACTTGCAAATACCAGGAAATTGATGCATGGCATATCTTGGTACTTTAAATGCAACAGCACTGTAATGAAAAATGGTTTCACAGACACAAGTGAGTCATACAATACAACTGTTATTAATTTGTAGAAATGCTTTGATTGTATAAAAATTAAATCTTTGCTCCTGGTCGGAGATAATATTGTAGTTAGTTCAGTATCGATTTTTGGGAAACAAGCAGTCGCCTATTTAAAGGGAAGGCGATGTGCGAGTGTTTTGCATGGAACAGTTCTCGTTACTCATGAATATGCATGATCTTTGGCAAAAGTTTGTTTGATAAATTAAATTTTACTTGGTGCTAGTGCCGAAGCAAGATCTAAGTTTCATTGAGGAATATTCAAAATCTTTGAGACATGCCGTTAAACACAATAAGTATCTAATATTCACTTTAACTCAGCCATTTTTTGGAAAATTTTGTTTATAAAAAGGCGGAAATTTCTTTTTCTTCAAATATAATTCTTGCAAAACTTGCCAGAGAGAGCATGGTTTTGCCGTATTTCACTAAGAGACACACTTCATTGAATATTTTAAATATTCACAAACGCTTATGTTGTGAAGGTGTGCGTGGAAAATTTTATATTTATGTATAATTTTTTTAATAATCGTTTGTGATTTATGTTCATGATAAATTTCCACTGCGATAAGGTAATTGCTAAATTAATTTAATATAGCTTTTTTCATTCCGGAAAATCAACAGACGGTTAAAAGCATTTTATATTTATTTTTACAATGTGTAATAACTAGTAATGATGTAGTAACTAGCAGTGTACCTATGCTACATCCTCACTAATATTGATATATATGAATGCGTCTCCATTTTTTTTTATGGCCTATTAAATATGCAAACACTGTGTTTGTTATGCGGGTTCGCTAACGCTATTTGATACTCAAGCCAGGCTAAATAGATGAACAGATTTTTATAAAACTTATCGTATAAATAGCCTCAGGTCTATATTTAGGCATTTATAAACATTAAAAAGTACATATTATTGCTTATCAAACTATTTGCAAATATTATTTTTATACAACGTAGCTATATTATACTATTATACCTTTCACAGGCGTGTAAGCACACAAATTATAAAAATGTATAGTTCTACAATTTGAAGAAATTGATTTTCGGATATTTTTCTTTATGTGCCATGTAAAACCTCCATTTATGTACCCTTTCAAGATTGTAGGCCTAAAGGAAGTTTGAAATAGGTCTAGATGATCAGTGGCATTTTTGTAAATAAAAGAATACATCTTGAAGGATCATATGTTTTATTGCGCAAACCAAAAATATGAAATCTTTACAGCGATGCTATGCTATGGACCTAAGCATACTATATTAATTTTAATCCATTTCTGAGAAAATAGATTCCGTTTTTTTAATTTTCAGAGACAAACCGTGAAATTTTTTTTTTCAATCAGTCACATAATTTATATAATATAAAACTCGGTATTTTGACCATTTTTAAAAATTCAGTACAAACACATGTAATTAAAAAAAGCCCCATAAAAATATATTAATTATCTTATTAAATGATATTTCTATTTAATAAGATTTTATTTAAAAATATTCTGCGTTAAAAACACAGACATTCCCGGCTAAAAATATATATTTTTGGTTTTTCTATTTCCTTTTTCGCTTTTCTTCTGTAATTTATGATTTTATCTCAGTGTTCAGTAACTTATTTTTGTTGTAATACCAATAAAAAATGAAAAAAATGGATATTCTGACAAGAAACTAAGTTTATCTTTTGTACACATATTACTTTATAGGGATTAGTACAAGATTTTCTTTCAAATATTCGCCAAGTTTTATCATAATATTTGTGTAGGCTTGTTAGACTATTTAACGATACCTCAAAGAAAATTTGTGTGTAGGATGGCCTACCCACAGGCTACACGTGACCTTTTCATTTTGTCCTCATACATATTTTATTATTATTTATTTTTCTTCTTAAATGTATAACTGGAAATTACCAGAAAAATAAAAGGCTAAATAAATAATCTGTGAAAATAAATTTATGAACTAAAAAATACCATCACTGCATATATATTACAATTAGAGACAATAGATTCCCAAGGATACTTTATGCTTAGAGAATTAGAGAACACTAGTGTTCTTATTGCTTAATTGTAAAAAACGTTTGAGCAGAATATCATCAAACATAGAAAAAATTTAATCTGCGTACGGTATTAGGTACGACGTGTCATTTACGGGTTTTACACTATCTTGTAAAACGTTTATCTGAAAAGTTTCTTAACTCTCGAACCGCGATCGATACAATATATGTTTCATTACAAATTATCGAAAGAATTTATTTGCAATCCGACGATAAATACATAATATAATTTTATTAACAATATGTAATTGTGTTATGGAAGATTGGTTAAATTATTGTTTTCTTATTTAACGAGTTTCGTTGAAACTCTTTAAAGAAAAATCGAATTCTATTCTTCATTATAAATGCAAACTAAATAATTTATTGACTTCTATTGTGTTTAAAAAAATATTTCATAATGTTACTTTTTTAAACCCTCATAATTTGAATACTGGAATTAATGCATAAGAATTTTATCAAAATGCATTAAAAACAAAAACCATTTAACTTTATAATATGCGCTTCTTAAATAAAAGGTCATTACAACCCGATTACACTAAAACAGTGATCAAACAATAAATATTGTGCAAACTGTAGAACACATTCTCTATTCAACCTTAAAAAAGTATCTGGTTAAAATTAAAAGTTAAAAAAATAAACTTGGTAATGGAAATATATTTAAATTTATATTGTCCTCTCTACAAAGGAAACAGCCCGCAGAAGTCATTGAATTGTAGTGTAACGTATATTTCGCCAAGGAGAAATCTCCCTTTAAAGGAACTTAGGAAAGCTCTTACCTTGTTGAAAATAAACCTTATGAATTAATCAAGGGACATTTAATGAGAAATGATAAATATTTTGCGTATTGGCATAAACTTCTTAAAATATATAGTGAAGTGTTGAGTGATTTAGCATGTTTTTAATTTTTATGAAAATTGGTATTTCAATAAATATAGGCCGTGTTATGTTTAATGTAATTAATCCGAAAATATTAGGTCAGATAATATAAAATTAATGTAAACATATACGTCGTTTCACAAATGATGAAATTTACATAGTTTTATATAAAGACGTGAATATCGACTAATTTGAACGATTGAACGTAACCTACGTTCAATTCGGTTAACATCTCAATACCCGCTAGTTTCTGAATTTTGAAACAAAGTGTATTATCTAGACAGACACACTCGTAAAGTTTTACTAAAATAAGATTTTGAACTAGTTACAAAATTAGTTCTAAGTTGTTAGAGCAATTTTTTATTTTTAGTTTAAAAACATTGCTAAAATATTGTTGCATTGTTGCATGCTTCTTTGCTAACAAAATGCAGGATGTAAAGAATGTGAAAGAATCAAATATGCCACCTAAAAAGGCTGATATATATATAACCGACGATATGTTACAGAGTTTATTTTAACAGGCAAGTCACGAAAGGGAACTGCGATTTATTAGTTGGGTACCGCCATCTCAGGCCTGTTAGCCCAAGTTAGGAATGTCATTGCATTTATTTTCTTTTATTGATTTGCCGAAGAAAATATACGTTAAGTGATTAATTGTACCTTATATGTGGGGCGGCGTTAGGTACAAATGAATAGATATTGTCTCAGACAACATTTTGCGGGCAAAGTTGAGTTTTGCTTTATTCAAAATTCAATCGAAGTTTGATTTGAAGACGGATGCTATGAGTGGAAGTTATTACTTGTATTCAGGATGTTATAATCAAATAATATATTTTGTTGTATGTGAGAAAATTTTTGTGTTTTGACTTACTTGCGAAAAGCAAGTAAATCAAGCTATAAGAGTAGTTTTTAAAAATTAATTTCATTAACGAATTTATTCACCTATCAGGTTATTTTTAATTCGTTTAGGTATGTTAGAAAGGTCATGAAATATTATCCCACTGAAATAAATTTGTATTATATTGAATTTAATTTTCTGAATTTACAATTTGTTTCTCCGTATTTTATAGAATTCTCATGCGGAAATATTGATTCCCTTTTCCAAAGTCCATTACGTTTTCCAATAAATAATTATTTAAAAAAACAAAACAGATTCGATAAAGTATAATATGAAAAATAATTTTTGAAAGATATAAAAATTTTACTAGGATATCCATAAGAAAAAATTTAAAATTCTATAATTAGAAATGTGATTCCCGCCAAAACGTACTGACTCATAAATTAGCCATATAATAAATTACGAGTTTATATTCAGCCCTATGATTAGGTTGAAAATTTTGCTTATTAATCGATTTTTAATTTATATTTTTTTTTCACCATTCTACAAATACAGTATTAAATAAATGATAAATGGATGTCAATTGCTACAGTGTACATTAGAATAATGACCAAAACTCACAAATTCAAA
This sequence comes from Druceiella hillmani, assembly GCA_039881145.1. Taxonomy (NCBI): domain Eukaryota; kingdom Metazoa; phylum Arthropoda; class Insecta; order Lepidoptera; family Hepialidae; genus Druceiella; species Druceiella hillmani. Next base: position 26,022,188 of record JAYKKI010000004.1, on the reverse strand, counting down.
TCTCACTGACATCAGATAAATTATTTTCTGAATTTTAATAATTTCAGACTTCGAAATTATAATAAAAGATTAGGGTATACCAATTGTTACATTATTTTTTTAACAATGTTTTAACCCCTAGAATTAAAACGGTATTATCCTAAAATTTGTGCTTACTGAGTTTGAACATATGATATTGAAAAATTGTAATATGTATGAAGTGGCATTAATATTTGTCTAACCTTATCTTGTTGCCATTATAAATTTCTGCAAACAAAATAATCTCACTGTGCCATTCGAATTTCTATATTCTATATACATATATTCGATGCGCATACTGAACAAATTAAATATGTGGGGTTATTTCAAAATATTTACTTCCCTGTGTATAGTCTGTGAGTAATCACAGTAAAATATTTGTTTTAATAAAATACATTCCAATCGTGCTGTTCAATTGTATCATTATCAATTAAATATTGATTACAACTTGTTTTACTTCATAAGATTAAGCTTACATTTTCCAATGAGCTATTGTACACGCTCATTAGGCTATATTTACATACACGCACTTTAGAAATCACAATTTATGATAAATTCATAATCATGAATTATTATCTTCTCGTGTTATGTGAATGGAATTATAATAAAATACATTACAGTTAATAAGTCTTGTGTAAGTTTTATCGTAGTAAGAAAATTATATAAAGATTACAAGCTTATTATCATATGTAGAGGAATTATTACAAAATTTTCGTCTATTGGTGCAGGATGTTTATTTTTTTAATATCTACAAACTATTATTATAAGCGAATATTTACATAATTGGAATAATTTATTTTAAAACTGTAGAAATTACATATTTTAATAAAACAAAATGAAAACAACAAAATTGATAACCTTGTGAATTTTATTAAATCAGTACTTAGAGTTTACTTTCATGGAAGATATTTCATATAAAGTAACATGCAAAGTGTTCATATTTGGTTTTTATCGCCAAGCCGTTTACCTTGGTTACTATAATTTTCTTGGCCTCTTCCTATTTTGTTCTAGATAGTAGATGAGTCTAGTATTCATGAAAGAAATTTTTCTTTTACAAAATAAATATGGATTATTAAAAATTAAATGGGAAATATAATAGGTAAGAATATGTCTTTAAAGGTCTACGAAGTTTTTAAAATCTCATCTAAATTTTGACATGGACTGTTGGATCAGTGGTATAATCATTTTAGGTAAATTTATTTAGAGAAGACTAACTTTTATTGGGTTTGCAAGTTTTTTTCACAAATATTTCTAATATTAAATTTAATAATTACTGCAAATAATTAGTATACAATATCGTATTTCATGCTCGCTAACAGTAATCAGTCAGTTAAAATAAACAATATTTTCAAATAAAATATTTTTAATTAAAGATGTAGTAGAAAATAATTATTCACAGGTTTATTTCATCTTTGGCCTTAATCTTTATTTCCTATCTTTGAATTCAAAATTATAACGATACTTTGCATCACACAAATTAAGCAAAAAATTACGCGCTTATTATTACGAAGGCGGAAAATATGGTAAGATGCATAATATACATGAAATTAGCGACACGAGGAGAGGACATGCACCACTGACCTCTATACTAATACGCTGGACTGACTATACCATGTAAAATGACATCTAATTTTTGTGCACGGCCACGAATGGCCCCTAAATTTTATATTTAATTATTGAAGCCCAAAATTTTCCTTATATCGATGTATCATACCGTAAATAATCGTATAGATCTCCGATAATATTAAATTTTATTTATCTACACTTTCCAATGTTCTATTATATTTTTAACATTAGGAGTATAAATGAAATACAAAAGTGTCTGTTTATGAATTTTATTTCTATTAATAGAAAGATATTACAGGAATTTTTGATGTTGCTGTTCAAAATTCAAATAAAAATATTAGAAGAATATAAGGAATTTGAAGAATTTCTGCACTTATTTTGGGCGATACCGGACTCTAAAGTAAACGAGACTTTAAACAATGCGTCTTATATATTGCGGGATTTAACATTCAAGCGAATGTAAAGAAAATTAAGTGTGACGATTCCTAGTTACAAATATATACGATAAGATTTCATTTTCAATTGTAGAAATGGTATGACCCTCGTTGTATAAAAACAGTGAGAAGGTTTAACCGTATTATTAGTTTATTGGTAGCTTCTAAAAATAATAAAGGTAAACCTTATATACAAATGGAAAATTTTTGTTTTTGGTTTAATAGAATAACTTAAGGAATTTTTTGCATAGTACGAGTAAAGAATACATATATGTTTACTTGGTATAGCAATCGTTGTTAGTTGTTAGTTGGTATCAGATAATTTTAATAGCAAATTTCACATCGAAGTAAAACAGGTTAACACAATATGTAATCTATGTGTATATATGTGTATATATATATATATATATATATATATATACATATACATATACATATAAATATATATATATACATATACATATATATATATATATATATATATATATATATATATAGGGTGGATCGAAAAATGTTTTTTTCTATTTTTATTTCTAATAGTGCGCAAAGCGTGACCTGATTAAAAACTAGAAACCTAGTATCTTTTTGACGTCTTTAACTACCCGCACATTGCCTTTAGATTTTTAAAGAATTGCCTTAAATTCGTGCTTTGATTCAAATGTTTGTATCGTAAAATAAACTACCTGAAATGATGTTTAGTGGCTTAAATTATATTTAATATAATTACAAATCACAAGTAAACAAAATTTCCACGCTAATCGAGCGAGAAGTGCAGGGTGAGAGGGGAGGGGTGGATTAAAATATTGAACGCGCATGCGTGCATTATCAGTACGCCTAATGAGTTAGAGGTGAAAGGTCGGTCGCATTTATTTAATTTTATCCCTGTTTTCGATTGTATTTTTGTAGAAAGTATTATTGTTTAATACGGAGATTTCAAATAGGACTCTAAAAGCCACAAATAATCCTATTTTTGGTGATCCTGAAGAAATGAGTGAGAATCAACTGCCCACGTACAAACATGTAATGAAATATTATAATTTAATAAGATATCGTCTCAAAGTACAGCATAATTAAAAAAAAGAGCGACCTTTCAACGAGATTTTTGACATCTTAGTAAAAAATATTGAAAATTTGCGGTGGAAAGTTTCTATTCCCATTATGTTATATAATCGGTTGTTACAATTACTTAAAGCTTACCATCCAAAGTGTAAGAATCTAATTAAATCTTTAAAGCTACAGTCAGAAGAAAATATGCAAGAATTTCACAAAAGCTCTGAGAAACTATTTGATTTGAGTTCATGTAAGTGTAAACATTAACATACTTGTTTAAAAGATCAGAGGGTTCCCAAAAAAGAACAAGCTTTCTTAATCGACCAGGGAAAAAGCAGAAAAATGATAATGACAAATATTGATTTATTGAAAGAGGAAACATATTGAAAGAAAAAGCAAATTGGAAACCTATTACGATTCAATGAAAAGTTATGAACCTGATCCTTTTCACGAAAATCGTTATATTTCAGTAAAGTCCAATAGTAGCGTAGAAGAAACTTTGCCTCAATATTCCTCAAAGCCAAAAGAACCAAAAACGGGAAAAATACTGTCCATAAAGAATTTATCCAGCATTTGTGACCGGTATTCGTATATATCGAGATATTCGATAGAGCTGCTGCTGTCGCTTCTGTGGTTTTGAAAGATTATAAAAGTAAGGTCAAGAAAGATTATAAAAGTAAGTCAGGTGACAGAATACATTATTTGAAGAGAAAAGTTTAGCCATAGGTTGCGGTGGACTTGTACAGCTATTACAAAAACGATTTAATAGATCTCTACAGTGGATCATATGTCTTTTTCACGTCAATGAATTGTCTTTAAAACACTGATTTTGAAACTCCGTGGTACCACAACAGGACCTTCGATTTATTCAGGTGCAATCGGAAAATTATTTGATAACTGTGAAAAGCGCGTTATTACGGGTGAGTGTTTTCCTGATTTAAATTATCCTTCCCCAGGAAAAATGTCTTATGCCAGATGGCTAACAAAAGCCAACAGGATTTTGCGATTATATGTTTCAACTAGCAAACCTGCGAAGGAACTGAAACAACTTTCCATGTTTTATTTAAAATCTGATTAAAAGACATCCGTCATACAAGGATGGGGCAAGACATTTCTGGAAATTGATATTTTATTCTAGATGTCTTCCACAAGAATTAAAGAAAAATGACTTTTTCGCACACCCGGAAAATTTACTTTTATCTATGTCATCTGACCAACAGAAAAATGTAAGCTAAACTCGCTGCCAGGCGACAAGATCAGCACCGAATTCTAAACAGCTTCGAGTATTTGAATTGCTAAAGGTTAATCTAAATGCTTCGCCTTAAATTTATTTGACAGATTGGGAGTAAAACATATTATCACTCACCTACATTAAGCCGAGTTTCAGATAAAAATCATCATTCTTTGGTAGAGTTATGAGGTGATGATGAAGTTCTTTTTCTGCGCTGAGGCTTCATTACAGCTTTGTCGTAAAAGCTCAAGAGAAGCTGTGATAAAAAATAAAATTAGTTCTCGGAAACAAAAAGAATATAATGTTATTTAAATGTTTTTTTTTGTATTCCTCGAATAAATATTATAATTATTTCATAATTGTTATTTAAAATTATATATTTTTTTTAATTTGTGTTTTTTTCCTTTTGAGTCATAAAAAAATAGTGTCGAAAGGAATAGTAAAATATTTTAAAAATTCCAATATTCGCGGGAAGAAAAAAAATATTTAAAAAAAAATTTTCGCTTATTTTTTTATTTTCTTTTTTAAAAAAAAATTTTTTATTCATTATTTTTTTTCTACCCGCGAATATTGGAATTTTTAAAATATTTTTAAAACACAAATTAAAAAAAATATATAATTTTAAATTTTTATTTTATAACGCTTATTTTTTTATTGCTGAAAGCGGGTCACCTTTTTATCGCTATTAAAAACAAAACCTGATAATTTTCTTTTCAAACAAGAGCGACCCACCCTATTATATATATATATATATATATATATATATATATATATATATATATATATAACGTCAGTGAAGTTAATAGAAAATTCTTCCTTGAAAAAATACAAAAAATATAGCGAAGGCATATATAAACTTATAAACAATATATCTTACAGTAAGTTAAATTTTATTAAATTTTTAAATATATATTCGTAAATAATAATCTGTCATTTCAATTTTATAAACTATCAAGTGTGATACTGTATACCGATAATTTAAAATAAGGAATATGCATATTATTGCATATTTCAATAAAACAAATTGTATATCACGTCAATTTCCAGATAATAACTTTATCGGGGAATATAATCAGCTGTAATTTATAAAACATACAAAATATCTTTTTCTTTACGGTATTAATTAGATTGTTGAACCAATCACTTCAATACCGATATGACATTTTTGCTATTATTATACTTATTATATACCAGTGAATTAAATTGTTAACACATTTCCAAATGTGTCTAACGTAAAATGATTTAATATTTAGTGTCGTAATATATGGGAAAACTGAAATATTTAATAAAAAGTGTGTCATTATTATGTTGACCATATTTTTAGTTACACAAAAATACCACTCAGTAAATTAAATACCACACTTACACTAGCAAAGCCAGACCAGACCCGACGGCTTATACATGCAACTTTTCACATAGACTTTGGCACTTGCGAAGCCTACGCGAAAAGTGGCATGTATAAGCCGTCTGGTTCTCATACATTATTACCTAAAACTGATTTTGTTGTGCTCGCCCACCGATCGCCCCTTGTCAACTCGTACTCCTCGCAGTTCTACGCTAACCGCCGTTACGATCTGTGCGTTTACTGATTTCCCAATATTGTATTTGTATGGACTACGGCTTGTTTACTGGATTCTGTTGGTTTTTGGATTAGATTTTTGGTTGAAATGGAAAGATAAAATAATTATGTTTCGTGCGAACGGTCTGTGTTACATAAGAACAACACAAAGAAGATACACAAGAACTTATTAATGTTCAGGTATCACTTCACAAAAACTTTAATAGCGCTCATGTTTTTGACATAATAAATTTGTATGAATGGAGATTGGAATGAGGAACTTGATTGAACTTTGACAAAATTTAAGATATTGATGACAACGAACTGCATTTTTATATAGCTCTTAATAAAGATCAGTCCAATGCTATTTTGCATCAAACACTAACTCTCCGTGGCAGGTTCAACCGTCTTACTACTGTTTCAGGAATTTAATTTATAAAAATAAGAACTGGTGAACCTGACGAGCGCTTGACTTCTATGTTTAATATATCAAAAAGAACGGCAGAACAAAAGTTTAAAAATGTTTGTTGGAAGAGTGTGTTTCGCCTCACTTGGGCCTGAATCACATGACGGGAGAAAATATGGTGGCTTGTGACTTATTTTTTCTGAAGAATAATTTCGGCGGCAACCAAAATTACCCTGCGGCCGGAAATTACACTACATGGAAGAAAAAGTTTAGAAGATTATTATATTTCTTGTTTATATGGCCGCCGTACAGTTGGAAATTGTGGGCACGTCGCCAGCGTAGTTTATCTTTTATCTTGGGCCAGATATCAGGAAGCGTTTGACGCACCAATTGCCTATTTAGATGAAATGCCCATAGATTTAGATAAATTCGAATATAAGTAACATAGAAATAAGTTTTAATTCTCATTTGTTGTTCCCTTCTATCTTTTTTATTTTCACACTCAACTTTCAACAAAAGCAATAAAAAAATTTCGTATTCGTTTTTTATTTATTTTTTCTTGATTACCTCAACGTTCCCACAACCCACAGAAGTGCCACCCATACCATGGTAATCTACAGGTAATTACCTATTCATCCGGTCCTGTGCTATTTTTGTTCGCCGTGGGATATGGTTCAATAGTAAAATGCCCAATATCCTTCTTTTTCTCACTCGTAAACATTTCGAATTCGGAAAGAGCGCGACCGCTTTTGCTTAGAGATCCTGTAGGTAAAATATATTTATATTGTCTAAGTATTCGATGTATTTTTACGACTTATCTTAATAATATATAGAGTATAAAAAAAGAACATGGAAATGAATTGAAACAAAAAATAGACGATAGTATATGTATCATAAATTATTGTATTGTTATTCCTCTTACAAAAATGGAAAATTTCCCTCTCTCCTTCAAAATTTCAGCGGCGAGTTAGGTTTCCGAATGAAATGTGTTTCATACTCTTTCCATAAATCTTCACCTCCAGGTAGCATGTAATTTCTGATTAAACGTAAATTTGAAAAGTTTACATATTCTTCAATTATAAATAAATATTACTACAAATAATCTAAAATACTTTTTTTTTTAAATTCAAAAGTATTTTTCACCTAATTGGACCCTAATACAAAATTCACAACGAAAGTATCCTTGGCACAAGTTAAAAAAGCGTCCCCTGAATATAAATTTCCGGATGCGATGAAATTTCCTCGAGTCATTGTACTTTTACTTACAGTTTTCCTCCTTTCCAACCTACCTGCTCCACTTAAAACAGGAGCTGTTCACTTATTTTAACACTTTGCAACAATTTCAAATGCATTTTATGTTGAAATTTCTCAACATTTTGTTTTATATTTCTTAAGTTTGACTGGAACTTACTGAATATACTTGGAGTTAATTTTGTAGAAATTCATTATTCACAATTAAATGGAACTATATGATATAGTATTATTTCTACTTTCTTTAAGTTCTTTACCATAACCTAGGTTTCGTTGTATTACAACTTCTTCAGGTGGGCTATTAGCAAAGATGTCTTTCGATTGATATGAATATAGAGAAATGGTTACTTTGGTTATTAGAGAGATGGAGAGATGGTTACTTTATAGTTGCTTCATTACGTAGAAAGGAAGAAGGTGTGTGCATATATAGAACCTACTTATTTGAGTATTGAATATCTTCCTTCAGCATAATTAAATATATAACTTCATATTTTGATATAATTTACATAAGTTTTTGACAAATTATCAAAAAAAATTACTTCGAATTCTAATCGCACGGTGTATTTTCTCAAAGTACCAATTTTGTCAGCAGATATGGCATGAAACTTTATTACCATATTACTCAAAATAAAATAAACGTAAAAATCACAAAATATAATATAAAATATAATATTGAATATATTTGGCGTTATTTTATAGAAATGCATGATTCACAATTAAATGAAACTACGTGATATAGTATTATTTCTACTTTCTTTAAGTTCTTTACCACGACCTAGGTTTCGTTGTATTACAACATCTTCGAAGATGAAGAAAGTAGAAATAATACTACATACTACACCACATAGTTTCATTTAATTGTAAAATATAATATTTATTATAAATATGCATTTTTCGAAGATGCCAACACAGAAAAACCTGCGAAGTGAGATGTACTCAAGTATGTTGGGTTTTTGGCCAATAAATATCTGAAGCAAGTTCTCGTAGTGTACTCACTGGATATGAAAGAGCTACAGGCGTAATAGAAATTTTTGAATCCAAATGCCGCAGAAATTAATTCAATTAAGTATTAGCGTTCAAATAATTTAGTATGTAGTATTGTTTTTTATTATATATATATATATATATATATATATATATATATATATATATATATATATATGTATATATATATATATATATATATATATATTACCCGTGCACGTATTACCCATTATTATTTAACAATTGGATAAATAAAAATATTGAAAAAAATCAATTTTATGGCAATATAAACTAAAAAAAAATTACATTTAATATAAAGATTTTGGTCAAAAGCCAAATCTTGTCTCACAACTCGGTGATTAAGGGATAAATCTAAACTTTAAAGGATAAGGGATAAACTACATTCAATTATTTAGGAGTTTTTATTGGAAGTTTGTTGTATATTTACTCATCAAAATTAAATTTTCCTATAAAACGTGATATGTGATATTTCACGTTAAAATTTATACATATCAGCTATCGAAATAGTATCACAAACTCCTCTACGAATATGTATTTTACAATATTATGGTATTTACAGGCGATGTCACTTTTGCAATACAAATGAAGAATTTTTTCAAATACAAATGAAGAAATTCCTATTGATTTTGCGTTTAATAAACATATCATTATCAATCAAAATTGTATTGAAAAGAAAAGATAATTGACTTAGCTTTATGGGACTTCCATTGAAAATGATTTTATTATTCGCATTATATGGTTATCTACTGTAATTTTTTAGTATTTAATGGGATAAACATCAAAAAGGCAACAGAAATATAAAAAAGTATTTAAATTGTATTAGTTAAAGTATAAGACCACCATTCTATTTAGGTAACAAATATATAATTAACATTCCTTACCGTAATATGTTTTTTTATTTATTTACAATTTTGAGTCTAGAAAATAAACGTGAAATATCAACACACACCTGTGACAAGATCCATCTGTTTTCTCACCTGTGAATATATCGACGCAAAATTTTATAATATAATTATATCTATGTATTTTTCTGTTTGTTTTCTTTTACTCTCTATTTTTCATATCACTTATTAATGTTTTATTTTTAAATTTGTGGAAAATTAAATATTATATATTAGAATGAGCCATTTCTTGTGGATATTATAAGAGTATAATGGGTATATTTAAAATGATCACATTAGATGCATCAGTAAAAACTATAAGCACTATTACTGTATTAAAATAACACGGAGATATTCGTATTCTCGTTGTTAAATATAAAACAAATTGCATAAACTCATTTGTCTGTTCAATAAACACATATATTACTTTAACGCATCTTAAATTTCTATGAGACGTGTTTAAGATTAATTGAAATAAATTACGTTTCTACATCACAATCTTAATAAATATAAGCGATTCACGTAGCTACTTCTATATAGGTTTGCAAGCATATTATATAGTCCGTTAACGTTAAAAATTTCAAACTAGCCGATCGACGGAATCTGACCAAACTTAATAGTATGTATATATAAATTATTTACTGTATATTTTGTAGCTACTTAGTTCTCCAATTATCTTGCTTTATATTTGTTAGTTTTAATTTGTCATATTTAGCATGAATTTATCTCAAAACTAATTACAATTGAAGTGACGCGATAAAGTACTTATTGACTATACCACATTAGAGACTTAATTTAAAGACTTTATTTAATTAGTATATAATTTGGAAAAATTTTTGGAATTTGGATTTTACGAGTGTTTTATTTAACATACAATATTTATATATTAATACGTAAAGAAAAGCTTTGTACCCCTTTTTATGTATATTGTGCGTACGGAAGAATGTGAGTTAAAGTGCAGAAAGCTAAAATTTATATATAATATAGGTTACAAATACATTCAATTATATATTACAAATACATTAAAAGATGAACTGATTACATTCAGCAATATAAGATTCGTTGCTTACATTCATACTCTCGACGCCAAATATAAAATAATATGTGGTCAAATAGTGGCACAGAGTAGATATTGTCTCCAAAAAAATTTAAAATTTGTGAGATTGATTAACATTGAATTTTAATTTTCATGGAAATAAGGTATATAATACACACTAATGACGTATTTGTACATACTGTCAGTTGACGTAACAGAACAACAATTCAAAAAAATTATATGAAGTATTTATGTAGATATACTCTTTGACAAAAGAATTTCACGGCTGAATTTCGACTACTGGGTAATCACTAGTTTTTATAAACATCCGAATTATTTAATATATGTGCTATATGACCATCGTTTACTAAAGGTATTGTATATTATTAGTGTCCTTAGCGCAATGTATTATAATTAAGAACGGGGAACGAATGGGACTAGCAAAACCGAAAAGGAAGGTTGTTACAAATGTGTACGTGCGTTCATACATTTTTGTATTCACACAGTTGTATGACCTTCAGTTCACCACCGTCAATGGAAAGAGAGGAAATAATTATCAAAGATATGAATTAAATAAAAATAATGGCCTCATAAATCCGAGGCCTACAGCGAAGTCGACCTCATACATTACAATTGTCGACTACTCGCGGTAGGTATCTGCGATCGCCTCGCTCCTCGGGCCATGCCGGTATACGTTTAATTTATTATCGTGCATGTACACAGATATCCTGCACGTATATCGCACTTGTAATCAAGAAAAAGTTTATGATCGTATTTAGCGCCGCCTTGGAGAGAAAATATATGGATGAGGTTTGGTTTATAGTATTTTCTATATTCAAAATTTATATCGATATGTGCCCGTAATAACTTTGTATCGTTTTTAATATTGCCATGATTATATGGTATTTACACATGGCAATGGAAATTTACGTATGACAAATAGTTATGAAGAAGCGCTATATTACACAAACCAACATTAATGTTAATTAATTCAATAGTAATTATTAGTTTAATATTGTCTTTTATAGTCATTTGTATTTCTATATTATGTAGTCAAATGACCCTTCCGATATCTGTAATTCATTATAATATTTCGCACGTTATATAGGCATGTTTCTATCTTGATTATTATTACATACAACATAAATTTTCTTTCTGTGCCTTTTCTTTGTAGTGTACCATTTCGCTTGGTTTACCTTTTTCGTCTCTATACACTTGGTACTGTTATTTTTTGCATAATTGTTTCTATAATTTTACCAATACATAGTTTTAAAGAATTAAGTTATTATTTAACAATCTTTAATACACGCACGGATTTCACAAATGCGTTCATTATCATGATCATTAGCTCCATTATCCCTCTAGTGTTTACACCTTATTGCTTCTGCTAAATTTTTCCTCTTAAATAAACAACTCTTAACATTTAAATAATTATTTTAAATATTAGAAAATATACTTTTGTGTCATTGTTTTGTAAGTCCAAAAATTAATTTCATATTTTGAATTCATTTCGTTAATACTTATATTATTTTTCACCAGAAAACCGTAAATAATTAAAAAAATATTTTGTCAAAAACATTTTTTTTATTAATTCTTAATAGTGTGAGTTAGTTAACAGAGGAAAACGTGTGTAATTTAGCTTTTCCCTTATTTTCCAAAGACGCGAAAAGTTAATATACTCTATTATTATATTAAGAATGACAAGTAATTTGTTCTAAAATATAAAACACTTTCGTTAGAAAGAGATTTAAAGCTTAAAGATAATTAGCTTTAAGCTTTTATAATCAATAATACATTTTAAACATTATGTAATTTTTGGATTCAAGGTATGTAGAAGGTCAAATTCATACCTCTTCATAAGGATACGAGCCACAGGGTTAAACATGCGTGACCCAGACAACTGCAACTCTGTAATGCGGTTTTTAAAATATTTTTAAATAGTCAATATAAAATATTTGTTCGTTCGTGACATAATAATATATTTGTTATAAAAAAATTCTCTAACGTTGCTATCTACTATTAGAAAATAACTCGATTTTTTCATGTCGAAACGAAAGAAGGCTTTGCTTAGCACATACTCGTATGTGTAGTACATTCTTTACATTTATTCACAAGAGACTTACGGAGTAATGTAAACATTGCTAGTCAGTAGTATAATATATATATATATATATATATATATATATATATATATATATATATATATATATATGTATATATATATATATTCCATAATAATTTTTTTTGGGGTATTGAAACGCTAACTTCGCCCTAACTTCTTAGACTTACTCAAATACAAAATTTTATTTTCCTTTGTCAACATTAACCCGTGCCGACAGGGTTCTCAAATTTTTGTTAAAGTAGCTGTTTTTAATGCATTCTATTATGTATGTGCAAAACTATTCAAACCATGAAAGTCTTGAATAAGTTTTACAGCTGTTTCAGTTGTATTATTAACTGCTTTTGAAGAAAGAACCTTTTCGCCTTTAAAAATATTCATGTTCTTTCCACGTAGAAACGTGTTGCTGGAGAAAGTATTCATAAATTTAGCTTTTTGCATATTTATGAAAACGAATTGCAAATTTGTGCTATTGAAGACACAAAGTCTTCCTGCAACAATAAAACTAAGTAATATTAATATCAGTTCAGAATCGATCTCATAAAAACTGTGTAAAAAACTAAACTATGTATACTCATCATCAAACAGTGATAAAATGGCAATTTATCCTGACTAGTGCCTTCTCTGGGCTAATCAATTGCTCAGGGCTACTTTGGAAATAAATTTGTCAAGAGTTTCATATTCCTTAACATCTTTAAAAAGCACAAATCGTTATTTGATGCCTTCAATATCAGACTACATCCAAGCCAGGGGTATAATTTACCAGTTATTGCAGCTATATATTATTTTACACATACAGCCGCAGTGACTGGTATTGTAGCAAACATATTTTCAGGGCTACTTGTGACTTGGTGCGTTTGATATCGCGTTAGCTTAATCTTGGCCGGGAGAGGTCTCCAATTTTGGTACAGCAAGAAATTTTTCCTTCTCTCCGAATGAAATAGAAATTAGCAAGCATTCCTCGTTAGAACTTCTTACGACCAGTTCAGGTAATAATTTTTCATCAAAATAAACGGTAATTACTTCAGGTACATATTCTAGTTTTATAAACGAGCTTCTTTTCTGCTCTGTTTACAAATGCGTTGAATAAAAGATTTGTTGGTAGGGAAATCATCGCAGTGAATACCTACTACAGCCTGAAGTATATAAACAGAATCTCTTGTGCATAATTGACATTTGTCTAAAACAGTAACTAACTTAGACGGGCTAAAGTTTTTCCTTTCTCTTTTTGTAGCAATTCTGGAACTTACATATTGAGATGTCGATGGCAAAGATTCCTTTAGACCTTTATCAGAGCTAGTAGTTTGATCGCGGTGTTATTGAGATTGTGTAGAGTCTTGTGTAGTAACAAATGACGACAAACTCTCGGAACACGTTTGACCAAGTCTTTTTTCTCTCTTTTTTTAGATTTCTCTGTCTCGCTCTTTCTTAATTCTTAGCTAACTTTTTGACTATACCCGCTAAACACCCTGGATGCCCTGGTTCTCTTTATTTTTCTAAAAATATTTTATCTTTCTCTATTTATATTCGTTTGAAAGCATTAACGTGTACTATGTCGAATGAACTATCTCAATTATGTTAGTTCACGATGATATACATGAATGATGAAGGTATTATTAAGTATGTTTTAAGCTATCAAGCCCACATTATTTTCTTATAATAAATGAAGTAATTTTACTTCGAACGAGCACAAAATCTGTGGTTTGTTGAAAAAAGAAATCGATATATAAAGATTTCTAAAAAATTAAATCTAAAGATTTTTAAAAAAAATCTAAATCTAAAGATTTCTAAAAAATCTAAAGATTTTTTAAGAATGTCAGTAACAAAAAAACTCTTTAATTCTAAATAATTATTTCAAACAAGCAACAAAAAATATTCAAAGACCGAACAAATTAGATCGAATACATTCTAATATTGAATCGGATATGTCCTCGTATGCGCACGCTATTCAATATATACATATAGAAAAGTATTTTATATTACAAGAATGATATAAACTTCTTCCCGTGTATAAACTTATTTTTACTCCATGTAGTAATTTTTATTTGCTGCATTGTTTTTAAGCTATCTTTTTTTTCTTGATTTTATTCATTTATTATGCAAATCCTGTTGAACTCAACAGAAATAATGTTAATGACTAAGGTTAATATAAAAAAAATTAATATATTTTAACGTTGCTGATGTATTTTCATACAATTTTATTGGAAAAAATATTAAATATCTTAAAACTTTCCTTTATAAAAGAAAACTCAATAAATATCAAATTCTGTCAAAACGAAATAACTGTAGAATTTGAGAATAACGTTAATTTTTCATTCCACAAAGCGGCCACAATGGTTATGAAAATGAATTATGGAAAAGTGATATCGTTTAGTTTATTTTTTGATCTGGGCTTTGAAGCATTATTAAGGTGGAAATCTGATTTATATATAGATGTTTGTAGACGGTACAATTACTTTTCTTTAGATATATTTTCAGAGCCTAGCAAGATTTTATTACGGATGATTATATTACTTAACTAATAAATAACATCGGCCTTAATTTTCCGCATCAGTAAATTATTACCAATAACTTGCATGGTTATATTTATTGATAGGGGAATAAGTTCATAAAATCTCTCAGTCTAATAAAGAACCCATTAAAACTTTATTATGTCCATCAGTTTATCTACTACGACCTAAAAATGTTTGTAGTTTTATAACTAAATTTGTGAGTAGACAATGCAAGTCATCGAATGCGGCTTTGGCTTACTTGAGGAAATTTCTGTATTTCAAGCTTTTGTATTTCCCCCAATCCTTTATTTTATACATAGCATAGACCTTTATCCTATTATTCATGAAAATGTACGATAAGATTTACACAATATATTACCCAGAAATATCTGGGAAGTTTTATTTAATTACGAGTATCCATTTTACGATATATTAAAGGCATATTTCTAGGTTAAAAGCTATAATGGCCATCTAATATAAGCATATGTATGTTATATATATATATATATATATATATATATATATATATATATATATATATATATATATGTATATATATATATATATATATGTATATATATATGTGTATATATATATATATATATATATATATATATACGTACCTATATATATGTAACGCCCAAAGTCACGCAACTAATGAATTGCGAGAAGGTTCAATTATGCTTTTATTTGGGGCATTAATGTGTAATAATAACGGCGAATTTACTGACGAAATCAAAAAGGCGTGAGATGATTACTAGGTCTGCTATGGACGAACATATGGAAGAACAGCCTCTACTTCGCAAAGACGTGACCACTACGTAAAAGCGAGACAAAAGATATAGACGCTCTAGAAATGCGCAGTATCGCAAAGAAAAATGCTTGAGTATCGTGGACTTAGATTCGAATGAATGCACCCATACTCCGAGAACTAGGTATCAGGCAGCTTTTTCAATATTGTAACTAAAATCAAAATGAAAATTTTGGAATATGATTAAAAGTCTTTGTTAAAAGTTTCTGAAGAACTTCAGGTACACTTCTAGTAAATGTGATTTTTTTATAATTTTCACTTTACCAAGTTCAGAGATGGAACGGGAGAATATATTTTTGTGGAGATTTTTAGCAGGTTCGGACAACTCAAATTATCCAATTGTGAAGGTATATGCAGGTTACTATATCTGACTTAAATTTATGCGTTAAACAATTTATACGTCAGAAGGAAGGATAGAGATGTATGTGATATTGTTAGATTCCTATTGGAATCACAAACATAGTAATTAAATTTTTATATTATGTCCTTATAATTGTGCTTGTATGTAATTTTCTGTAAAATCGCATTTCCCATAAACGTTAAAAATGTTATGGTTATAAATGCATTTATTAAGATAAAATTGGTTTAAACATAATTTAATATTACGGAAATAATATAAAAGTCTCATATGCTATGTTGTTACCGTAACGTGTTTCTGAAATAAATAAATTATTTGACAGTACTTAAAAACTCGTGTTAAAATGGATGGTTGGTCGTAATATATTTAATTTAAGCACGCAATGTTGTAGATAAGAGCTGCGTAATGTTGTTTCCAAATTAGTTTGTTAGTAAAGGCGAGAAAAGCCGTGTTGTCACATGTTTTATATAATAAGCGTTTCGAATAACTAATAGAAACAGATAAATATAGTATCCTTTCTGTGTAATATACCTACTGTACGAAGTTGACTGACAGATATTATTAGGCGAAAAAAATTATTATTTCGATCCTAAAAATTATCGGTGAAGTAGTACACACGTGGACAGAGATTGGTATGTTTGTAATATAGAACTGTAAGCTTAGGCTTTAAGATTTCATACGAAAAAGAGGATGGGCAGAAATATATCGACCCTAGCCTAAGGATTAATAACGGTGATCCATATGCCATTGGAAAGCTCTCTTTACATTCTACAAATTCTTCTATGGCGGAAAATCTTAAATGGCTCTAAAAAAGCTATGACTGAATAAAACGAGACTTCGTTAATAAGAATGATATTATTTCAATGCGTTTTTTTGGTTATTAGATAATAAACAATGGTTTTTAAAACTCTTATTATATTAATACAAATAAATATAAAATTAAGTCTTGATATACTAGTGGAAAAAACTCTGCTGACTCTCTCTTTGACCACTGCACTTGTTGTCTTACCGGTTCCGTTTAACATGCTCCCGCGTCGTTCATCAAAGAAAACATACATCAAAGAATACCTACGTATTTGTATTTCAACTCGCGTTGTCTTTAATTGAATGTAACTTTTTTATCACAACAATTTGAGATTTCTCGCCACAATAAAAGTTTTAAGAAACGAAAAAATCTATCCGATGACATATCGCTTGTCATTATTAGTTATATAAGCTGAGATGTACATCCTTCTTTACTTTTCATTTAAAATATTAATTTGGGTGTAAAAACTATATATTTCTAATTTCATTGATTAAATATATTTGATAAGGATATTACTAAATATCTTGTCATTAAAATGGTTTATAAAAGCAATTTCAGTTACCAGTTAGATCTTGGAATAAAGTTCACATTTAATGTGTGATATTTTTAGAACAAAAGAGTTTTTTCTGTAGTTTGTTGGAATTTCGTATTAAAAGAAATGGGTCTCCAGAACGGAAAATTACTTGTTTGAAAATAAGCAAACTTACACTTATATATTTTAATAAGTAAAATTTAGTACCAAAAAGGTATTTTAGTTAAATTAAATATTTTGCGTACAAATTTATAATGATAAAAAATCGGTTTAATTTTGTTTCTGTTGCTTTCTTTTAATACGGTAAATCTAATACATATCGACATTTTTCAAGATGGTTGAAAATGTTGATCCCATTAATTAGGCTGTCATTTTTCGAATTCATATAACCAGGAAAGAGGAAAAACCAGAAGGTAATAATACTACTAGGGTGTTCATTAGTATGTCTAGCACAATTTTTCTCAGAAAACGTAGAAATTTGCTTTAGCGATAAAGTATATTAATGCGTACAACCCGCAGTAGTTAGCATTTAAAAATGTTTAAATGAAAATCATCGTATCACACACACTTGACACGTAATAACAACGAAACTTGTGACGAAATTTCGTTGTACGGAAAGCGCGTACAGCATTTTTCACTAGAGTCGCTTTTCCGAAAGCTGTTTTAAGGGTTGTTGTATATTGTATCTGACCAAGTTACTAAGGCTATCAGCTGTAAGAGTATCATCATAATGCTTTAGAGCTATAAGTATATTATACTTCGTAAAAAATCTGTTTTCTAGTTTTACTGCAAAAAATATGTATCCTTGTGACATATTAAGATAATTTTGTAATTACGACTACTGGTCAGGTATTTGATTAAATTTAAAATTTTTGGTATTTAACGGGTAAAATATTGTTTTTTTATGGCAAGTAGTAGTTTTTTATTATTTTGAATTAAAATTATTTTTATTTGTAATAAGAGGGAAAAATTTTCAGTTTATGATTTTTCGAGCAAACAGTAATAATATAATAAATCTGCCAAGTTTTCTCCGTAAATATCAAAAAATTTATTAAAAATTACTTGTCATTATTTTTGTTTTTTTTTATTATTAAGGGTAAACGTTAATTTATTAAATATAATTATTGCCTAAAATAATATTAAAGATGAGTATATTTGGATCCAAAACAATTACTAAGCTCTCATGATCGACGTTATAAGAAATAATCTGCGCCATCAACCACGGATTAAATAATTCTCCTGCATTCCATATAAATAAAATATAGAGAATGGTTACGATATCTACAAACAATATACATGCCATGCAATTTTCCGCTGTCAAAGGGTAAGTGGTAAAATTGGGATGCTATATGCCTCTCCTTATTTATTTGGAATAAAAACAAACTAAGTTTTCCAATTTTTAGTCTTAAATTTATAAATAAGCGGACAAAAATTGTAATACCAATATAAACATACATTGCTTAAGTATGCAAACTGTAAGTATTTACAAAAACACTTCCAATTAAATACTGTCAATGCGAAGGAGCAAAATTCTCTTCAATAATGAGTTTATCGAGTTTCCGCCTCAACTCGTTTTGTAGATCCTTTTTGCAGAAGTCTTACTTTTGATACACGATCTAACCATTTCTTCGTAGTGGCAACATTAATGTGTTTTAGAAAAAGTTTTTTTTAATGAAAATATAACACCTATTTACGAATAAATTGCTACAAAAATATTAGGCTTTATACCAGGATGATTTGGATTTGCTCACTCTTACAAGGTCCAAAAACTTAAGAATATATTATAATATAATAAAATACATTAAAGTCTTCCTAAATTAAAAAGTGTATTTTTTGATATGTTTTAGCTCAAAAATCTGTCATGAATATCAACTAATAATGTTATGAATAATAAATTATAAACGATTAACGAAGTTTTCTTGAACTTTTTAATTTCCTGTTTAAATAATATTCCGATTCGCGTAATCTTTAAGTGGCTTTCTTGTTGGTAGACATTTTAATTTATTTGACATTTAGTTTACTTTTTTTGTCCATACAAGTTTTATTTAAAAAAAATTCTAAGTTAGATTGGACCATAAACATTTACTCGCTCTTCAGAAGCCAAAGATGAAAACTAATTCGGTTTTATATTATTTTTGGTGTGTATCTTAAATAGCTTCACAATTAATCGTCGTAGTAATAATATCAGTCTGCATTATTCGATGATTGCGATATAAGGGTTTCTGACTTAAACGTGATCAATACTAAAATTGCAAAGATGCGTCAGATATTATAATTAATTTAATGGAATAGTATTTATTTTCATTTTTTATCCGAGCACTTGGCTTTTATCTCATATATTCCCAGTAATTATAAATAATATGTTCTTTAACATACCAAAAATGCGCTGAAATTTTTTGAATAGGATTTGTTCAGAAATGTGATACCTAAAAAGTGTAAAATCAGTTTAACTTGGTTGATTCGTTCATTAAAATTTTTTTTTAAAAATTGTTAATTTTTTAAGAAATATTCACTTGAAAAGAGTTAATTTTAGCTTCTGTAATAGAGTCTTTAATACCGATTGGATATACCGAACTATAATTTTTAATACGAATCGTACATTTACCCATTGACTACAAGGGGTCTGATTAAAACCAAGTACAAGAAAAAATGTTTAGAATATCGCTGTATTTTTTGATGTATTTTTATATTATTTCTTCCTAAGTGTGGTCACATTTTGGACTTTGAGAAATTTGTAGCGAACAATTAAGGAGTATATTCTTAGTACAATGGTTTCTTCATCAGCGTTTATATGCTATTTTTAGCTTTTTAAACATAATACGTATTTTTAAAGTTTCAAAAAATTATATTTTTCTCAGAAAATTTCTGATTTCAAAATTAAAATAATTAAACATTCTTTTCTAGTTATTTTATTAGCGCAGTATCATTTAAATGCATACATAATATATGTAATTTCACATTTGTATAATGGTACAGTTATAAGGACATAAATTCAAAAAGTTGACAGTAAAATGTCCCCAAGATATTTAAATTTTATGTATACCAAAAAACAAGCTACCTAAAGGTCATTAGTCGTAGCTCGTGTCATTATCAGTCGTTCTTTACGGTATGTTTTCAATCTTTATTTCTCGGAATTCCATTGCTTTGAGCTGTTTTGTGAAATGCAAAAACTAAGTGTGTTTATGATATTTTATCGTATTTCATAACTTTATTTCATTGTTTATTTAACTTTTTTACGTGCTCT
Source organism: Druceiella hillmani (assembly GCA_039881145.1). Taxonomy (NCBI): domain Eukaryota; kingdom Metazoa; phylum Arthropoda; class Insecta; order Lepidoptera; family Hepialidae; genus Druceiella; species Druceiella hillmani. The sequence continues at coordinate 26,001,391 of JAYKKI010000004.1, read as the reverse complement.
ACCAAAGTTTAAGCAAACTTAATAAAACTTGAAGCAATTCCAGAATTCCTCACTTACTTCAAAATAAGCACAAATATAAAATCAAAATGTATTTTTAATTTAAAAAAAGTTCCATCTGCAACTGACTGTGTCTTTAACTGATATGCGCCCTCTATATATTTAAATGTAGCATGGTAACATTTCATTTATTTTCTAACGTTTATTTTCATTTCATCAAGTATTCCTTTTTATGGTTACGTTTCTTTGATATTTGGTCTGCTTTAGGTGGTAGCATAACATCAACACATATTAAAGTCATACTAGCGTCTTTAAAGAATGTACGCGATATACACGAAATATTTAAAAGTTTAGATAGATGAAAATTAAATTCTTGTCAGGATTTTCTAAATTCTTAAAAAAATGCAGGTAGAAATAAATAGAAATTCTTGCTTAAATACTCTGTTTACTTAAATAAAATTAAATGTGTCAAAGAAGCACGAAGTAATAAGCAGTTCCTTTAGGATAACACGAAAAAACCCGGTCCATCACATGGTTGCTCGACGAAATATTTCTCGATGCTTACTAAAAGGTTGAAAAGTAGATTATTGATAGATTAATCTTAAGTAGGTGAATTTACTCTAAATACACTACTCAAGAATTCTGACAAATGTAACACTAGTTCAGGAATGGATATTATTTCGGATTTGGATTCGGATTGAGATTACATTGGTGAACCATCAACATTTATTAATTAAGAGCTTTTTTGATAGTAAAACTTTGTGCGATACTTTGCAATTCTACCAAAGAATAATAACTGCTAAAAACGTGTAATCGCAATAAAAGCAAATTTTCTTGAGTGACAGCTGTTCTATTCCAAATATTTTCAGCAGGAAAATTGTATTAGCCATAGTAGGTGAACTTAGTGTAGTATAAATTTCTTCGATATGGAAAACAATGTCTTACTAACCTTATTCAAATACTTCAATTTATGATTGTCTTGTGGGATCTACCAAGATATTTCAAAACTTATAACGAAGTTATTAAATTCCAAAACTCTTGGTATAAATAATTTAACATAGACCGATATTCACGGAACGGAATTCCTTGAGGCCAAAAATTCCCTTACATATTTTGTTAACAACGTCTCCTATAAATCAATCAAAATTATTGGAATATTCAAATGTAGCCAATACATAGCACGAGGATAGTGGAAAATTGTTGAATAAATCTTAATTATAGTCACTTTAGATGAACAACCGAAACCTTTCTGTTATAAGACTACGGGTGCGATTTTTACGGGTACAGGAAAGTATACTAGACAGGTTTTTTTTTTCTTTTCTTTTGAGTTGTCCTGGGCTTTGCTAATTAACAAAATAATAATGTAATAATATCCTTATCTATCAAATCTGCCCATATATAAATTAAGTTATCTACGGTTTCGAATTTTTTAGTTATATTTTTTATAAATTTTGAAGTATGTAGTATCTGATACCGAAGTACATAATATTTCTTGTTTTACATAGGGAAATTATTATGAATAATATTTCTGGGCATTATATTTAATATATTTAGTATATATCAAGATGTAATTTTCCATATGAAAAGCATCTAAACATACGCTTTCGCTCTCTGTTCCCCACCTTCCAGCATATAATATTACGTAATTTACGTAAACATCAAATTATTTATTTAACAAAGTATTCCCAGTGTTTAAATTCAAACTAAACCCAATTATAATACAAAGCGCTTGATAATTTTGATTTTTTCCATTTGTCCTTTATAAACATACTGATAGTTATGATTGAAAAAAATTAAACGATCATTGTTGTTTCGCTTAAAATATTGGTAATTACGTAATTAAGCATTACTTTAAAATTTATCAGAATTATTTTTTCAGTCACAAATTTAAGGAGGTCAGTTTTGTGGCGGTGTTATTTTTTTCGTAATAAACTATCAGTTCAGCGACAAATGGTCTCCATTGAAACCCACTACCTGTGCTCTCTTCTAGGTGACAGACTGCAGAAAAACGGCTCGATGTAGCGTTGTTAGTAACATTTTTACAAAAAAATTAATACATATCCATCATAATGATAAGGTTATTCTCATATTAGAATTATAAAAGTGATACGACAAGCTTTAAAATGATCGAATGCTAAGTTATAACGTTTTTAGTAGAACAATTAATTGTTGTCTTCATTTTTACTACTGGTTTGAAAATGTGCCCATATTGAAAACCTTTTAAGTTCTTGGCAATTTTACATAATAATTAGGAGTTTTTTGAAGGTAAAAAACATAAAGTTTAGTTGGTTAAATATTTTTTTTAATTGGACGCTAATCATTATTGAAAAGTGTAAAATATTCCAAATTGGGTATAAATAAAAATGATGTTGCAATGATATTCCAAGTTTTAAAAAATATTGAGTTTAAAGGTCTTAAAGTAAATAAATTTGTATTTTTAAAACCGCCTTTTATTTGTTGTATAATCATCTCTTCACGAGTTACAAGCTGTCAAACTTAGAAATAATTTTTTTTTCTTCACAGAGAACAAATCCGCTAACAGAATCCTAAACAAATTAGCATAAAAATTTGCAGGTTACTAGTATTTATTTCCTCCGAAGACGAATTTACTTTATTATTTCCTTATAAATAAAAAAAACTAGAATAAAAAAAATTACAATTCCTTTCTTTGTTTGCCTTTTGCGTATTCTATGTTCACGAAACAGATGCTTTATGCGCGGATAATTATTATGCGCTGCATTTAAGAGGGCACGTTCGAATTTTGCACTACAACGTTTACTAAAAATTCATTACAGGCCGTAATTTTTGACATATTTTCCTAATTTTTCTTATTTCCTTTTGTTATAAACATAGTGCCGCAGCATATCTGTAAGCATAATTATTATATGAAATGAATGCCGTTCGCCTTAAAATGTAACATTGTGAGTCTATGTGAAAATTAATGTAAAATAATGACAATATAAAAAACATCCGTGACATTTATTATGAATTAATTAAGAAAAGATATGGAGTGTTTCTATCATTAAAAGAAGTAAGGGATAGTGAATATGATCAAAAATAGTGAGCCGGGAAAAGTCGCTTGAGTTATCTATAATAGGGTAAACTGGGTTTTGGTAGGCTACGGCTGTAATAACTCAAATATTCTCGAAACTATAATAGGATAGATGAGGGGTGCAAGATAAAGGACACGTGGGTTGCAGGTCCGGACATGATTCCCAGTATCGCGTCGTCCTTCGCGTGTTAAATACGCTCCCAGAGAAACTCATTTTCTTTTTTGATCAAAAGTATTTTTACGAATTTCTTCACTATGTAACTTCTTCGTAATGTTATTTATCGTCTTTAGAGTTAGCGTACTTATTTGTCACAATTAAATGAAACTACGTGATGTAGTATTATTTCTACTTCCTTTAATTTCTTTACCACGACCCAGGTTTCGTTGTATTACAACATCTTCAGGTGGGATATTAGCAGAGATATTAGCAAAGATTGAAAATTGTTGTAGTGCAACAAAACCTAGGTCGTGGTAAAGAAATTAAAAAACGTAGAAATAATACTACATCACGTAGTTTCATTTAATTGTGTATAATGAATTTCTACAAAATTAACGCCAAATATATTCAATATCAGTACTTTTTTGTTTTATTCCTAGGTTTACAAACTACTGAATTGTTTTTGTGTGATTTAATATGTCTCATAATTGTGTTTGGTTCTATTGCAAAAGAGTTTATGGGTAAAGTTGTGAAATTTTATTTTTTGTTTTTTTTTTTATTGCAAATACCCAGACGAGATAAATGTAGAACGCATAGAAAGACTTCAAGAGATGAAAATGGTGTATTATATTGCTAGAATGGCTTTGGTGACATCGAACAGAAAACTTCATTTAGAAGAGCAGTGGGAAACTACGGTATTAAGTACGTGTCTTTCTTAAGCTACAAACGAAAGTGGGAAGCAAGAAAAGAAGGTGACCATGACCAGATAGAAATTATATGTATATGTAGCTGTATATGTAGCAATAATATGATAAATGTAGCTTATATCAGAATTTCCACAAAAGATAAAACGCATTAATTATAAATATACCCGATTCGTTGTGCATGTCCCGATACTTTCTACAAAAGAGATAAAAAAATTGACATTTGGACTTTTTCTCATTTACAATTTGAAAGTTTCATCCACGCGGCTTGAAAAAAAGAGTACTGGAAAGGTGGGGTTCCGTTTATAGGTAAAGAGAAATACCGAAATATCTATGCGCGCAACACTAGTTAAAGCTTATCTAGACCGATACGTTTCAACACAATTTCGAAGTATTTATGACAATCTTTAAATAGTTATGGACTGAGCCCACTTTGAATCTCAGTTCATTGACACTGTTGACAAAAACAGTGTAACCAAAGTGCATTAGTGTGACAAAGTCGTAGCAAGATTTGATACAAGGCAGATGGGTACACCAACCTCTGCTAAACACGATATTTTAGACACACTGGTGTTTGCAGTTAACGCCCATCAATGTTAACATTTTCATATATTTCATATCAAGAATATTTTGCCAAAGATGGGCTAGTGACCCTATGAGGGGTTGATGGTACCTGATGAGTTGCTTATATCTATGAGGTTGATATAAGCAACTCATCAGGATGGACGCGAGATTAAATATTTGTCGTGTTTCTAAAACATAGTCAAAATACGCCTATGAATATCTGTCGCATAAAATATTACTACGGCTAGACAATCGCTCGTAATATATACATATAAATTCATTATCTTCTGAAAAGATAACGGAATGGCAAATGTGAAATCAGCCAGGAAAAATATAACCATATGTGACATACCAAGTATCACACAATTGAAATGCCTCTCTTCCTTATTCAGACAAATGTTCAATCCAGATGTTTTAAGAAATCCAAATGTTTCAGAAAAGGTGGTTACTCCTAAATAAAATAATATTAGACTTGCGCCAGAGGACGAAATACTACCGTTATCACCTTCGGTGTTAAATGAAAACTCATCTCGAGCTGGCACGGTACATCCAGCGGAATCTGAAAATAGAGTATCAAGTAAATCAGTTATACTTTCCGTCTTTGGCAATCAATCACCAGTTTTATCTTAGACCACTGAGATCCAAGCGAGAACAATGCTGTTCAGACCAAGTAATTATACTAATCATGCGTCACAAGCTATTACACAACCTGAAATTAAATATTCCGGTTCAGTGACAGCTTGTGACACATGATTATCCCACCCAATATAATGTCAGTGTTCAGCAATCAAAACCTATTCCGTCTTTAAGCAGGAAATTTTTGTTCCCTTCTATTAGTTTTTTTCTTGGCATTTCCTTGGCATTATGGCTCTATTCTAAAGTTCTTCCAGGGAAACTAGAAACGAAAGGTCAAAGAATCAAAAAGTCTGCAATCTACATGGACACTTTTAAGAAGGAATCTATCAGAAAAGAGTATTAAAAAGAACAAAAACTAATAAAAAATAAAGAAGAATTAAGATCTAGCATACTACCGGTTCATCGGAAGAAGAAGAATATTACTGCCTTATTTGTTCAGAAACTTGTTCACAGAGTAAGTCGGAGAAAAATGGGTCGAATGTTAAAAGTATGTGGACTATGGAATCAAGTCGACTGGATAGCTGGCAGTTGATATTGCATGATATACCACAGTTGCAATGATTCTGATTAAGTATTGAGAAAAAGTTAACATTTTAGTTTGAACTTCTTTTATTTTGTTCCTTGCTTTTTTTAAATCATCACTTCGAATTTATTTGATTTAAGATAAAGAGAAGTGTAAAACTATACTGCCATAACTTTGAAGTTAAAATCTAAAAATACTGCAAACAATATTGCTGTATTAGTCAAAAGTATATGTTGGTAATTTTTGAGTAACACAACTAATTTGAACTGACTATTGAGTATTATTTGAAAGTGTTAACCGCCCTTAGTAAGGGGTCGGTTGCAAGAGTTGCACATACTTAATAAAGAGACTATCTTCTCTGTACATGTTTCATCTAAAGCTCTAAGTTCGTGTGTTTATAAATAAATGATTAAGCTCTAATCTGGAATACTTTGTTGTTATATATAGCAATAAGGACAAAGCTTTGGGTGATTAAAACAAAACTGTTACAATCCTACCCAGTCTACTCCCACTTAAATGATTAAATAGTTTTTCCATGAATCAGGTTTTTGGGACGCAAAGGAAATGATTTTGCTAAAATATCTGTGAAAGGCTATTTTTGTGATGAGACTTAAGTTTTTTTTATAATGGGTGGACTATATAAGTTTAGTAGGCGATCAATATAGCATTAGATTATTTTTACGTTATTTTTCTAATATTCACATAACATAAAATAGGTACTAAGTAACCCTTGGTTTTAAAAAAAATGCATACATAATACTAGTGAAATATTATACGTCGATAAATATTATTACCAAGGAATAGAAAACGACCACAGATATAGCAAAGTGGTGAATAATTTAAATTAAATTAAATTATATTCTGACGGCCAGTGTTGGTCAACTTACCAATTTAGAAGTAGGTTTAGGCTTTATAATGTTACTTCAAAATAGCGATGGAACGGATGGTATCTTTTCACCACATAGAGCATGAGAGCCGATAAATGTGAAAGACACCCATTCTACATATCATGAGCATAATGCTATTTAATACATTCCGACAATACGCATGGCTAGATACCAGAATACTGACTCAGTAAGGAAATACTACAAATATCTGAAAATTAGAACACTTTTATACAATTTCTAACTTTTAGAACTGTTTTTCTTTGAGTTTTATTTTGAAAATTTTTCATGGGGATTTATTTTGGCCTATTTTACATTCGGAGCTCTTGAATACATGAAATTTATTATGTGCAATTAAATGAAACTACGTGGTGTACTATTATTTCTACTTTATTTCAATTCTTTACAACGACCTAGGTTTCGTTGTTTGACAAAATCTTCAGGTGGGCAATTAGCAAAGATATTTGTTCATTAAAAACAATTGGTTTGTATGTATGCACACACGCACATGCACGCGCGCACACACACACACTCTCACACAAACGCACAAAAATACATACCTACATGTACACACATACATGTAATCAATATAATAAAATCAAATAAATATCAAAGTAATAATCATAATTCTCCTATATTTTATACTGCATAATCTTCTGGGAAAAGAACTATATAAAATGAGAAATTTTACAAAATTATCAATAAAAGTAATAAAAGTAATACTACTTTTATTTTTAAAGAGTAAATAATGGATAGTTTTTACATTACTGGGATTGACATAACTCTCATGTTCGCAAATAATGTGTCGTACTGTTACTTCTTGAATAAATAATATTTTGGTTTATTTGAAATAAGCGATTAACACAGGTTACAATAATATTGAAAACGTTGAATTATGACAGAGACATGATATTATGTTTTTCTTTCTTATTTAGGCCAGTGTCTCTTTTATTGTGTAAAACTCTTTCACATATAATTTAAAACATGTAATATTTTTGGTAAAAATTCTTCCCGGTTCAACTACTCACCAATTCAGTCCGATTTTAAATCATTATTAATTTTAAGTGCGATAGTAACGGAAACAAATATAATGGCTGATTATTTTCTACTTTGTACAACAGCGTGCATATACTTTTAATCATATGTAGATGAGTTGGCAATAAAAATGATTAACGCTGCGTTACATCCGCCCACTTTCTCTTTAATTTAAAACGTGTACTTCAAATATGGGAAGCGCTGCCTTTCGACCTATAATAAAAATAATGTATATTATTTATTTAAAGCGTGATATTTTATTACGAAAATTTTGTTTAGTTTGCAAGAAGTTGGACCTGAAATGAAATTTTCTGCAACGTTAAATATAATTATTTTTACCTCCTGCTCCTATTATATTCACAAGAATTTTGTCGTGAAATATTTTCAGTGCCAATACATTTAATTGACTATACAGTGCGAACATCACGAGCGTTTACGAATCTCACTCTTAAATTCTATATTTTTATTTCAATGGCTTTCTCAAAAAAATGTAATAAACTAATTAGTGATATAATGTGAATATACGACATATTTTGCTTATTAAAAATAGTAAAAATTAAGTAAAAAAACTAATCTGTCTGAAATAACAGAGTATTATAATCGTGTGAACGATTACAAGTTTATGATAAAACTTTAGGAAATACAATCTGAGAATACTCATTAATACTTTACAATTTATCTGCATAGATAGCACGCCTCGTATTAAATATGTTACCAACTCACATTTTAAGTAGCTTAGAAGCTTTAAGCTTGAGTCGGATGTTCATCGAGGCGAAAGCTTTCATTAAGCTCTGTGTCGGCTTCTGGAACGGAAGTAATTAGGCTAGAAAATGGTGAGACCTCATCGTGCGCCGCCATTGTGGATATGATAATTGTACTTCTTACAGCAAATTGGTAAATAACATTGAAAGATCAAATTCACATCTTATTACCAGCATACTTATATGGGTGAACAAAAAGAGCATTCGAAATGAACAAGACATACGTTTCATTTTTAATTATCTCGTTAAAAAAAAGATTTAATTTTCAAGGAAACCATTATAATCCTCCCTTACGCGTCTGCTTTTCACAGACAATTTTTTAAGAAATGGTTCTATCCCGAAACATCGAAATTTATCATTGAAATAAAACTTATTAACCCACACATATCTCAATAGCTAACGCCCAAAAATATTCATATGAAAATTTTAGGAAAGGCAAAATATGTAAAAAATGTGAAACAACTTTCTCCAAATTTCTATATTCTTTCTATATATATATAAATATATATATATATATATATATATATATATATATATATATATATATATAAATAATAGCCGAAAGGTCGTTATTAATTTTATTTGAATTTGAATTTTAAGTGACGTTCGGCAGATTTTTTCAACTTACTATATCCTTCCGTTTATTGCTACATCCATATTTAAAATGGCATAGCATGGCATAACTTGGAAGCATCTCGATATATTTAGGATTATATATGTGAAAAACACACCAAATGAATGACTACAACAACTACACTTTACAAGTAAGTGGTCATTTTATAATTTGGGCAATTCCAATTACAACAAATTTAAGGTGATAGCATTTGGAGCATAGGTAGAAACTAAATACGGGAGAGGAAGAGGATGTTCTACATATATCAGCAATGATCTTGTTAAACTATAATTTACTTAAAATATATTTTAATGTCTTGCGGTCTTTGAAATACTTTCAGAGACCGCAATATTTTTAATAAAATATTAGGAAACCGATTAATTACACAGAAACGGATCGAGAGAGATACTTTGAAAATAAATTAATTCAATTGGTTATTGGAAAATTAAAATAATATAAAATCGATTCCAAAAAAAGTGATAAATTTCGAAAAAAAAAATGATAATTTAGTAATGTTATTATGATAATTTTGTTATATATTTGTAAGTAACGTCTGTATCGGGGTTCTTAATAAATATAAATGTTGAAAGGCTAATTTTACTCTAATCCATTTCCGTGAAATTAAAAAACGAACAAATTATTGCAGATATGTTAAGACAATATTTTTTTGACGAGCTAATATTAAAGGAAGTACAAAGTATATAAAAACTAGTGGATAATATTTAATTCTCTAAGTTAACCCTCATATTAGTTTTAGTTTATTTTAGATCTGCTAGTGCTACTTATTGCACGGTAAACAGAAAACAATTTAATTTTTTGTTTTCCTCGTACTACATAGTTGTTAAATACCCACGTAAGCGCAAGTGTTTTATAGGGTTTTGTGGTATAATAATCAATTTTATGCTTCATTTTAATCATATTCAATTGCAATATCCATCAACATATATATATATATATATATATATATATATATATATATATATATATATGTATATGTGTGTGTGTGTGTGTGTGTGCCCGCGTTCATTTCGCCTAAACATGATAATAAGTAAATCATCTGACGATTTTCCTTCTTGGCTTTTATGATAAGACGGATATGGGATTCGCTGTGGGATGAATGGATTATCTAGATTAATCCTTTTATAAACGGATATTTGGTTATTTTTGGACGACAAAAGTATAAAATATGTAAAGATCAAAAAGTATCTTTCCGTATATTTACATTTGAGTACTTCATATTTAAATCATCTCGATTAACAATTTTACGTCCATTTTTACCTGGCTGGGGTAAGGAGTTTCCTTCCATTTTTATGAAATAAATGTATGTAAAAAATGCAATATTTCATCATTGACGAATATATTAATTATGACACTTTTAAGATTGAGACATGGAATTTCAGTAGTAAAACTAATTAATGTTTATTATTCTTAGATCTAAATCAAAATAATTATAAATATAAACAATTTTTTCAGTTTCCGATCTCGGCCCGAGGTTTTTCCATTTTTAATTATACGGTGAATATATTAAATTTAATCCCCTTTCTCCTTTCTCTCTCCTAGTCCATCAAGTAGTGGTTTGTTTGAATTGTAGCAGCTTTGAGTGTATTATGGATCCCTAGGAGTACAATACTCTTTTATATTACTTTCGGTAAATGGAAGATTCTCTTAAATGATAAGTGTTAAAAATTGACTAATGTATTCTGTCCTAATTCTACATACGAGCTCTTTTGTTTATTTGGGTACGTTTGACCGTGCATGCATATGTACGTGCGTATGGTGCGCGCGTGTATATGGTGCGCGTACGTATTTGTGTATATTTGCGTGTGAGCGTATGTGTATGTGTAAACGTGGAAGTATATGACTTATAATGCGATTTGTGATGCTCTGGAAGCCACATGTTTTTGTTGATCGAGATAAAACTTAGCAAGCAAACAGATTATATCAGAATAATAGTTAGGTTTTTATATAAATTTGTCTAATAGTTTACGCGACGATTGAAAATGTCAAAAAATATTTTAATTTCATCGCATAAGATTTATTTTTAGGAAGCACTTTTAAAATATTAAAACATCAGTCAGTGTTGATTTTTTTTCAGTTCAATGTTAATTTTTTTGCTATCACTCAATAGAAAAAAGGCTTAAACTCTTTTTCAACCTACCATACTTACGCCATCTCCATGCGACGTCACGTCATTCTTATAAATGTTTTTTTGTTTTTTTGGTTGCTGATTAATTAATAATTATTTATTTTTTGTAGATAGATAAGGGATCTAAATTTAATAAGTTGAAAACGTTTTAAAATTAAATTAACCACAATTAAGATGATGTGGTATTACTTAAAAAATAAATTAAAATTTGGATTTTATTTCAGGAAATAAGTTTTAAATAGAAGCCAAATCGATGGCACTCTATTTTTTTATATTTGTTCACTCTCTATTAATTTTATTCGCAAATTAAAACATCAACTTGAAAATGTATTTTTGAAAAACATAAACGTAGATCCCTCGTTCTCATTATTATTTTTTTCCTTAAAAATACATATGTAATAAAAAACAAGATAATTTGACTTTGCGATCGGCGCTTGCTTAGCTTTATTATTACTCACATTATTTATCACTAAGCGTGATATTGAAATAATTCGTAGTACCAAAACTTTCATAATGTTATATGTATGAAAATAGTTCTGTAATATTGAATTTATGAAACCAAATACCTATCAACAAACTACATAAATTTGGAGTAATTATCTTATCACACAGAGTAATCTTATTTGATAAGTTTTTCGAGTTTCATACCTAAAAATTAACAAACCGAATACTCATAAAACCATTTTCATATCCGTCTCTGTGCCGCATCAATTTCCGATTGACATTTTTCAAATAGACTAGGCGACAAACGGGTCTAGTAATGGCAACTTGGATTATTTACCGTTATATCATTTTATGTAATATGATTTCGTCCCTTAAACTCGAGTCCCTATCCCATTATCTTTGGCAGTTGGAAGCTTCTGCTAGATAGACAGGTGTATGAAGGGATGGACGGACGTACCATGTTGTCAAAAATTTTAATTCCGTTTAAATACTTTGAACACGAAATTTTAATTTTAAATAATTTAATAAAAAAAATATTTTTTACATAATATCAATGCATTTCTTATAGTCAAGAGGTCATTGTCAATGTTAAGTAACGTTCGGCAGATATTTTCAAGTTACTAAATCGTTTCCGTTTATTGCTATATCCTTATTTAAAATGGCGTGGCATGGCATGACTTGAAAGAACCCCGATTATATTTAGGATTGTATATGTGAAAAGTTTTATCATAAATAGGATTATCGCTGAAAGTATCCACATAAATATTTCCACATTTCCCATCTCTGTTCTACTTTTTCTTAATCAATATATTTTTTTAAATTTTATTAAATAATGAAAACAAAAAGATTGTAGTGAAAATTTTCTAAATTTTTGGTGTAAAAGTTAGGTAGCTCAGTTCAACGTAAAGTGATTTCCAGGATTCTGATTTTTAAATTGCAGGGAACAAGGACCTTTTAATTTCATTATGTCCATCCATTTTTCCACCCATTGATTTTACAACTTTGTGGTTTCTATGGTTTTAAACATATATGCATGAAATTTATTTATTATTAAATTGCGAGTATGTATTTCAGGTGGAGTTCTAAATTGAGGCGGATTAGCACTCTGAGGTGTCAGAGAAAAATTTTATTTAAATATTAGGGAATAAAAAGTCATTAATGTTGCAATGTGGCAACTTAGATAATTTTTTATTTAAAAAATTGAAAATTAACAAAGTTATATAGAGTATTGTGTTAGTACAAGAAGGATACACTTAAATGGCGAGAATAAATTCTCAGCTAAAATTTGTGTAAAAATTTTTTTTTATTCCCCATAATGATTTCTATGGTTTATCATAGTGATTTTCTCAAAAGTCAAACGTAAAGTTTCTTTTAAACTTTTCCGTAATAAATAGTAATTTTATAAAAAAGGAAAGCTTAACTTCAGACTTTGTTTCTACAAAAGTGAAAAAAAAATCGAGCTGCTAGTGTTCCAGATATTGATCACGTCCAATAGTTAAAAGTTGTTTTAAGAAAAACGTAATTAAAAATTCAGGTTAAGGTTACGTTAATAAAAATTCTAATCTATAGCACACTAAACTTCATTAGTTTCGGTTCAATGAAAGGATTCTTCGCCGTCATCTTTATCGTCGTTTTAATTGATGTTGGTTTTTCCGTGTATTGTTATATTATGTCAAGGTTTGAGAATTGACTGGTATGGTAATCAGACATCAGTATTGAGTTAACCTCGACACGAGTGCAATTAAAAAAATTACAAAACATTTCGCAAGGTCGTTTAAACCTAATAAAAAAATTAAATAAAAGTCTCGTTATGATTTTTTATAACAGGTTCTTGGAAGTAAATTTTACCCAACTTTGATTTAGTGATATATTTATATATAGAAGCCAAAACAGTTTATAGCAAGCATAACGTCATTAAACTTTCTTCTTCTTAATGTAACTTAGAAAAAGTTGGTTATTGTCAACAATTAGGTTTTGAACTCAGAACGAATTATATGTTGTTATTTGTCCTTGCAATAAAATAAGTTTTGCTATGGTATAATTATACACATTGACCCTAAGAAAAATTCTCTCACAGATACAATCAGCTACATTACTAAAATGAGTCTATTTACCGAAACTCTTCTTTATTTGTATACAAAATGTTTAACAGTGACAAATAAATTAATACAACTACTAAAATATCAGCATTAATGCCGAGTACCGACCATTAGCACCACGATTTTGCGTACTACGGTCTGTCATTTTCAGAAGTCCAAGTATAAATGACAGTCTTAAGGATAGCTAAGTTAACATCGACTGACCTATGAGTAGTTAAGCTTTAACACTCAAATATTTCGCATTCGGGACTAGATGAAAAAAATACGCTAATTATCTAAATTACTTTCGTTACAATCCTTTTCCATATATAAAGATCGCTGCGAAGCACGAGTAAAACTTAGACTAAGGGGATTACATAAATATTTAAGTACTTATAAACATTTTAATGTAAGCAGTAGTCCTTTTACACTTTGTGCAAATATTAATTTTTCACTGCGTAAATATAAGCCCTTATAAACATTTTAAGGTACGCAGTAGACGTTTCACACTGTTTGGAAATAATAATTATTCGCTGCGTAAATATAATGTCTACTATTTCTTTCATAAGCGTAAACACGCGGAAGTTTCAAAAATGAAATACAACAGGATTATCACTGTGGTTTTCTTGTACTTTTCGAATCAGATTTTATGAACCGTGTTTTTTAGCAATTTTCAGCTCAGTAGTTTCGAACATCAATTTGAAAATGGATTTTTTGAAAAACATAAACGAAAATCCCTAGTTCTTATTCTTATTTTCTAAAAATACATATGTAATAAAAAACAAGATAATTTAACTTTGCTTTTGGCGCTTGCCATCGGCTTTATTACTATTCACATTATTTATCGCTAAGTGTGATATTGAAGTAATTCGTAGTACCTAAATTTTCATATTATTTTATTTATGAAAATAAATCTGTATTATTGAATTTATGAAACCAAATACTAATACTTCTCTTCGAAGAAATCAACAAACTACATAAATTTAGAGTAATTATCTTATCACACAGGGTAGTTTTATTTGATACGTTTTTTGAGTTTCATACCCAAAAATTAACAAACCAAATACTTATAAGACCATTTTCATATCTGTCTGTGTGTCGCAATCAATTTCCGATTGACATTTTTCAAATAGACTAGGTGAGAAACGGGTGTAGTAATGGCAACTTGGATTATTCACCGTTATATCATTTTATGTAATATGATTTATGATTTTATGACACTTATAAACATTTTAAGGTACGCAGTAGACCTTTCACACTGTTTGGAAATCATTTTTCTCTGCGTAAATATAATGTCTACTATTTCTTTCACAAGGGTAAACATGCGGATATTTCGAAAATGGTAAGAGGATTATTGCTAAGGTTTTCTTGTAACTTTGTAATCAGATTTTATGAACCGTGTTTTTTCGCTATTTTCAGCTCAGTAGTTTCGGAAATAAAGGGGCTATACTATATCTTAGTATAATTTTATGGAATTTATTTAAACATATCACTAAAAATTACAGTAAAAAATATCTTTCGCTCTTCCTAACAAGTCCGTTTAAATATTTTTATATAAATATTTTTAATTTTTCATTCTTATTTCAAAGCAATATTTTAAAAAAGGTAGCAGTGCAAAATACGTGGTTATATGGTAATAATACGTATTCCCGTGCCAAATTTCAAGTGTCACATAATTTAAAAAAAATTACTCTGAATGTAGAAAAAGGGAAATATAAATCACTTTAGTTTTCGTACAACCTTTGCGTGAGCTCCTAAAAACCGTATATTTTTTTTAACATTTTTGACTGAGTAGTATCAGAAATGGATGAGGTGCGGCATGTATATAGTTTACTTACTTTTAATATATTATTGAACATATGACACCTAAAACTATGAAAAAAAATATTTTGAAGCCCTTTAAAACTAATTCTTTCAAACGACAGACTATATATGGAAATAAAAAATTGTAAATAGACAATTTTTAATAAAATTCCCCTAAAATTTCCAAACGAATATATTTGACTTAATTTTTGAGATAAATGCCGTATAAAACGTTATATTATATTAGATTTTAAGCTTCTAAGTCAAACAGTTTCTGAGCAAAACCACTGTGACAGACCGGCAGGCGGATAAGGGTGCCTATTTTATATATTATTATGAAAGAAAAGAAAACTAGGAGGTGGATATTAAGAAATCTATTCTTATAATAATACATCAAGCCATGTATAAACTCATTAAAAGTAGTAGCACTGACTCCGTTATCATTGCGTAAGAAAAATTGTTACATCTGTTAACGTAATATCTGTCAACATAACAAAATAATATATTGATATTATTTTGTCCTTATTATTTTAATCTCTTAATGGATTGATACAACCCGAGATGTATAAATTCATAAAGAGGAGTGGTACAAAGTCAATATATAATTACCTAATAAATTTCGATGCACCTGTAAACATCGCTGTAAGTCAACATTTTTTATGCTTATTATTTTAAATTTTAAGAATATCAACTTTATAAATTTGGAAAGCAAACTTCATTTTATTATAAAAAACCCTCAGTCGTATTTAATGTTTAATATCTCTTAGCAGCTCTATATCCTTAAGATTATATTTCAGTCAATCAGAATCCTTCCTATTGTTAAGAAGCATAATTTTAATTAAACGTCCTTCCCGTTACTTACTTTTACTGAACTTATTACTTTGCATGACAATTTACAATTTTAATTATTTCCTAAGACTTGCTGTTCACCTTTCTTTGTGTAAAAAAAAATTACACGATGAAAGGTGAACAGCGAATAGCGAATAATTTTGATTTAATTTTGGTATCATACTATTAATTTTTCGTTTACTCTGAATGACATATCCTTTGGTAAATATTTCAAATTTGCGTGAAAAATTTAACATAGCTAACCTTTTGCTGCCAAGTCACTGAATTATCTTGCTATTACTCTCATAATGTTGAATGTGATGTTCTCAATATTATTTTATTTCTGTCTTAATTGTCATATGGAACCAGTTTGTTGAAGGTGAAACGTCCTTTTTTTGTTTCTTTGAAATCTTTAAGAAACTACTAGTAATTAAAGAATCATACATAAAAAAGGTGCCTGAGATAGAAATCAATTGTTTCGTTTCTCTCGACATTATCCTCAATCTTTGGGTTTTTAAAAGACAATATATCTCATTTCCTAAATATTGCGTACATCTGTACATGTGATAATATTATTTCTTTAACTACAATTGGTCCATTTTTAACAAATAAAGGACTATTAGATGTTTATATTATACTCTCTATATTAGGGAAATACATTAAAATGTACGAGGCGATTGGCTGACTGGATTATTACTACGAAAGTCCACTTTAAAGTTTTTTTTTTAATTTTACGTGATCTTCTATATGAACTGAAAGTTGATATTCTTATAAGCGAAACGATGAATAACGATTGGTTTATTTTATTGAAGGTATCCTTCAGCCATAATAAGGTCGTCGATAATTTTCTTTCGTCACATATTACGCAGTAACGTGAATTTCTATACAGATTGTTGTAATAGTTTTTAAATTGGTATAGAACTATATTACGTTTGATATTGCTTTTCTATCAGTGTAATTTTCGGAAACGGAAATGTGAACGACATAAATTATGTAAAATACTTGATGTCATGTACGTAATTTGTACAAAATTTGTGACACATCCTTTACAAAGATTAGTCAAGTAGATCATAACTTATGTTTAAAAAAGTATATAAATACGATAAAAAAGCTATAATATACTTAAAAACCTTTTTCTTTATCATTTAGAAATTGAGTGAATATTAACTTTCTTTCGACTCATGATACACTCTTATAACTGAGGTGGGGATCACACGTGAAATTAATCGTCACCCGTCGTTTTCAACTCGATGTAATAACTGCAATTAGTAGGTGCATAATGGCGGCGCAATGAGGTTTCGCTACTGGCTGATTAATCTACCTCTATTTTAGAAGTCGATACTGAACGCTATAAAGTATTTTTTATCAAAGAATTTTTGACGCAAATTTTAAGCGTTGAAATTTTGTGAGAAAATATTGGGTTGAGAAAAGATTTATAAAAATTTTTGACTTTTAAATACTTGTTGAAAAACCTTAGAATGTGATTTCATACATATTGTAATTTCCCCATAATAGAGTTAATTAAAAGAAATTAAATATTTGACAAAATTTGAATGATCTGACTAATATAACCCATAAATTCTATTATTAAATACATACGCGTATCTTCAATATTCATTATTTTGAGATAATTTGGAACCAAATCGATAAGAGATGTAAATGATATGATATTTTGGTTTGTAATCTAATTCAAAAACTATAAAATAAGTAATAATTTATTTTTCAATATCTTAACGACGGCCAAAAGGAGAGTAATTTTATTTTATTTCAGTTTTTGTATTTCTAATAAATGCAGTAATTATAACAGCTCCTTCATATAATTTCTGTATACAAATTGTAAAGAAACGTAATATATTTAAGCTCTAAAATAATTATATTGTAGTTGGAAAATGCAAAAATTATATTGGTATCTTTAAACCACTCCGTATATATGTTGTTCATAAGCATTAATAGAAAATATGATGGAAGAAGCCAATGAAAGAAAATCTTCTTTATCCCCTAATAATATAAAATTATATAAGCTTTTTGAGAAATTAAAAAGTATTTGATATTATTACGAGCAAAGAAAAAACGATAAAATAACTAAAGATTTTGGAAAAAGTAAGAAGTTTTTCCGGTTGCCGCTATTATTATGACTATTTTTATGATAATCCAATAACTTTTTCTAAGAATACGTTAATAGTCATATCATAATAAAAAACTAAAAAACTCAACTAGAACACTACACATCATAATAAAAAAATTGTAGTAATTCATATTTAAAAGCAATCTATTGTGGCGTATTATTTAAATCTGAAATAAACAAAACAATAATTCTATATTTTTGAAGTATACTTAATTCATGAATTTATTTTGTCAATTAATTAAATTGATTAATTATAAAATTCATATTTAATGAACGAATAAAACAGTGGATGAATAAAAAAATTAGTAATAAGTTATTTCAAAAGATTTTAATTAAATTTTTAAAAACCGATTGATATTCATTTTTTGTAGTTGAGTTGATTTGTAGTTAAATATTTAAATTGATTTTAATTAGTTATGATTGAAGTATGTATTGACATTCTCCGGTAAAAAGACATGCATGTAGTGAGATGTTTCAATATCATGTACACACGTATTTTTTTTAAGTAATGGTAAAGATACTATTAAAATTACAAAGGTTATTGAATATAATTAGAAAATATTCAATGGTATAAAAATACTCATATCAGTCTGAGAACCATGAAAATGTTTCCTTTGAATAATGAAAAGCATTTCTTTATTACAGGGCGAGCCGAATATAGGGGTGTGGTAAATGCAAATAATTCTTATGAGCACAGGCAAAGTACACACTGATATTAATTATATCCACCATTGTGTACACTCATACTATATGTTATATTTTAAATAAATTGCGTGCGTCACTTTTTATTGCAGTTGGAAAGCCAGCGCGTGGCATATTCGATGTGAACATTATGAATGAAAAGTGGGCCGTCCACAAGAATTAGGCCAAAGAGGAAAAGCGTGGGGACTGTTTTGACGCAGCATTAATATTTTTTATCGTCCGCGCTTATATACGGGCGCTCTTACACTGAACGGGATATAAACAACCATCGCATTTATTTCCTTTAATGGGGTACTTACAATGCCTAATGTTTTAAGGCGAACTCGTCTTCTTGGCATGGTCAGATCGAAGTTTATTTTAATTTACCTTGCGATTAATGAGACATACTTCTATATATTCATATATCTGTGAATACCACCATCGCTGTTCGGAATAATGAAATGTCGAGTCAGAATGTACATAAATAAGAAATAGTGTTGATTATGAAGGTTTTTATGTTTATGTCATAGGTGAGAGAGTACGACATAGTTGCAAATGGGATAGCATAGTAAGACAAATCGGATTACACTTGCACTTTGTCAGTAAGAATTAAACTTTGTTGCCTCACTAATATTATTTCATTTTTTCCTTCTAAATAATTTGAAATATATCATAATAGACCTTGTAAAATATTAAATATCATTTGTAAGTATTTACAAATGATATGTTGTAATGTTAAAGCTTAGGTTTCTACTGGTGGTAGCCCTATAATTAAAATATTTTGTTGTTCGCAGGATGGCATCGTGGATAAGCTCTTAAAATGAGACAGTAACTACAAACAACCACGCACTATGAATCGGAATTCACACTAATTACTGCTACGCAGAATTGCGATAGATCACTCAACTTTTGTGAACAATCTTTGAGCGCTAATGGCATGTTTGCATAATATGAAGTAATTATCATTATCAATACGCTTTATTTCGTTGCGAATGTTCAATTTATAATAAAAGAATATAACTAATTATGAGACGATGACGTTATCGACGTTACGATTTAATAATTTTAAAAATGCGTAACAAAAAGCTATTCTCACAAGAGTTGAAAGTAATTATATTCGACCATGCCTATTAAACATTAGGAATGGAATAAATATAGATAATATATTTTGTGATACAAAAACCAATTGAACTTTATCAATATTTTATTCATCATGAGAATATTACTAGCTTCATATGGAGACCAGGATACCGCGTTCGTTTCAAGAATTCTACAGACCAAAGAGTTAAATAAAGCTACGATACGTTTAACACCAATAAAATCATGGTAATACGATATCACGAAAATATATTTTAAATAACCTTATTTTTCAAGCCTGCAAATTAGTTCACTAATCCCGATGCTTCATTTGCAAACATTTATTTTTTCACAATTAAACACTACAATATTTATTGGTAATGATTCGGTGAATAGTGAAATTGAAGTTAACATAATCTAATACTAAAACCTGCAATAACCTTTCATAAACAAAATGGAATTAAATATTTCTTTTAAATTTAATTCTGCAATATGTGTAATTTTCCCAATATTTAGCCATAGCAGAATGACGTTTTTGACCAAATAAAAAAATTACCAAAGTCTTTCGTATTTAAATTCGTCGATTGTATTAGAAATAATCCACATATCAATATAATTTTCTGTACAGTGAGGCAGCTTTTATTGCTACATAATCTCATTTATTTACATTGAGAGCCTATGTCTTAGAAAGCTGATCCCTGAATAGAACTCGACTTGTTGAAGGCTCTAGCAGCTATTCATTTCATTCGACTGTTCACAATTTCATTAAAAGATGAATTATTTATTAAATTCGCTATCTTTCCTAAATCCTGAAATGTGAACCATTGCATATTTTTGCATCTTTCTGCTATTTCGCGAGGCAACCCATACATCTTTATCGATATAAATTTTTACGTCTTTTGAGTTTTTTCACAATTCTTAACATGCGACTCCCTTTCACCCGATTGGTTCATGCCATTTAAATCTTTATCATTTTATTTTAACGTTTAGTAGCCCAGTTAGATGACAAATTAATTAAATCATGGCATCTAGATATACGTTCGTTTTTAAAGTACTTAAAATAAAAGAAATATTGTTTTTAAAACTACTATAACCGAAAAGTAATGTGAGCAATAATATTTTTCTTTAGTGATTTTAGCGAATATGGGACAATTTAGAATTGTAAAATATGAGTTGAGTAAGCTTTAAGTTAATGGCAATGTTAACCTATAAAATGAAAAATAGAATAGAAAATATTTCTTTCTAAATACCGAAAATATGAGCAAATGGAAAACGTGAGTAAATTAAAATTATGGCAATTCATAATTTCGAAATAGTTTTCCAGGTCAATGTGCCATTTTATATTTAATGTTTGAAACTTTTGTTCAGCAAGAAATTAGCAAACTCTGTATGTCGCCTTAAAGATAGAGAACGATAAGAAGCAACAATGAATATCGCTTTAGTTCGTACTATAAATGAAATATTAATAGATATTAAAATTACTCAAATTTATTTCAGTATTTCACGTGATTCGATTATATGCATTTTTTATAATTTAAATTAAAGCTACCGCCTCTAACTCCCGTTTCTCAATACAAAATAATCGTCATTTAGTTCATGTTATAGATTTTTCTCGACTTAAAAGGAAATAAATGCTCATAATTAAATGAAACTACGTGATGTAGTATTATTTCCACTTTCTTTAAGTTTTTTATCGCGATCCAGATTTCGTTGTACTATATAGCTGGTTTGATTATGTTTTTATCGGAAAGGAAAAATACTTTAAGGGAAATAAAAACAAATGCCAAGGAAAGATGTTTTCAGCAATATGCTGAAAATTTTATTAAAATTGGTAATAACCTTAAAATACAACTTTAACATAGTTTATAAACGGTTACGTAGTTATTACTATGATTAGATAAAACCATTCACTGAGCATAAAACACCTTCACTATTGAGAAGAATTTAAAAAAATCCTTTTATTCAAAGTAAGACTTCCGTGCCAATGAAATATAAAACGATTGGAAGGAAAACAAGAAAACTTGAGTAAAGATTTAAATGGAACTGTTTCCTTGTAAATAAAAATGTCATTAATAGAAATACCTTTACTTTCCTTCTATTAACATAAGTAATTTTATTTTTATTGTGTTTATTTTTATTACTAACATTAAATTTTTATTTTATTTAACTATAATTATGGGAATATTGAGATTCTAGCCAACTGCAAAAATTGAGACTATTTGGATGAGTTAAAATTTTGTTTTGTTATATTATTAATTATTGCATCTCTATTTATTGGCATTCAAGACACGCTGTATAACGCAGCCACTATATTTGAGTTCGGATAAGCGCAAAACACTGGCCATAAAGATTTCCTAACAAGCAAATACGACGAAAAACATTAAAAATGTTTTTTTATCATAGACATATATGCAAATATTTATTTTAAAATAAGGTTTTCGTCATTATTGAATGACCTTGTGATATTCTAAAGTAAGCAGTAAAGTTCTCAACAATGTAGGTTTTTAACCAATTTATATATTGGTATTGAACTACATCTTTCTTGCAAATATTTTAAAATTATTAATTTTAAATATGTAAATAACATTTAAAATTTAAAATTTGAAAATATTTTTAAAAGTAATAAGAAATTTTTAACAGAAATATCACCCACCTGAGAAGCAAATTTACTATATTATATATTATATATACAAATATTAACAGTATGTTTAATACTTAAATGTAATGCTTTCCACACGTGTAAAACTATCTGTAAAAAAACTAAGAACTTCAGAAACTTTTCCTTTTTCACTTAATATTAAAAAAAATATTTATATTTTTCTTTGACGAGTTCAGTGTATATATTATATTATATTAGTATTATATTATTAGATACGGTATAATAATCGGTATAGTAATTTATCGTATATCATAATATACGATAAATTACTATACCGATTATTATACCGTATCTAATAATATTTCACTTATTTTTTTATTTGTTTTATCCTGTATTGTAACTACTACCATGGTATTGGTCGCCATTCTTATTTAGTAATTAACAATTAACAGAGTCAGTTTGTTTTTGAACCAGATACATTTAAGCTACTTTATGACTATGAATTGTCTGTTCCTCGCTCAAAAGTATTAGCTGCGTCAAACTCCCCTGTAATATAAAAAAAATATATTACAATAGTGATATAAACAATTAATGAAATCTCTTCTCACATTCACGTTTTTAATGTTAATCTAAATATTACCAGCCGGTGAGATAGAAAATAGAGTCGTATGATCGATGAAATTAAATCTATTATTGGCAGTCAAAACTTCTGTCTAAAATATTAGCGGGTGATCTACCACAATCTATCATTAAAGGCTATCCGCTTTTTCTCTCCATTGCCAACGATCTTCACTAACTGATAGATCTACGATCACACACGGCATCCTCAGCAAATTTGTGGAAATATCTAGTTAGTCTGTGAAAATATATATTATCTAAAAACAGAACAATTTGTCAATAATAGAACGGCGTCAAATCTACTAATAATCTACACATAGAATACTTCAAGCTTATAACCATTTCCTAACCTCCCCTCCCCCGTAACTTATGTATCGTTTGTTACTCCATTCCTTCTCAAATCAATTTTTTTTACTTTTAATTTTCATCTATTTTTAAATATCTTTAATTTTTCGTTTACTTATCATAATTTTAATTTTTTTTATCGTTACCCGTATTGATCATTAAAATCTACCGCTTTTACCACTGCGATTGATCGCTGTTATAGCAATAAGTCCGTCAATTGTATATCAGGCTGTTTAAATCTTAATGAAATTTACTGCATTTAAATAAATTAAAAATATGCTTTAAATAAGGAGTAGTTTTGTCCCAATTTAAAAATATTGTCTTTATCGATATCAAATAATGAATATTACAATTCCAACTATACAAACCAAAACATATTTTTGGTGCATGTAATTATGGTGGTTTTGATCGAAAATTATCGCTCATTGGGACTTAGTTGTTTTAATATTAATTCATATTCTAGTCGAGAGGGACTATCCAATTATTCAAATATGGCGTATATTTGAATAATTGGATGTTATAATTATATATAAATGGGAAGATCAATAGAAAACTTCATTCCAATGATTAAGTTTCTTGAAATTATTAGTAATTTATACATCAATTTATTGCTAATTTATGACTTGAAAACAAATCTGACTAGCGTTTACAAAAAAAAAACTAAAAAGAGTTAGTTCCTAATATATTGGTGAAACAAATTTTGCTACCACGGAATATTATTTTCTTTGATGTAACAATTCTAATAGACGAGTCGAATGGAGTACAAAGGGAAATGTCTACGTCACTATGGGACACAGTATTGTTTCAAAAGTAGTTAGGCCGCAATTACCCTCAATATGTTTTGTTGTATTCATTGAATATGTTAAAAAAAAAAGAAAAAGTCCCACGATGTTGTGCGAGGATAATTTAAATATGAACGATTTCATTGAAGAATATTTAGATACTCGATTATTAAATTTAATTACGGTTCACATAGTGCAATTATTACAAAGCCTAACTACCAACATTACGAAACATTAAAATCTCATTGACTAGTAAATATTAGGCTTTCAAAATATCGAAAAACATAATAATTTGGTTACTTCAGGAAAAGTCAATATTATCATGGCAGATGTGAGGAATACTAATATGAGAAATTACAACAAATACAAACGATTTGTTGAATATATTTGGCGTTAATTTTGTAGAAATTCATTATTCGCAATTAAATGAAACTACGTGATGTAGTATTATTTCTACTATCTTTAATTTCTTTACCACGACCTAGGTTTCGTTGTATTACATCTTCAGGTGGGATATTAGCAAAGATTCATAGAAATAATACTACATCACGTAGTTTCATTTAATTGCGACAAGCGATGTGATTACCATACAAAAGATGTGTTTATTAATTTTATGTTTATCTATAAATATAATAAACAATAACGCACATTATTATCCATGCTATATTCAATATTAACGATATATTTTTGGTGGTTTGTTTTTATGACTCTTCTTTGTACCTCTTATTTAGACTATATATACTCGTGAAATAATAAATGAAAAATAATCGTTAGCCCTGTTAATAATTGTAATAAAAAGAATTTATTGAAGTTAAAACATAATTATATAGCAATAAACCAATGACAGGAGCAATATTCACAAGGCGAATACGCTACAACTCATTATTAATCCATTTGTCGACTTTTTTCTAGTTTTATATTTGCATACATAATACAAAGTAAGTTATAACAAACAATTATTTAGAAATGAAAACTTGATTTTGGACATTTACCAAAAAAGACAAAAATTGTAAATAACCAATAGTAACTTTGATATTATTAAACAGAAAAAGGCATATGATCATTTTTATTGATGTTCAATTCTCACAGCGAATTTCATCTTCGCCATGAGGAGTAATTTATAAAAAAAACATAATTTTTAACATTTATAAAATAGTGACATAATTCAAAAACAGCTAATACCACTGGCTCTCATTCCACTTTAATTATATGAATATATTAATTACATTTATTGTAAAATAATAAGCGTAAAACTATTTGTTGATTATATTATAGCCAATATGTATAGAGGACTAGTTTTATCAATTTTTTCCCCAGAAATTTTATTTTATTTTTGTTTGTATAATAAACAACTAAATTGCAGGTTTGTATTAACATATATTTATAACCTATTTAACATAAAGTTCTATATTTTGTCTTGCTCTTGATGTAAATTGTCCATTAATATTTTAAATTCAACCAGCAAATCTGAGAAATATTAATTTTAATTAATCGAAAATTCAAAAACATCTGCAATAAACGAACATGAAAGATTCATATTTAATCAGTAATTTGGTCTGATGGCGATCGCCGACAATTTTAATTAAATTTAATTGATTACATTTGAATATTTCAATAATCCAAATTAATTTATGAACCTATTAATAAATCTCACCTTGACGCTTTGATTCCCTAAATTGTCAATAATAGCAAGAAAAACCAAATTAATTAAAAAAAATTATTGTAAGTTCTCGCAAAAAAACCTTGGTTTTTATAGTTAGGGAGTTGTATCGCTCGTTCAGATACTGGCATTTGAGCTATTAATATTAAATTGTTTTAGTTATTCACCCATTTAAATATTTTTAATTTTTTCAAAAAAGATAATTACTTGGTGTCATTAAAATAATGTGTAAAACGGATTTATATCGATATTGTATACCGTCCAAATTTCCTAATATATTTTACAGAAATAATATGTAAGTAGTATTTTCTGTTTCACCAATTTTCAGATTAGATATTTCTCTTTAATTACGTTAGTGTCGCAATCTAGCACATTATCACTACTTTCTACTTTTCGATCGAGGGTAGCCTATGTTTTAGCTTAGAATTATTGTGTTAAAGTATTTCGGGAGTGCGGGATTAAAAACAAAAAAATTGGTGAACCTTATATTTTTATATTATATTTTATCACAAACTAGGATACAATTTTTTTATTATAAATTGCCTAATTTATTAATAATTTATTTTAGGTTTCGAACCATAATTTTCTCAAAAATGTATGGGATGCATGGAATATTTACGTAAAATTTGGATATGGGTAAAAACTAAAATGATGACTACTAAGGTATAGCGATAAAGAAATAAGAAATAAATGAAAGAAAGAACATAAGTGGAACAGTAATATACAAAAAAAATTGAATAAAACAAGATAGTAATACGTTATCATTCATTTTCAACACATCGAATTTAAATATAATCATAACAACACAGTTAAGAAGATTCATGGCACCATTAAGAGCTATACAGCAAATATTCAGTGAAATGTTTACGTTTGCAAGTTTTTCCATATTTCCATAGGTTAAAAAAGATATCCAAAATAAATTCCTTTCCTGAGCAACATTTAAAAAAATGAAATCAGAATATTTCTTTGAAACTCGAGGATATGAAAGTTAGCCATACCATTGATAAATAAAGTATGTAAGAGGAAAATAACAGAGGTATTTTCGATATAAATTCATAAAGAAAATTCATTAGGTTTTTTAAATTCAGCACAGAATTTCAGTATTTGAAAACTTTACTATAATTCAGAGAGTATGTTGAAATGATGACGTAATAAGAATGCACAATTACGCAGAATTATTTGGAAAATGCCATAGATCAAGTGGGATACGTTGATTTTAATTTGAATATACCTTATCCGATTTCTGATTATTATTAAATTTCAAATACCTTCTGAAAAAATTAAAAGGTTTCAATCCAACAAATGCCTCTTAAATATTTTACATGCAGTTTTTTCAGGCCACGTTTATAGTTAATCAAATTCTACATTATTATGATTCTCCAGGCCAAATTATATCAGAGATTAAGAGAATAATGAAAGAAATTATCTCCTCTATTAAAACGAAGCATTTGGTTGACCATTATGATACGTTTTATCAGAATAAGATACGCTCCATCAGAATTTACTAGAAGATATAAAATATTCTATCGACATTTAGTAAGATACGGCGATAAGTTGTCACATCTTTCACTATTAAGGTGAAAAACGGATTAAAAAAGTAGATAATTAAAATGAAATTAGTATTACGATCGTTTTATAAAGCAAAAAAATTTTTCCTTGAAAAAGTACTATCAACGGAGTAGTCATTCAATTGATCGCTTCAGTCCGACTTTTCTTTGGGAATGTTCTATTATCTTTATTACAGTGTAAACTTATGACTCAACTTAATCGTATGACTTAGCTTCGTCTGAGAATAGATGAAAAATGATTGAAAGGATCTTAATTTCTAAAAATGTCTAATTGAAACTAATTATTTAGATTAGAATACGATAATAAAGAACTTGGTCACAGATTGCGGTTTTGAAGTAACGGTTTACAATTTTTTTATGGTTAAATTCATGTTTCACATCATAACAAAGCGAGTACAATACGAAGGGATGACTTGTTTCCTGCATAAGTACAAGGGTTTAATTTTAAAATTATTTCCATTTAATTAACTCTTCCTAAATATTTTGTCTGCGAGTGATGAATTGGATTAAATGAGCTCGTTAGGGATGCGGGATGCTGAACGCGATTTCCGCCCAACTTTTACCATGCGTGCTAATCCTGTTTCCACTTTGTGTCTCTGTTAATGTTTTTCTTGTTGTGGTGTTAAAAGGCAAGCATGTCGAAGTATATTTGTGAGAATAATTTAAACTTCTAATATAAGTGGATGTTTCAACGGTTGTGAATTTATATTGGCATTCAAAATGTAATTTATTTTTAATATTATTTATACTACTGTTGGAAAAACTTTTACTCTAATATGAAGTATAAAAAAAATAATTAACTAGTTACACATGTTTTTCTGTTTTATAATGAAAGATTTATTTTTTTAAATATTAATAAATACATACATGTATATATGTGTATATATATATATATATATATATATATATATATATATATATATATAACATTTAGGGGCACGTACTGTCTCTATTCAATTCAATAAAAACAATAACATAATTTTTCCTCATTTGAATATATTGTTTGGTATATTTATCTCAAGGGAAATATACTGTGAATTTATAAAAAGCTATATTTAAAATATTTCTTAAATATGATTGCTATATTTTATGCAAATTTCTATTAATGCAATTTTTTTTCACAATTTTTGCGAGCTGTTTCCGAGATTGGGGATTTTTCAACAATAAATCTTAAACTATGATAAATTCGGAAAAAAAATAGTTTAGGATTGTTCGTAATTTACCTTTTCAATTAAAATACCACACAATTCTTGATATTTAAAAAAAACTATTATTTTGTTAGTTCTCCCTTTAGATTTTTAATTTAGTGTTTCGGGGTTTGTTCATAACATATTTTTTCGGGAAAATGGTACATAAACTTATGAAAAAGTAGTTTTCAACTCCTCATAAATTTTTCTTTCACTTGGAATATCCACACGATATTAGAAAATGAGGAATAAAACAAATATAATTATTAATTAATTTCATTCCTCAATTATATTAATTTTTCCCAATTATTAATAACATTAATTATTATTATTTATCCATTCTTAAACACAGGTGAGTGGGACTTTTTGAAATCCCATTTTCACACATGAATTAGCTTTTTCACTTTGATTTATGATTTATCATTTCTATATTTTACCATAAAAAGGAACGAATAACCGGACGGATTAATGAATAATTTTATAGCAATTCCGATTTCTTTTGCTTTTGAGTACGGAGCACTAAGAGTTCTTTAAAGATATCAGTGTTATACATTTACTCATTTATTAGAGAACTACTCAAATATAATAATTATTATTTGACATATATTGAAATTTTACTAAGGTCTTCTTTAAAAACATTAATATTTAAAATGTTTTAATATGTGATTTCTTTCAAAACATACCGTAGATTCACAGTAGTTTTGAAAGTAAAACAAATATTTTTATTCATTTATTACTCTAATAGCTTAAATATAACCGAACAAGTGTCTTCATTTAGTTCGCTTATTAGGTTAAAGCTGTTGCTTCTTGATTTAATGTGTACGTGCTGTAAATACAGTATTAATAAATTTTAAAAAGGTGTCAATTGCTGCACTGTAACAGTATTGACTTTCGAATGATCACAAAAAACTGATGGATTAAAATCTCACGGATATTACAAAAAATCTTTTTTGCATTGTGACCGCTCATTAATTCTAACACTGCCATTTTTTGTAGAATTCTTGAAAAGTTGTCTTTTTAGGTAAAATTATATATATATACATATATATATATATATATATATATATATATATATATATAATATATATATATTATATATATATATATATATATATATATATTTCGAAAAAAATTATAATTAAATATTTTTTGAAGTAAAATTATACATTCTCAAATTTGTATTAAATGTGTTTTCGTATAAAGCAGAAAAAGATTGTAACATGGAGTATTATTTGCAAGCCAAACTTTGTTCCATAAGCTCGTGCTGTTAAAATTATTACACCAGGCCATTCAAATTTCTGTACACAGAATTCCCATTGAACAAATAAAATATGTGATATGCTTTCATAAAATTTATTCCTCTGATTATATCATGTAAAATCGATATATAATACCAATTTTTTATAAAGGTATTATCGAACCGTAATATTCAGTTATTGAAATACTAATTAAAATTTGTATTATATGATGAGATTGAGTTCCAATTTTCCAATAAGCTTGTAGTCTGTTGGTTCACGCTGTTGTCATTAGGATATATCTACATAAAAATCTTGATGTATTATTTTACAAATCGCAGTTAAAGACAATTTCATCTTCGATTATGTATATTGTAGCAATATTGTTGTTTAATATTATCATCACAAGAAAATTATTTATTTTTATTTTATTTTTAATATGCAATAAAAAATTATTATTATGAAATTATTATTATTGATAAAAATATTATCATTATTTTAAAAACCATTTAAGTTCTGTATATGCATAAAACATTTAAATTATGTATATGCATAAAACAAGGGAAACTACAAGATTTGTTTACTTCCACCTTTTTCCATATCATTCATTCTTGTTTACCGTCATTGATGGTATTTCATGTTATGTAATTTTTAATGTCTTCACAGCTGGTTTTACAAAGGATCCTATTTATTACAATTTTTTAATGTTTTTCTTTTTTGTCATGGATAACTAAACTCATAAAAGTAAATTCTTTGATACTTATTTAAACGTAATGTAAGCTTTTTAAATCTGAATTTAAATTATGTCGATTTTGGATAACACGTTTATTGGCCTGTGCCAATAAACGTGTTATCCAAAATCGCCGAATAAGGCCAACATTCGGCGATTTTGGATAACGCACTTGACTTGGGTGTAATGCAAACATTTTATAGATATTTCATATATCTATGTATTATCATTTTATGTATTTTTATTACAAATGTTAAAAACGAAGTACTGCTTTTAATTTTGTAAATGGTAATTGAAAATTTAACATTCGTAGTATTT
Source organism: Druceiella hillmani (assembly GCA_039881145.1). Taxonomy (NCBI): domain Eukaryota; kingdom Metazoa; phylum Arthropoda; class Insecta; order Lepidoptera; family Hepialidae; genus Druceiella; species Druceiella hillmani. Next base: position 25,970,241 of record JAYKKI010000004.1, on the reverse strand, counting down.
TCAAATGTAACAATTTTTAGTTACCAATAATTATTCACTCTTTATATCCCATATTTAGCTTTAATCCTTATTTTCTTTCATTTAAATTAAAGTTATGACGACACTTTATTCAATATATAAATAATTTACTTCTTGAAGCTAATAATATGATATTATACGTACTACACAATTTCCGGTTACACCTAAATTTTCAAATTTCCCATTTTAAATAATTACAAATAAATGTTGTCATAAGGAACCTTAAATAATTACATTTCTTTAAATTCCATTTATTTTCCACGTAACTTTTCTTAATGTAATTAATAGAGGAAGTGTCCCTCGTGCAACTTATACAAAGCGTCTTTTGAATATTAATGTCCGGATGCGATAAAATTTGCTCAATTATTGTCCTTTTTTATTAATTTTTATTTTTAACCAAACTGCCTGCACCGTTTAAAATTGATAGCTGTCCGCTCATTTAAACAAGTTTGGAACAAATTCAACTGCGCTATGCTTTACAATTTTTCGGCATTTTATTTTATCTTACTTAAGTATGACTAGAATCATTTTGCAATGAAATACTACTAATATCCATTAAAAAGGTGGACATATAGTATTAAAAGAATTTTATTAAAGTTTTATAACTGAAGTAATAAACTACCGTTGAATTTCAAAGAATTTACCTTCTTCGAAGTCTACTGTTCAAACATACACTTAATACCAAATAAAATCTTAACGATAACTAAAGATACCCTTCGCATGCATTTAGCGACTGTAGGTTTAGCCGGCATCAGGCTAATTTACTTTTATGAGTTAAGTATTCAACAACAAAACCCTAATGGCTATATAATGTATTATACAGACTAGACAACAATAGTTCTTGGTATTTATTTATAATATATGTATTATAAATGAAAAAGAAAATGTGTACTAAGGGTTTCCAATGATTACAACTGCTGTTATAAAATAAATTGGGGAAAATTATAATCCTAAATTAAATAGTGATTATTAGTATGTTGACCGTGAGTTAATAGAGAAGATATTATTAATTATCAATGTTTAAAAAAAAAAGTCAGACTACGACGACTTAACGTTAAACATAATTTTTTTAAACTCTGAATATAAAATTTTCTCGAACGCAGCAAAACAAGTTCAAAAACCAGCTCGAATCTGTAGAGGAAGCGATAATAATAATAAATGTTGAGAGATATTTGATGTGAAAAAGAGAGAGAGAGAAATAGGGAGAGAGAAATTATTACATGAAAAAACATTTTTTACATATTTAAGGACTTTAATGAGTATTTAGTTATTGAGTAAAATCATTTCAATAGTATAAGCTTTTGTTTTTAATAAAATTTAATTATGAAATATAATGATGAAATATTACGACGATATTGCTGTTGTTAAGGATGATATAATATCATTGAAATGTATAGGAATGTATTTGATAAAATGATCGTAAATTTTCCTTGTTTTTTTCTGCCAACTTGATACTGGAAATATTTTTCTCTTGATTAACTACAAAAGCAATTAGCTGCGAAACAAAAATTATAGCCCCGTAAATGTAATAGCGCAGCCGGTCGTGTATTACATTTGCCGTCTATTAAAGATAAGTATCTTTTTTCGTATATTTTCTAACATATCACTTATGTGTGTATGTTAGAAAATATCCTTTCATTTTTATACGATCGGCTTAATTTGAATTAATGACGGCGAGAATTTCGCAAATATTATTCGGATTAAAAAAAATATACACACACACATATATGTATATATATATATATATATATATATATATATATATATATAAATGTATGTATGTATATATATATATATATATATGTATATATATATAGATCATGTAACTAGATAAAAAAAAATATAGTTTTGAAACGGATTCCTTTCACTCAAATAAAACATACAAATTAGTACAAGGGTTACACCTTTGTATATTAAGTGAAGTAAAGAAAAAGAATTTAATAAATGAAAATAGAAATAGGAGGGAAAAATTGTAAAATTGCACTGGAAATGACAAGAATAATAAAAAATTTCGAAGGATGACAGTCTGATTCGAATGAATTATAGGGTTTAGCAATCTAAATGTTGTACGTTAATTGGTATGACAATCCGAGTTTACGGATTTCAACGAACAAAATAATTTGATTACTATGAATGATTGTTTTTAGTATGTTATCTTGATCTCGAGGTACACTATGATGAACATCAATGCTAAGAGCACTGGAATGGCCACAATCTGGACATCGCGTGGCATTATCAAGGTTGTAAGCGACGAGAGGCACCGAACATTTTATTTGGCAATAAATAGTGAATGATATCAGTATTATGTTTGGTTTTTCATTATTTATTGTGAGATTTTTTTTCATGAAGCTTCTTTTTGTCATCATGAAATGTTTAAGTTTAATTATGATGGAGACTTTTTTAAAAATAGAAAAGAAAACTTTGTTTCATTGTGAATTATTTCTCACCAATAAAAGCTCAACTCAAGAAATGTTGAAGACCATTTTGGTTCTATGTTTTGGAAAGGAATCCGAAGAAAATGTGAGTCCTACCTTAATGAAATAAATGTATAATAAAGGGATGTTGTAAACGGTGATATGGGGTAAACGGTGTAATGGGTGATATATACAATAAAGGAATATGGTATACGGTGATGGTACTTCTGTGGTTATGTGTGCTTAAAGCTAAGAAGTTTGTGTTTGTAAAAGTTCCGTGATCATACGTGCTTAAAGCCGAGAGATTTGTATTTATAAATGTTCTATGGTCATTTATGCTTAAAGGTGAGAATAAAAATTTAACTTAATTGGATTATGAAGGAGCAATGAGGGGAGAAGAATAAGTGGTTATGATAAGATTTATTTAAACGATATATTTTATTTAAATACAGAAAATATATAGTCTATCGTCATTACTATCCAGTAAAGGTTGACTTTAATTTTAATTATTACAAATTTTTGAAGATTTTTTGGAGAATGTTTTGCCGAATGCTTTAAGATTAATAGATATCATTTGTTTTGTATCTAATTACAATTTTGGTTTACATTATTTTCATAATATCTCTAACTTATATCTTATATTTATAAGTGGTGTTTTCAAGCTAAAGTAATTCTGGTATTTAATTATTTTATTTTGTTCGAGTTATCATTGTGTTTTACATTTTTTATATAATTATCGTAATTGATCAGACTAAGCGAAGTGATTACGATGTTAAGTTTGAGGAGAATAAATTTGATAGGCTTAGTATATATGTATGTACGTGTGTTGCGTGTTGTTAAAACGATATTTCGGCAAAACTAAACAGACTTTAATAGAATCCGTTAGGGACCTTTCTGATATAATTCCTCGAATCAAATTCGATTTTGGTGAAAATATGTCATTTTGAATCGCCCGCAATTTTCAAAATTACAAAAAAGAGTTTTGGAAAATTTTGATTGTGATACCTGCTTAGGAGTAGTCAACGAGGGAATGATTTATTTGAGGCTTTTGTCGTTTTTTCCACATAAGTCTGTGTTACTTTATTTTTCACCATTCAAATATTTATACTCTAGTACAAAAATCGGAGAGTAACTAGGTAGTGCCTTTGTGTTTTACATGACCCGATTGTACAGTTTCATTACTCTTTCTAATACCAGAACGGTTGGTTGATGTAAAAAAATTGCTTCAAACCCAATTTTAAAGATAATCGGGCGATGTACAATTTTCACAATAACCTTTGTCCATCTCATAGCGAAGGACATATTCGCCAAAAAGTCGTTTTCTTGATACTTGACATTTAGTAACTTCTTTGGCGGATACGACATCAAGGTAGATGATTCCCACATTCCCTAATACATCATAATAAATGTGTATACAAAAATTTAGCTCAATAGGATTTATTTTGTAAATGAGACCAGGAAATATTGGCCTGATGATGCCATTGTTCGTAGCACTAAAAATTATTAGCTTTCGAATGTGATACTCGTTGAAATAGAAGATATAAATACGTAACATTATTTAACTGTTCTTTATGCACATATTATACTATAATGTATCTTAAATTAATATAAGTCACATTTAGAACTTAACGAAATAAAAGAATTTCCTAAAGAAAGACTTTAATTTATGTTAGCGATTCACGCATATGTTTTTATGTAAGTTGATTCGAAAGTATATTTACAGCTTAAAAACGTTATGAGTTATAAATTAGGGATCGACGGAGACTGTACAAACTAAAAGTACTTACATGCTCATCAATAACTGTATGTTTTATAGCTACTTCGTTTTTTTTCATTTTCTTGTTTAATAGTGGTTAGTTTTCAGTTTTAAATTGCTGTTTTGATGTGAATTCATTGGAAAACTAGTGACGATAGAAACTGTGTTGTATAACAATTAAAATTTAGATGGCATTAAAAACCAATTTTAATAACCGGTTTAGATTTGTGTGTAATTTTGATTTATTTTATAACTCAGATATTACTGAAGTATTATTTAAGTTCTAATATTTTTATATAAGAATAATTTTGCAAATGAGATATTAAACTATCGGTGACTAAAGGTATGTTATCTGTGACTATAGTGTCATAGTTTTTAATCATAAGCCGGCAACGAATCGATAATGACAGGAGGAAAGGAAAAGGACGCCTGTTAAAATTTCACGTATAAGTTCAAACATTTTTGTATTCAGGCAAGTGTATGACATTCAGTTCGCCACATTCAGCGGACGGAGAGAAAATAATTACCAGTGATATGAATTAAATAAAAATGATGACCTCGTAAATCCGAGGCGGATAGCGAAGTCGACCTCGTACATTAGCGTCGTACTGTCGACTACTCACGGTAGGTGGCTCTGCTCGCCTCGCACCTTGCGCTGTGCTGGGATACCGTTTAGTTTATTATCCTGCATATAGACAGATACTGTGCGCGTATATGGCATTTCGAAAAAATGTAATCGAGAAAAAGTTTGCAGTCGTATTTAACGCCGCTATGGAGAGAAAATACGGAAATGAGGTTTGGTTGAATCAGATTAAATGCTTTTTAGACTCAATACTTTTTTCATCTATATTATACGTGGCAGATGTAAATTATAAAAGCTGTTTTTTGAGGTGTCCAGCTTTAAAATGAAAAAAAAATACAAACCATGGTATTGTCCTGGATATTGGCATAATTGATAATGTGAGTATATGCATTTTGTATTTGAATACGATTTCAGGCATGTGGGTGCCACATTTGTCTCGAATAAAGCGCAATCTGGAAATTCAATTTTCAACCACTTTTTAGAGCAGTTGTAGTCGTATTTCGGAAGTAACGTAGCAAATGTTGTTTTGTAAATAGTCGAAAGTCTGTGTTTTTTTCAGAATAGACTAACGACTTTACCTGTCCTCACAGAATATATTATTACCTTCCTATATATAACCTCCTTCTTTTTAATAAAACCTACATCTTTTTTGAGATCAGTTAAAAGTAAAATATAAACCACATCTAAACTTTAAAAGTTTTTTTTTATTTCTATATAACCAAATCGTACATAATTAAATATAGAAAAAAAATTATTTGGTTCCAAATTCTAAAAATATTAGTAAATAGGTTACACAATCATATAATCGCTTCTCTCTCGAACATGTAATTGATAACCAGTTTTAGAAAAGAGGAAATTATCTGTATACTATTTTAGCCTGCTACTTTTAATAATTATACAATATTTTAGTATAAAAATTAATTTTATGTCAGATATTGTGTTATCTATATTAAAATATGAATAAGACCAAAACTATTTTAGATATTCAACATATCATAAAACTATGCTAGATATATGATTAAGGTTAAAGTATTAATCATTAAAAATTGTAAAATCAAATATTTTTTTTAAAAACCGACTTTGAAGAAAAGTAAGTACTAAAAAGTACTAAATAAATTATTCAAAATAGGTACCTGCTTATTTACAGTAAATAATTAATTTAGGTATTTATGTAGAACCAGTAAGCCAATCATTAATCAATGTAAGTACGTTGGCCTTAGAGTTGTTTAATTTATATACGTAGTTATGTGTATTGTAGGATATATAGCACAGTATAAATTTGAAAGTATAATATACATGAATAATCAAAAGTACTTGAGTGTTTATTATCTCATATTCCATAATGATAACGACTAAAGTAAACTTTCAAATCGCTCGAGCTTTTATTTATAATAAATGTAAAATATATTATGATAAGTAATTAATAATTTCCAGAAATTTTATTCCCTTTCAGGGATTATTAATATAAATGATTAATTATTAAATATAAATAATATTATTAATTAATATATTTAAATATAATTATTAAATAAAAATAAATTATTAATTTTATAGAACATAATTTCACCAACTTAAACACTATATATAATTAATTCCTCAAGTAGTATATTTCAACATTTTAACTTTTCATAGCTCTGACTGGAAAAACCATGGTAGGTCGAAAAAAATTTAAAACCAATTTCTGAATACAGTACCAACAAATTACCAAGGCTGTGTGCTATATATATCTTCTTAAAAGGAAATAAATAGTAGTTGTAATTAATACAAATACTTTACTGAAATATTGCAGGGATGATTTCCACATTTTGCAGATAGTTTGTAAAAACTTAAAGAAAGCTGGTATATTCATGACTTGATGTGAAAAGTAATACAGGAATATTATCATTTAAACACTATATTAAATTTATCGAGAGAATTTTCAAGTAGGTTTTCAACGGACAAATCTAACAAAAAGATCTGTTTGAAATCTTACTTACCTGTGCTAATAGTTAGGATTTACCTTAAGACTGATACATTTAAGATTGTCAAATTATATATATACATATATATATATATATATATATATATATATATATATATATATATATATATATATATATATATATATATGTGTGTGTGTGTATAAGGGCAAAATAACTTCAAAAAACGCAATATATTGATGTTTTCCGATTATTTTTATGTGCAAGCGTGCCTAGTTTTATGAATTTTTTTTTATCAGAAAGGGAAATCAAAATAAATATCAAAGAAAAATTCTTTTGGCAACATGCTGAAATGTTGATTAAAAGTTGTAATAATCTTAAAATACCACTCTAACGTAGTTTATAAACAGTTACATAGTTATTACTATAGTTAGACAAAATCATTCACCGAGCACAAAACGCATTCACTATTGAGAAAAAAAATTAAATAAATTTCTTTCATTAAAATGTTTCTGTGCCAATTGAGAGTTATACGTGAGAATCTTGAGTAAAAATTTAGATGGAACTATTTCTTTTTAACTGGATCTAAAAGTTTCTATACTAATGCGATTTATAATTACGTAAAATATTAAAATAATTCTTCGTCTACTTTTGAGTGAAAATTTTATTAATGGAAATAACTTTCTTTCCTTAACTTAAGTATTTTATTTTTATAGTGTTTTTTTTGTTCTAAATCTTAATTGCATTTCTCGTTTTATTAAAGTTCAGATATTGAAACACTGAGATACTAAATAACTATAAAAACTGAGGGTATTTGGATGAGTTAAAATTTTGTTAAACCGGCTGAAAGCGGAACCACAGTTATTTCCCGTCTATCAACTATCACATCAGCTTTAGTTACTTCAACCTTACCTGTTTCAAATACTCTACAACAATAGCGGTCATTTATTTTATTTACCCAGAGAAATACTGTAGATTCATTTTCTTGCGAAAGAATGTGGAAAAAGTGAAAGTATTTGTTAATTTGAATATAATGATGTAGCCTATATGAGGAATTCTAGAACAATTATCTGTTATATCAAACTTTTTCAAGTATTTGAAAACGACACCCCCTAATACCGCTCGAATCAAATACTCTCTTCCATTTACCTTCAACTACTAGCTTATATTTAAACAATTACGTAAGTCATGTCGGATGGCATGACTTACGTAATGTACAATGATCGTTAGACTCTTTAATAATTGTAATAAATTTATTGAACTGACTTAAAACACAATTCTAAAGAAATAAATCAGTAACAGGAACAATATTGACAAAACGACTGCACTACAGGCAATTAATTCATCCATTTGGTGACTTTTTCTAGTTTCTAGAATTCGCATTCAAAGTTTGATATACATAATGCAAAGTAAATTATTTACAAAGGAAAACATTATTTTTGACATTTATCAAAAGGAGACAAAAGTTTTAAATAAATAATAGTAACTTCGATATTATTCGAGTTATTTTAATAAAATGAATCTTTGAAAACATAAAAATGCAGATGATAATTTTTATTGTTATTGACTTTTGCCAGGGAATTTTATCTATGCTATGTGTACTAAGTTATAACAAAAAAAATAATTTTTAATATTTATTAGATGGTTGTATAATTCAAAAAAAGCCAATACCATTGGTTCTCATTCCACTATCATTATTAAATATTTGCGTATATTAATTACAAATATTGTAAAATAATTAGGATAAAACTATGTATCGATTATATTATAGTCAATACGTATAGAAGACAAGTATTGTCAATTTTTTCAGAAATTTCATTTTATTTTTTGTTTTTGAAATTAATAACTATATTGGAATATTATCTATACTGTTTAAAAATAAATCCTAAATTTTGTTTTGCTCGTAAAATATATCGTGTTCATTTTTTTAAACCAGCAAATCTTACAAAATTAAATGTTAACTATCTCAAAATTCATAAACATCTACAATAACGAACATCAAAGATTCAGTAGAAACTCAGTTTGAGTTGATATTTTAATAATCCCAATTAATTTAAGAAACAGACCATTAACATGTCTCAACTTTATTCTTTGATTCCATAAATTGCCAATAATAGCAAGAAAAACCAAATGAATTAAAAAAGTATTATATTAAGTTCTTGCAAATCAAATGTCTTATCTTTTTTATAGTTATGGAATTGTATTGCTGCGGATTCTACAATGGCATTTAAGCTATTAACATTAAATTGTTTAAGTTAGTTACACGTTCAAATATTTTTAATTTTTTTAAAAAGGTAAGGATCCTTGATGCCATTATATTCCTTGACGTATTTATATTGAAATTGTATACCATCCAAATTTCCTATTGATATGATTTTACAGAATAATATAAATTTCAGGTATTACGGACATACAATTAACTTAGTGACGCAATCTAGCACATTCAAATAGAAATTTTCACTACTTTCTATTTCGCCATTGAGGGTAGCTTATATTTTAGTTCAGAATTCCCGAGTCGGGAAAGTATTTCGAGAAAGCAGAATTAAAAAAAACATTTTTTAAAACATATTATTTTTCTAAATTATGTATGATTATAAAGGAGAGTATAAATTTTGTCTTATAATTTGCTCAATTCATTAATAATTTATTTTAGGTTCCAAGCCATAATTTTGTCACGAATGTATGGGATGCATGGAAATAATATAAATTTTATTTATTTACATTTAATTTGGATGTGGGTAAAAACTCAGATGAAGACTGCTAAAGTGTGGCGACAAAGAAATAAGAAATAAATGAAAACAAAAATGAAAATGGTATAGTAATATAAAAGAATAAAAAAAAATTAATATAGTAGTAACAAGACAGTTAAAATTTATGACACCACTGAAAGCTCCGGTAAAGACAATAACTCAGCAAAGATTCGGCGAAATGTTTGTTTGCAAGTTTTTTCCATATTTACATAGGTTTAAAAAGATATCCAAAATACAGATTTTTTTATATGCGACATTTTAAAAAATTAAATCAGAGTATTTCTTTCAAACTTGAGGGAATGAAAGTTAGCCATACCATTGATAATAAGGTACGAAAGAGGAAAATAACAGACACATTTTGAATATATTTGGCGTTAATTTTGTAGAAATTCATTATTCACAATTAAATGAAACTACGTGATGTAGTATTATTTCTACTATCTTTAATTTCTTTACCACGACCTAGGTTTCGTTGTATTACAACATCTTCAGGTGGGATATTAGCAAAGATCAATCTTTGCTAAGAAATTAAAGATAGTAGAAATAATACTACATCACGTAGTTTCATTTAATTGTGAACAGACACATTATTAACATAAATGCCTTAAGAAAATTCATTGACTTTTTCAAACACGACACAGAATTTAGCTTTTTGAAAATTCTACTTTAATTCAGAGAATATGTTGAAATAACAACATAGATGCATAAATTACGCAGAATTATTTGAAAAATGCAGTAGATTGAGTGAGATACATTGCTATTAATTTGCATTGACCTTATTCAATTTCTGATATGAAGTTCTCAATCCATCACATACCTCTTAAATATTTTATATGAAGTTTTTTCGCGCCAAGTAGGTTGCTAATCAAATACTTTATGATTATGATACTTCAAGCCAAGTCATCTTATGGATTAAGAGAATAACGAAACAAATTAATTTGCCCTATTAAAACAAAGGATCTGGTTGACCAACATGATATATCATATCAGAATAGGGCTACCAGAAGGTAAAAAATATTATATCGTCGTCACATCTTTCACCGTTAAGATGAAAAAGGATTTAGAAAGAAAATAGTAAAAATTTAATTACTGTATATATAATTAATTAGTATATATATATATATATATATATATATATATATATATATATATATATATATATATATAGAAATATTATATTATCTTTATTGCAGAGCAAGCATTATATTTATTACAGGTTAGGTAAAGTTATTGAATGGATATACATTTCTGAAGTCTAATTGAAACTAATTATTCGATTCGAATACGATACTAAAGAATCGGGTCACAGTTTGCGGTGTTGAGGTAACGGCTTCAAACTTTTTTAGTTGAATCTTGTGTTTCACATTATAACAGAGCGAACGTGAAACGAAGGGATGAGTTGTTTCTTGCAAAGTACAATTTTTTTTAAAAATATTTTCATTTAATTAACTTTACCCAAATATTTTGTCTGCGATTGATGCGGGATGCTGCGCGCAATTTTCTCCTAAGTTTTGCCATGTGTGCTAATGCTGTTTCCACTTTGTGTCTATGTTAATGTTTTTCTTATTCTAGTGTTAAGAGACAAGCGTGTTCAAATATATTTATGAGAATAATTTAAACTTCGAATATCGGTGGATGTTTCAATGGTGTGAATTTATATTGGCATTTGAAATTTATAAATTGATGATTTATAAAATGAAATTTATAAATATTTATAAATTGTTGGCAAAATTTTCACTGTAATATCGAATGTAAAAAAATTACTATATATATATATATATATATATATATATATATATATATATATATACATATACACACACACACACACTCACATGTATATATATATATATATATATATATATAAATATACATATATTATAATTTTCCCTAGCCATTTCGGAGAGGAGGGCGAAGAAATTTTTGGGAGTATTTTCAATATCTCTTAAGCTATGACAAATAATTCAAAAACAAACATATAGATAGATTTTTACAATTTCATTTTTTACTTGAAATATCACATGAAATTGAAAAAAAAAATATTTTGTTAGTTTCCCGTATTTTAGGTATTTAAATTAGTGTTTTAGGTTTTTAACAGCAATTGTTTCATAGAGAAATAGGATTTAGACATAGCAATATAATATAATCCTATTTTTAATTTAGACATTAGAACTAGGATTATATTTATCTCACATAAACTTATGAAAATTAGTTTTGGAACCATCATAACTTTTTTTTTCACTTGATATCACATACGATATAAGAAAATGAGGAATAAAAATATAGTTTATCCCCTTTTAAACACAGGTGAGTGGGATTTATCAATATGCTATTTTCATAGAAGAATTGGTTTTTGCTATCATTTAAGATTTATAATTTCTACATTTTTTCGTAAGAGGTAGGAATGGACGAATAAACGTGCGGAGAAATGAATAATTTTATAAGAATTTCGTTTTCTTTCGTATTTGAGGTGCGCGGTATTAGGTACGGGGCCTTACGAGTTCTGTACAGATATCAGTGTTACTCATTTACTCATTTATTAGAGATGTTACTAAAAAAATATAAATAATCTTTAATATTTTATAACAGTCAAGTCAAGATTGTTTACGATGAAATTTCTAAAAGGTTAAAGATTTTTTGAGGTTTCAATTTGTTTTTTAAATTAAAACGTAATTCACTAGAAAAATTATATAGTTGTGTCATTAACATGGGTAGAACTTTTAATGATCAAACATAATTTTATATTGTAAGTTATTTTCCCTTCTCGTTAAAGTTTTTTCTTGAAATAGACGTATTTAATAACGATTTGCTTATTTGTATATTGAGGGATTATTAAAAAATTATCACTCATAAGATATGTTTAGCTGAATTGTGAAAAAATACACAACTACTTTAAATTTGCTTTTTTTGCTAAGTTGAAAAGTTTTTAGCGTTATTTTAAAGAAAGAAAACAGTAGTTAAAGACTAAATATTAACGATCATGAGTAAAGGCATTAAACTATTTCGAAATGAACGTGTCTAAACAACCTTGGGCTTGGTGAAACTTTCGGAAATTATAAGCACTTAACGCAAAGCTCAACAAAATTGATGATGTTATATTCCCAAGTTACTTTAAATGTAAATTAACTGCAAAAATGGAATTTATTTGTGTTAAAAAATAAAATAACTGAGACTGATAGGCCGAAGTCAATTCCAAATATATGTTCGAAATAAATTAATTGTAGGTCATTGTCATATGCTATACGTTTTTGCTGTTAGCCATTATTGTATTTTGAATTAAATATTATGGCCTTGGTGATGGTTTCCCTTTCTGTAATATATAATTATTTATGGATATGTTATCCATAAATAAAAACGTACTCAAAAGAAATATACCATTCATGATGATACTAACAAAAAAGAAGTCGAACAAATTTTAACGAACAACTTATTGCAAAAATGCAGTTTGTGTGGGAAATATTTTTCAAATAATTCTTTTATTATGAAATAATCGCGACCGAAGGTGTGTTTACAGAAATTGATGAATTAGTAAGAAATTAAAACAAGAATTATAAAATTTAAAAGAATTAGATAAATAAGGACTTTGGTAAGGAAACTTTCGGTAACAATAAAGTAGAAATATAAATATATATATATATATATATATATATATGAATATACTTGCTCGATCACTTCATTCCATTATTGTTCCTCTAGTATACAATCATGAGAATCTGTAACTACCAACATTATAGAACATTGTAATCTCACTATTAAACATAAGACTTTCAAAATAACGAAAAACTTATACTATTTTGATTAATTCGTTATAAACCATTGTCACGATTATCATGGCAGATGTAAAGGTACTAATATGAGAAATTACGACAAATACAAACGACGTGGTCATCTTAACCGCGTTTTATTTACAAATTTAATTTTATTAGGCATTCTATTTCAATCGTAACGTTATATTTTGGTGATGTGTTTTTGATGACTTTCTTCTTTGTACCTCTTACTTAGACTATATACTCGTGAAATAATAAATGAAAAATAATCGTAGCATTGTTAATAATTACAATGAAAAGAGTTTATTGAAGTTAAAACATAATTGTATAAACATAATTGTATATAATAAACCAGTGGCAAGAGTAATATTCACAAGGCAAATATACTATAGCCGATTATTAATCCGTTTGTCTACTTTTTCCGGTTTCAAATTCGCATTCGGGCTTTGATACACATAATACAGAGTAAGTTATCATTTAAAAAAAGGTTTACGAACCAAAACATTATGTTTGATATTTATGAAAAAAGAGACATAAGTTATAAATTACCATTAGTACCTTCGATATCATATGAATTATTGTATTAAAATGGAATCTTCAAAGATAGAAAATTGCGTGTGATTATTTTTATTGTTATTAAATTCTCCCTGATCAATTTTATCAACGTTATGGGGGGGAGGTTAAAATAAATAAAAATATGATTTTTAATGTTTATTAGAAGATGGCGTAAAGCAGTCAACACAACTGGTCCAGATTCTACTATATGTGTTTAATATTTTTGTATGTTAATTATAGTTGAGGTAAAATATTAATAAGTGTAAAACGACGTATTGATTAAATTATAATTGTAATAAGTATTGTTGATTGTTTAAATAGACGTTTGTCAATCATTCTCATTGATTTTTCTAGAAATTTTGTTCTATTTTGTTTATGAAATAAACAAATAAATTCGAGGATTATGGTAAAATATATTTATTCCCGGTTTAAAAATAAAGTCCTAAATTTTGTTACACTGAAATTAATAGTCCATTAATTCAATAATTTAAAACAGCAAATACAACTAAAAATCATTCATTTTACCCATTTGAACAATCAGAAACTTTTATCGAGAACCTGATATGACGATCGTCTACTATTTTAACTAACAGTCCTCGAAGGACAGTTTGGGATAGATTTTCGTCCGATTTGAATTTATTATATTTTGAAAATTTTCAAAATCAAAATGATTACCTGAAAAAGACTGTTAACAAATTTCACCCTAATATTTATCTGCGCTTAAATTGATAAAATCAAATTCTAGAAAGTACATAAAATATTTTAAAAAATGGGTAGTTTTTAGGGTATCATTAGATCAGTTATTTCTATGTTTGTTTATTTTTACAGTTAATTTATTCAGAAACCAAACGACTTAAGAACTTAAAATTTGGCACAGTTTTCACACTGACCTACATATTTAACAGCGGCTAACATTTTAAAAATATTATATAAAAATTAAAGAGGGCGTAAATGAAGTACCTAAATACTTATGTATTATTTATTTAAATTTTGAAATTTTATAAATCATGTGGAGTGTCACTGAAATTTGAAATTATCATAATTTTAAATTATTTATTTACAAACGATATCTTAAAAAATTCAAAAATAGAACAAAAATGGGGTTTGTAAAATCTGATCAGAAGTTTACCAGAAATTTTGATTTTGTATTTTTTTAAAAATGTGCGCTATATCTTTAGGCCGGTGAAACACGCAAGAACAAAGCAATGTATTTACGATGTCAAAAATTAAAATTTGTAAATGGTTTAAAATATATACAACGTACATTTAAATACTAATAAATGCCTAAATATGTACGAAATCCTTGTAGTGCAAATTCTACTCTTACTTGACCGTTTATACGCAATTGATGCACTGATAACAATGAATTAAACATATACCTCGACATATATTAAAAAAATAAATATAATATATTTATATATATATATATATATATATATATGTATATATATATATATATATATATATATATGTATATATACATATATATATACATCGCATGCTTAATAGCCAAACACAGCATACAATTTTGAATTGAAGACATCAAATCATGTAAAAAAAGAATATTTGAAAATTATGACATGAACCTGTCTATGGGCTTAGTTCGCGAGATAAAAACAGAATATTAAATAAACATGTGAATAATATCAAGGACTCAAATTCAATGATTGTCAGCCATAATCGCAACGTTAAAATATGATAAGCTGATTTGTACGATTTTGAAAAAATATCGTTGGTTTTCCTTTTTATATTCCAATGCGGAGCAAAATGCCGTATGACTATTTTGTTTTTGGGAAAATTTAGATCGTTAGTGTAGACCAAGATATCATCAGATATTTGCAACGCAAAATCCAGTCGATGATCTATATTATCTAGTTTTAGTTTATTATAATATCTAGTGAAATAAATGGCGTGTAGTATTATTTGCTGAACAATTAGTGGAAACATTTCTTACAATTTCAAAATAACGCTCTATATGGCAAAAACGTAAAACCAACATCAAGGTAATTGGCATTATTAGACATAAAAACTAATTCAAAATCCAAAGATATTCTACGGTTCAAATAGTGAATGGTGAGAAAAAATAACCGACCGCACTCATCCTAGAGCATCTCTAAAATACACTAGTCTAGCTTTACATTTTATATGCCCGTTTGGTTGAATTTCTTTCCTCTTTTGTATCTCAGTCAACCATTCTATTTATAACCAGAGTTAATCAATAAAGGCAAAAAATGTTTCTTATGGACTGATTTACAAAATCCCGCCGTTCGATTACGGATATTTACTAGTCATAAAATCACTGATACACGCGTAGTGACGGCGCTTGCGGTGTCTTACTAATTAAGAGTCTACTCACTTTACTTGATCGCTTATATTATAATTGAAATTAAAAAATGAGTTCAATATTTTTCTGGTAACCAGTTTTGTTTTTTCTGTATTTCTGAAACCATCCATTGAACAGGCCAGCTAACTAGTATGGCTGTGCACGATGGTTTTATTTTGTCATATGCGGCTTTATCGAGGTAGCGATGACTCGTGACACGTGACTCGTGTCTACTAACATTTTGCCTCTTGGCATGCAATTTGGTTGATCTAATTGGTTTCTGCCTATAAATTATAAAAGCGGTTTGAAAATATTATTAAATGTCATATTTTCAGTTCAATAAGAATTTAAATACAAAAAAGTGTCTTTTCTGATATATATTTTTGTAAATGTTTTGAATTTACAGACAAGACAATTCTCCAGTTTTATTATCCCAACTAATGCAATGCTAAAGTATGTTTGTTTGTTTTTATTTCACATCGCAATGAAATAAGGTATGGACATGAATACTTTTACAAAGATATCTAAGTAAGCGTAAGCGGCATCGCAACGGAATAGCGGGTCCACGTAATTTTTTAAATCGTTCCATACGCAACATGAAAGAGCAACAAAATCTTAAGGATTAGGATTAAGGATTAGGTAGGGCTTTTCCTTAAGGATTAGGTAGGGCTCTTAACCCTACCTATAATACTGTTAATGTAAAATTGTGTTTGTTTGTCCTTTTTTTATGTTATAGCTGAAAAATACATCGGCGTGAGTTTAAACCCAAAGAGAGTTA
Organism: Druceiella hillmani; assembly: GCA_039881145.1. Lineage (NCBI taxonomy): Eukaryota > Metazoa > Arthropoda > Insecta > Lepidoptera > Hepialidae > Druceiella > Druceiella hillmani. Next base: position 25,953,378 of record JAYKKI010000004.1, on the reverse strand, counting down.
GCGGGCTAGGAAATGACGTAGGTTACTTTCTACCCCAGGAAATTTCATCCCAACTAATATTAAAAATCAGAAAATGTGTTTCTTTGTTATCTTTTCATGTCACAACAGAGCAACGCATCGGTGAGATTTTTAGCACAGAGATGGTCGCGAAATGACATATGCAACTTTCCAACCCAGTAAATCTCATCCCAACCAATATTACAATCCCAACTAATATTATAAATATAAAAATGTACTTGTTTGTATTTCTTTCACGTCAGAACGGGAAAACGAATCGACCTGATTTTTCCACATAGGTAGTTGGTGGGTCGGAAAATGATACTTTTCGTATCCGGAAATCTTGTCCTAGTTAATATTATAAATGAGAAAGTGTGTTTGTTTGTCCTTCACGTCGATCCAGAGCAAAGAAGAGAAGTGTTTTTTAGAAGGAAGTAGTAAGTGAACCAGTAAATAATATAGAGGACTTTCCAATACAGGTAAATTCATCCTAACTAATATAAAATCCCAAATAATATTTAAAATCTGAAAGTGTGTTTCTTTGTTCCTCTTCTCGCCACATCAAAATAATAGATCGGAATTATTTTTTACAAAGAGATGGTTGGTTGGCCGGCAAATGGCATATACTTCTAAACAATCCGGTTAATATCATTATATATTACAATTTCAATGAACATTATAAACATGAAAGTGTATTTATTAGTCCTTATTTCACGTTACAACTAAACAACGAATCTAAATGATTGCATATAGGTAGTTGGCGGGCCAGGAAATGACACAGGATACTTGTTATTTTAGGAAATCTCGTTGCTTGGGAAACATTTTCATTTAAAACAAAAATATGTACAATGGTATTAATGAAGCAACATCGCAAGGAAGTTACGAAGTCACATTTTATATAATCATGTCACTACGAAGTAGACATGATTTTTTAAAATGCTACAAACGCAATATAAGTCAGAATGGAAATATTCCGTTTAGTCATTAATTTAGAGGGGAGTATTTTTGTTTTTTTTTGTTATATCATTTGTACTATAAATTCACGAAAATAAAGTTTTAGTATTTAATTTTTTCTAATCATTTTAGACGGCGCTGTATATTATAATTTATATTCATAAGTTTTTGACTACAATCAAGTAAGCGAAGCCTCGGTTAAAAATGAATATTTATATATAAAGCGGGTTTTTCTTTTAGACGTTTATTATGTAAACTTTGAATAAATTAGTGTTATTCTGGATAATTCGTTTCAAATTTTTTATAAAAACTAGGGCACGTTGTATTTCATTCATTTTCATATAATCGAAATTCAAATGAAAATTAACAAATGAACCGATGAAATAGTTTAAATATTTCTTAAGAGTTTATTTACTAAAATTATTTACAAGAACGAATAAGTGAAATGCATTAAATAATGGAATAAATCGAACGAAATCGATTAATTTTATTATGAGTAGAACGCTAGACTGAAGACGGCAGAAAAACTTTAAAATAATAACATGTACACTCATTTTTGTAAAATACACATAAACCTGTCAAGCACGAGTAGAACTATCGCTACAAGGGTAATAAAGATTTAGGCAGTTATAAACATTTAAGGGTACATTGAATTTCTATTAAACTGTTTACAAAAATGACCTTTTCATAACGTAAATTTACTTAGTAGTTTCGGAAATAAGGAGGAAATGCCAAATTTTCCCTTATTTTTGGAATATCTTTTTCAGTATAAAATTGAAATATTTTTGAATGTCTCAAAATCAAATGAAACCCGTAAGATGTACAACATAAAAAAAATTAAGGCTTTTCTATAACCCGTGTTTAAATTTTATATATTGAAATTAAATAAGTTAGTAAAAAGTATATGGGTTAATAAGATTCATTACTACCCCAATTTCAAGCTTCTACGTCACATAGTTTGTAAGAAATTCGGTTGAGAATATACGGAAACATAAATATGTCCACAGGCGTAAAAACACGGTGTGTATTTAAAAAATTATGACCTCTAGAATCATTGCTTTAATTTTCTTGGAGACTGCGTAAGCTTCTAAAATCCCTATTTTATCATAATTTTGGGTTCAGTACGCTCGGTATATATAAATAAATAAATAAATATATATATATATATATATATATATATATTTACACATATATATATGTATATATATATATATTTACATATATATATATATATGGCAAAATAATTGTTAATTTACCTTAACTTTGCAAACAATTTCCGTGGCAGTCGACATGTCGAGAAAAGTTTTTCAATTTCTTGTAAGCGTGTTGATATAGACGCTTGGTAAAGTGTATTTATGTATCGTAATATACTGAAATACTTACTAATGTCGACTGAGTTTGTTAATACTATTATAATGAGAGCCGTTACCTTATTTTAACTCATTAATGAGAGGATTTTTTTATTTAAAACATATTAAAATCATTCGACACAAAATTCTACACCACGAAACAAAGTCTTCAGATACTATGATATAGATGAACATCACTTCAGTTCATCTACGTCATTACACATTTAAAATTCTTTCAATATACTGAGTTGGAAAGGATGAAGTAAAATTCGGGATGAAGTAAAATATGTACATAAATTGATGTATTTGCCTTATCCTAAAATTTCTTTATTTCTGCTCGTTTACGTCCAAGTTAAATGCGAGCCATTAAGGAGTATATTTATATTATATCCTTAGTAGAATATTTCGTTTTTCCATTGTGATAAGAAAAGAAATCTTTCCATGTTTCATCCGTCATTATAATGTCGATTTTAAATATTTGTATTAAAAATATATATTTTCAATAAAAAAATAATTTTACATTTTTAGAATGTAACCTACAAACTTGAAAATTTATAATCTCAAATATGACAAACATTTTTTAACAAATTCATGATTACATGTCATAATTTAAATGTTCCGCAGGCTATAAGACGATGTACTATTATATTTTAAATAAAAATTGATCCTGTAAAATAATGTATTTTACGACCGGTAAATTTAAATAAGTTTTCAGAAAAAAGGCAAATTACAAAATGTGTGTCTAACTCATTAAAATTCTAAATCTACTTCAATACGATTCTAAATTCAGTACAAACAAGTAATAGCTTTTTAATGTCAATACAGTATCTTTTTATTCTTATCAGATTTTGTTCAGTTTGTTAATAAGAAAAAATTAAGACGAAGATTTTCTAAAGGCATATATTGAAAGGTAAACATTGAAATTAACTTTAACATGTTTGAAAAAAATTATAGTTGTAAATGCTTCATTTTGAATTAAAGCGACGTACTTGGGAGAAGTCGGTGAAAGTAAAAAAATTGTTTAGAAGAAAATTTGGAAAGCGCTCATCTCATTCAAATTTATTTTACTTGTACGGTATATATTTCATCGTAAATTTTAGATAAGCCTAATTATGTAAAACATTAGTTTTTCACTGCACAAAGATGAAAAAAACTACTTTTCATAGAATATTATTATTTCCTATTTTTTGAGTATATATGCACTGAATTTAGTTAGACGAGCAAAAATGAAAACACAAATGAAAAGACTTTCTTTTACCTTTCCCATTTAGTAAATTTTGTTCAATTGTCACTTTTTTTTTCTTAACCTTGGGTTGTGCAATTTTAAATGTATTGATATGAAACTGTAAATCTATTGCCGGGAATAGTGTTTACTTGTTGGCGAGGAAGATTTAGATTTAAATTGTGGATTACGCAGCGAAAATATTAGATAATTTATTCATAATCCTCTGTGTCCTGAAAGGTAAACATTACACTTAACATCTTGCCTACAATTCTCTGCCCCATATTTAGGTGAGTCGTACCAATAATTTGCAGCAAGGAAATTGATTAGTTCATCTTTTGGAAGTATGTCGGTAATCTTTATGCCTAATTTGGTATAAAAAGTAATCATAGTTAACGAGTATTTTGACTTTTCTTTGTTATGTAAGTTCAGAATATTATGAATTGAAAATTGTCATTACAAGTGAAACTAAATATTAATTATTCTTTTTGTCTCATAACGTCATCTGTTAAAGAGAATTTTCTAATTCATAATTAAACTTATTCGTTGTAATTCTTGAAACTTACCCAAGAATAGCTGTCGATAACAGGTCGTTGCTGTGTATAAATTAAGTTGGATACTTTATTTTAGATCGATTAAAAAGTAATAAGGATTAAGTTTTTAAATTCGCAAAGATCTTACAGCATTGTATAAGCAACATACGGAGGAAATATGGTAATGTACGACATAGATATTCACCAATGACATACTATTCAATAGACAGAGGGCGTACTACAAACACAAGTACAATTTACATATATTTTTTTCCAATCTTGTATGAATAGTTAACTTTATAAAATGGAACACAAATGTCAACCACAATATTCGATGCTTCTTCATATTACAAACCTATTTTTATTAAAAATTTTAATTATTAATTTACTATGAAACCTTATATATTTTTGTATTATTCATACGGGAATTGACGAAAATAATAGTTTACAATTGAATGGTGGCCGCCGTCGTTTGTGCTTGTGCCATTATTTATTAATGTTTAATTGTATAGTTAGTTTGAGGGACGTCGCTTAGGCTACGGGAAAATTAGTTTGGTATATATACCGAGACTATTACATTTTATCCACGTCTATAGAAACAGGCTTATGACTTATTAAGTCTATGCCTATTGATTACCACAACGCCCGCCCGCAATTAAATGAGCGAGCAACAAATAACGGATCGTCAAATCTTTCAGTTGATTGGGAGATTTCCCGTAAAATATGTAGTATGTTATAAATATTTAATTAAAATATTTTTTCTCCAATATTTGAAGACGAAATATTTTAAAATAATATTAGAGAATTAAGGATTAAATTTAGTAATTAAGTCTCGCAGACCTTTTTGCAAGGAACACAAGAGTATTTTACATCATCTTGATATTTAAGTTTTCTTCTCATGTTATAAAAAAATTGGCCATAAATATTATTTTCTATTTCTGATAACTTATGTATTATAAATGATTTTTGTGTTGTGTGTTTCACTCATCAATTTGTTTTGTTGTACCTAATAGGAAAATAAAGTAAATTGCTCTTTAATATATAAGTATTAATTTATTCACTTGCGGGAAACAAGGAAATTATTTGATTTCGTTACTGCTAGTGGTGGCATATCATATTCATTTTACTATTCACGTAGTAAATAGATTATAATACTCGTATTAACAAAGGTATCTTATCGTCTAGCATATAGTAGGAAATGAAACCATGAAATATGTTTTTGTTGTAAATGAGGCAGTTAGTACCCTCAATCAAAAAGTGGATGCATGGTCTCAAGTGTATCAAACAATGTATGCTATTTATTAGTTTGCATCATTTATACTAATATTACATAAAAGTGACATCTTTGGCAAGTTTGTTTAATTTTGAATTTTACCCAACAAATTTTTGCTCAAGACCATGAATATTGATTTGCACCCAGAACACCTTCGTACAATTAGAAGCAAGACCTATGTTTCATTGTTTATACATGTGGGTGCTAACACCCAGCATTTAAATTATTTGAAACATTTTTAACTAAAATATGAGTGCATAATATTCATTTTAATTCCGCTCTTTTTCGGAAATTTTTTTTTCTGAACGCGGATATCTTTTTTTTTAAATATAATTCTAGCAAAAATTTATATATAATGAACGGTTTTCCCATATTTCACTTATGAACATTGTATTGAAAGTTTAAAAAATTTGCCAATTCCTATGATATGACAGATGGTGGGAGAAATTTCATAGTAATTTTATAATTATTTCAATAGTGTTTTGACTTTTAGGTGTAATTTGTTTTTAAATATTAACTATATTTAAAAGTAATTTTTAATTCTGCAATCGTTCTCTTTCCCAAATTTTTTTTGAGAAATCGATAGGCAACTGAATTTTTTTTAAGTTTGTTATTACAACTGTAATGAAATATTTTATTTCTGTATCCCACTAATATTATAAATACGAAAATGTTTTATTTATTTCTTTGTCTGTTAGTTTAATACTTAAATATACCAATATTTAACTCAACCGATATTTTAAATTGGCAAAATTTTTAACATAATTTGAACTTAGGAGGATATTGCAATAATCTCAGTGAGTTACATACAAATCCCGCCGCTTTGATTGAGAATCGACCTGGATGAAGATCCGTGAAAAAGTTAAATTATTTTCAAAAAATATTACTAAATAATGAACTAGTCCATCATTCACTCATGTCTTTTGAAGATTGGTAAATTAATTATTAGGGAATGTATTCACAATAAAAATCCCTTCAAAATACGTTAATTCAATAGCAAAAAGTATTTAGCAAAATCTAGATTTATATTGAATAATTAAAGTTAATAGGTGAATTAAGAAGTTCTATATTCAAATTAATTAGATATAAGAAAAGTTTACAAAATGGTAAATTTATTTCATTTCTATATTAATTGAGAATATAATGTAGTAGTATTTACATGGTCTAAAATACTTACCTTACATGGTCTAAAATACTTACCTAGTTATTAATATCTTTTCCTCTAATAGTAGTAACAGAACTTTCATTTTTACATAAGTTTACTTTAAAAGACACATATGTTTATTACATAACAATGTTGATTAAAATATTCTTCCGTAAAGGTGCTCGTACAAATTTGCAGAAGAAACTTGTATCGGCTTGTCTAAATATACATAGGTACGCACATGTTAAGGAAAAAGAGACAATTTTTATTAAAAATTATCCAGTTACGAGCAAATTGCTCAAAAACTGCCGACACAATTTCTGATGAAACCTAAATATTCATATAGAAAATGTTGATATAGGTTATTTTGAATTTGGAGCAATAAAGAGAAGATCTAACTTACTTCGTTAAATTATTGTATTCTTGAAGGAATTAAAAACAATTAAATATTTTAATTTAAAAGAATCAAAAAGAGTTAAAAGAATCTTTAATATGCGAACAAAATGAAAGCACCAAATCTCACACCTCGTCCATTCTACCTCGTTATTAAACTTGAAGACACTAACTAAAATCATGGCAAACTTAAAAAAAAACATCGTGGCATATAGTCTAATAGTTTGAAAATATCTATACATTCTTTTCACTCAGTAAATAATTTAAAAAAAAAGTTCTTAATTAGTGAATAAATCGCAATATCGTGAGGAACACGGATTGTGTCACACAAATTATATTGCTAAAATTATTACATTTTATTGCGTAAAAATAATATTTTATTCGAAATGTTTTTTCTTTGAAATACTATTGCGAAATAAGTTTTTAGAAAAGTGTCATAAGCTGGTGTTTTTATAATGTTTAGGAAAATAATCACTCTGAAAATTTAACATGCATTGAGAAAAAAAAATACTAGAGAAGGCTTTAAAACAAAATAAAAACATAATTTTTTTCTTGATGCAATTCTCATTTGATAAGTTTCTGTATAAAAATACTGTGCATTTAGAATACTAAAACTTTCCATGGTACAAAAATATCTTTTTTCATTTTCTTTTCTCTTTTGTTGTTATACTGTAAATAAATGAGATTATCTCATTGCCGTTTGACTATTCTGTTGACATACATCAATAACAGTACACCTTTTACATTCAACGTTATAAGATTTAGCACAAGATTTTCTTTGAAGTTTTCACTTCGTTTTATTATAACACTTATTTTTGGCCTCGTAGATTATTCGATGATACATCAAAGAAAATTTGTTTGTCTGATTGTCTACCTACAAGCTATATGTGACATTTGAATTTTGTCCTCACGGCTGTTATTTTTATTATTATTTTTCCTCTACTTTTTTAATGGAAAAATACTCTATTTTTAATATGCAGATACACGCACTATATAGATTTTAAAGCTAACAGAATTGAGTCTTCAGAGTACCGCACTCTTCATTGCATTAGTGAACACTTTAGTTATGGAAAATATGTTAGTGAAATATGAACAAACAGTGAAATACTTTCTGACATGGCGTGTTGAATACGAGTTTTACACTAAGCATAAACGAAATGTTTCAAATTTTATGTATTTTTTTTATGCAAAATTGGTGAAATTATTCTTTCCTTGGTTTAGTTTACGATTTTTGTAGCGTTTATTTTTATCGTCAATAAAATAGTTTAAGGAAATATTCCTAAAGCGAATTCAATATTTAAGATGAACACGAGCTCAATAATTAAAAAAAAGATTTTATTATATTACGATTTACAATTTCTGTAATTTGTTTGTTTTGAACTTCTTTCAACTATATTTAGAATTACTGTATGTCAATTTCGTTAAAACGTATTAGAAACAAAAAAAAATTATGTTGAAACATGCCTTCTAATATGAAACCTCTTAAAAGTTAGATTAAGAATCAAAAATATTTTGAAAAATTTCAAAACACTTTCCATGTCAAAACACTAGGCATGTTTTTAATTATAAGTTACAATTTGAAAAAAATTAAACTTGGCAAAGGATATGAGCTTTTATTTCTTTGATCCTCTATAAAACGAATAAACAACCCTAAGATATCATTGAACAGAATACGTGCAATTTACGTTTGGTTAAGGAAAAATCTCATTTAAAATAAAGTTGGAAAAGCTCTCATTCAAAATTTGTAATAGCGAAGCAGTTTATTAAACTTTTGCAAAAGTAACTTCAGGTATGGTTGTTCTATTAAAGAACAATTACGTGATAAGTGACTTGGATTTAGAGGAATTAATGAAAGTTTTGCATATTAGAATAGATGGATTGAAATATATACTAAGAAAGAATATGAATATAACAATAAAAAAGGGTACTTATAATATTACATTTATATATAATGTGTACGTGCTTAATATTTCAAATTTTACTTTTCAAATTTTGTATGTAAGACAAAGCATTGTCTCAATAGTCTATAAGCTTTTGTGTGATATGCCACTAAAATCTTGTGGAATTAAAAAAATATTCCTCTTATTTCATAAATGTAAAATATTGTATAAGGAAAATTCGCAAATTTTTACGAAAGTATATTCGGGTACGAGTTAATAAATAAGTTCTATATTGTTTAAGCAATTCGCCATATCACACTCAAAAACATTGCAGTAATACGCGCCGTTATACATTTGCTAATAAAGTAGGGATCGTAACGAATGCGAAGGAATCAAATATGCCACATAAATAGGCTGATATATAACCGACAATATGTTACAGAACCAATTGTAATAGGGAAGTCACGCAAGGAAACTGTGATTTATCAGTAGTGTGCCGTCACCAGAGACCTAGCGGCCAAAGTCAGGGACGCTTTTGCATTCAGTTCCTGTTATTGATTTGTGCAAGGTAATATAGGTTTGCTTATTCACGGAGCCTTATATATGAGGCGGCATTGGGTGCAAATGAATATGCATGGTCTTAAACAAAAGTTTGTATACGAAATTGAGTTTGGGTTTGCTCAGGACTCGGTCGAGTTTGATTGGAAGATAGGCGGTGTAAGTTGGAAGATAGGCGGTTATGATCCGTTTTCCGGATGTTATAATGGATTAAGATATTTTAGAATGTGGTAGTCTCGAGAAGGAAGTACTCAAGCTATACATGAACTTTTTATAATTAAATTCTCTAAGTGGATTTAATTAGCTGTCATGCCATATTCCTTTGTGTTGTAATGCACAATAACTTATGAAATGTTCATTTCACTGACGTAAATTTTCACAAATGTTTAATTAATTTCTCCATATTTTGCAGAATTCTCTCACAAATGTTTCATATTATTTAGAAATCACACTAATTTCTTCGAAAGTTTTGCTAAATATACATATATCAATAAATGGATTTATTCTCTTCTCCAAAATTCATTTTATTTCTGAAAAACTAATTATTCTTAAAAAATCAGAAGATTCAAAAAAGTATTGTAAGAAAATTTTGAAAGTTATAGAAATTTTAGTAATGTCTTCTTAAGAAACAATTAATATTTCAAATATTTCAAAATGCCATTGCCTTCAAAACAAACTATAGTATTACAATATATTTTGAAAGGAAAAAAATAATATTTTGATTAATGTGTACGCGCTTAATATTTATTTCATTCTTTACTCTACAGAGTAATAAATGAATAACAAGTAACATATCAATATTTCAATATGTGATTACCTTCAAAACATATTATAGTTTCACAATATGTTTTGAATGTAGAAGAAGAATAGTTTTATCCATTTATTACTCTTAAGTGGTGTAAATAATGAATCGATGACTTACTGATATAACGTAATGATAGCTTAAATATAATCCAACGAGTGTTTTCATTTAGTGCGCTTTTTAGGCTAAAGCTTTTGCTTGTTCATTGGTACTAAGTTTACATTTTTCTATATTCTATCAAATAAATGGTAAAAGGGTGTCATTTGCTGCAGAGTGACAGTATTGACGAATATTGTCAAAAAACTGATAGATTCAAATCTCACTGATATTACAAAAAATATTTTCTGCTTTTTGAAAGTGTTGTGGTTTATCATTGTAACTGACTTTGTTTTAACATTGACATTTTTTGTAGAATATTTTAACGTTTTCTTTTTCAGAGTAGAATTACATTTTTATTTATTGTGTTTTCTTACTTGTGAGTTTATAGAGGAAACTTATAAAATTGCAGTATTATTTCCATGGTTTTTCTTTATAGGCTTGTTCTATCAAAATTATCAACACCAGGCCGTTCCAATTTCTATACACGGAGTGCACATTGAACAAATATAATATGTGATGTGATTTCATAAAATTGATTCCTCTGATTACATCATGTAAAATCTATATATAATATTCATTCTTATAAAGGTATTATCAAAGTTAACTAACAAAAATGCAGATTTATTATTATAAGTAAAAGACGTGTTATAAAATTTTAATCTATAAGCGATTTTTTGGTAAAAGTATAATATATATTTTAAAAATATTAATAAATGCCAATATTACATGTGTATAAAACAAAGGGAAAACTACAAGATTTATTTACTTCCAAATTTTTTCATTTCATTAATTATTGTTTACCGTAATTGATGATATTTCCTGTAAAGCAACTTGTAAGGTGTTCTCAACTGGTTTTATTAAAGACCTTATACATTACAATGTTTTTAGGGCGTCTTTTCTGCATACCAAAACTCATGAAAGTAGTAAGAATCTACTTTCACTTTGACACTCATTTCGATATAATTTAAGTTTTCAAAATCCGATTTAAATTTTGTCACCTACATTTGAATCAAGCCATGGCTATGTTCGGAGATATTGGATAACACGTATTGACTTTCATTTTGTAATGCAAGCATTTCATTTTTTTAAAAACTGATAAACACAAAACACTACCTTTATTTTGTTAACGGTAACTGACAATTTAACATTCGTCGTAATTTCAAATTTAACAATTTAATTAAACATGTCGTTAATAATAATTATTAATTTATTTGTTTTTCTCTTTGGCTTTAGTCTTTATTTCCTATTGTTTAAAGTTAAATTATGACAATATTGTATTCAAGAAATAAATAATTTGCTACTCATCATGAAAGCTAAAAATAGGATAATTTGCCTAGTATACAATTTCCGGTTACACTTAAATTTGCAAAGTTCACATGTTAGATAATTATAAATAAATATTATTATAAGTAACCTTAAATACTTTTATTTCTTTAATTTCCAATTATTTTACACATAATTTGTTTTAATGTTATTCATACAGGAAATGTCCCTCGCGCAACTTATACAAAGCGACTTCTGAATACAAATGGATGCGATAACATTTCCTCAATTATTGTACTTTTATATAATTTTTTCTTTTTAACTAAACTGCCTGTTTTGTTTGAAATTTTCGATAGCTCTCCGCTTATTTAAAAGTTAGGGAAATTTAGTAAGGTTAAAAGTTTTATAACTGAAGTATTAAGACACCATTGAATTGCATAGAATTTACCTTCTTCCAAGTATGCACATAAATTTTATGGTAAGTAAGTAGGAGTTCTTCTAGGTTTATGTATACAATTTATGACGATGTTACGATATTTGTAATATTGACATATATTAGCATTTCAGTAAACTTTATGAGTATAGAGTTCGGACAAAAAAACAAAAATGTTCCTAACAACTTTTCTTATACCAAATTCCACGCGAATGAAGTTACATCGGCGCAGCTGTTATTTGTTTTAAATATACTACTTAGTAAGACGTTATCAATAATATTAATCAAATTTATTGAGTAAAGCCTATCAAATATCAGACTCAGCTTCTTGTAGTTTACTTACGGGATAAGAAAGATTTGAACATATAATTAAAGTTTTAAATTCAAATGACCGTGAAAAGAATAACGTAATAAGGTAATAGAGTCCAAAAAACACATATAATTTTGTCTCCTTTGAAAATAATTTCACATCAAAGCAATATGCATATTATAGTGTTTATGTCCTTGCGTCAATGATCTAATAGAAATTTACGGACACAGGACCCCTTAAACAATTAAAACCAGATACAAAAAAACAATTTTTTGGTTAAAATATTCAATAAGAAATCATTAAAATTTCAGAGAGTTTTCTTCGTTTCGTTAGGAAATTAAATTGTTGGATATCTGTTCCGTATTCTCGGTGCAAGATTGATTAATGTGGAAAAAATTTAGATTTTTTTTTAATAATTATTAATTTCCAAACTGTAACTTTTTTTATATTTTTTGTACTTTAGATTTACTGCTTCAAAGTTTTTCTATTTATAACTTTTAAATGAATGTCTGACGTAGTATTACTTACATAATATTACCTGTATATGAATGAATAAACGATATTTTTAAGACAAATTGCTTTCCTCTTGAATTTGGAGACAAAAGTTTATTCTGCTAAACGTCAGTAGAATAAAGTTTAGTTGTTGTGTAAAATAATTTCAGTACTACAAAATTTTCTTTTTATTAATGATTTTATTCCTTTAAAAATATTTCTATTGCAGATTAGAACTCTCAAAAAATCATTAGAGCTTATAATTTTCCAATTGGTAGGAGCGATGACGATATGATGAAAATGTTACAAAGATATTGCTATTGTTACATCAACGAAATTTATAGGAATGTGTTTGATAAGGTGATCATAAATTTCCCCCTTTTTCTTTCTGCCAAGTTGATATTGGGAATATCTTTCAATTGCTTCGAACCTCAAAAGCAATTAACGGCGGAGCAGAAACTATAGCCCCGTAAATCTAACATTCTTGTATTATATTTGCCGTCTATTAAAGATAAATTACTTTTTCATATTTTTTCTTACATAAAAATTAATTTCTCTTCTTTATATTTTATAATGGCAGGGTGAGAAAATCGCAAATAATGTTCAAATTAAAAAAAAATTTTGAAAATTTGTTTATTGAATGCAAAATTATATACATTATTTTATTCATTTGCGTATATGTACATATACATATATATATATATATATATATATATATATATATATATATATATATATATATATATACTATATATGTCAACGCATCACTAAATGGCATAATATATCGTTGTGAAACCGATTTATATCACTCAAATAAAATATACAAATTAGTACAAGGGTGAAACATATAAGCAGAAAATATACCAAATATGAATTGAAAAGAAAAACTAAATATATGAAGACAGAAATAGGAAGAAATAGAAATTACTTCCATTGCAAACATTCGAAAACGGAATAAACTCTATGAAATTATAACGGATATTTTTGATGGTAAATATGTTGATAAGTCTTCGATATTTATTAAAAATACAGAGAAAAGTATCTTACCTTACGAGAACTACGTAAATCGTAATATTCTTTTCCTTTTACTACAAGTTATTGTTCTTTAATTTTCTATATCGGTTAGTTCAATAGGATTTATACAACGGAGTATTAGATAAATATAAAAATAAATGTACTTTCATATTGCCAATATATGAAACGTTATCAACAAATAATAAAATGTCCCGAAACTTTCCATTAGACCAGAAAACTCAATAAATATCAAATGGCGATTCTATCAAAACGAAATAACTTTGGAATTTGGAAATAAAATTGAATTCATTCTCCACAAAGCGGCACCAATGTTCATCAAAATGGATTATTGAAAAGTGATCTCGATTTGTTTACTTTTTTGATATTCGCCTTTATGAAAGTTTGTTTCTAGGTGGAAATTTGTTTGAAATAAATTTGGCTGTAGATTGTGAAAAGTATTTCATTTTAGGCAGATTACCAGAGCCTCGTTAAATTTTATCAGTCGAACTACTAAAAACTCCTGTGACATCTCCGAATCGATCATTAATTACCAATAAGTTATGAGTACATATTTATATTTATTGATAGCAGTATTAATTAATAATATTCTGCAGTAAAATAAGGAACCCATATAACTTCGCCATATCTATCAGTTTATCTATCACAGCCTTACAATTTCTATTGTTTTAGGCATATGCATATAAAAAGACAAAGCAAGTCAATGTATGAACCTTGGCCTCTTTTGATAAGGTTCCTACACATTAAGCTTTTAATGATCTCAAAAGATTTCTTGAAAACCTGCAATAGAGTTTATATGATTCGATAAAACGAACTCGAAAAGCTGACTTCCTAATAGTTTTTGATGCTCTTTATAAACTAAAAAAATCTTCTTTTTTTAAATTATTATAATTTGTTATTATAGAATTTTGCAGTTGTAAATAATATAAAGTACAACCCTTTTTCTTAATTTCAACACTTTCAAAGGTACTGTGCGATGGAACGTTTTTTTATTCAATTTTATCAATTTTGAAATCACGCAGAACTAACTAGGAATGTTTATGCCATTACGACTGTCCATTTGACAAACCGTGATAGGCACGTTTCCATTTTATACACGACAAAAGCCATCGAATCTAGGCATATAAAATCGATAATTTTTCAATAATTAAAGTCTCTCTGAGTCACAAAGTGCTACAAGATAAGTGGTAGTCAGAGGAACTAGGAGAAAAAAATGTTAATATTTATTAAAATATCTTCTTTAATAGCAGTCGCGGATACTGCTATTTACATTATAGGTACCAGCGAAGGCTTTGAAGCAAGTTTTAATTTGATGTTTGAAAAGAAAGGATTTCGGATGGTAATTGAAATAATTTGCCATCTGCTAAAAAATATTGAATTAGTATTTTAATTTTAATTAAGCTTTCGGTCGAATGGAATAAATATAGTTTGTCGCTAATTCGCTGTCGGATCGAGTTGTACTGGAGTTGTAGTCGGATTTCGTCGTTAGATTTTAATGCCATAGCGATATCGTCCATTATTAGCAGGAAAAGTGTAATACAAACACACACACACATATATATATATATATATATATATATATATATATATATATATAAACATGCGCACGAGTAGAGTTCAAACTAGAGGGTTCCATACACATTACGGCATTTATGGACATTTAAGCCAACCTAGTATTTCTATTTAACTATTCACAAATATTCATTTTTGAATACGTATATCTATTTGCAATGTATCACATACTATATATTTCACAGGCTTATAAGTAATACCTCATGTTTAAAAATGTTAATATCAATAAGTTTTCTGTAATCTTCTAATCAAATTTCCCAACCCAATTTTTTTGACAATTTTCGGCTCGACATTACGAAATGCTATTCCATATGAAAATAGACAAATGGAATATATTGCCTACTGTATCTGACGTAGGTGTATATGTATATGTATGTATATATATATATATATATATATATATATATATATATATATATATATATATATATATATAGTGCCTACTATATGTGATTTTGATATCCCGAATCATCACCATACATTTCCTATAACCTTTGCGTGGGCTTCTAAAAACCCATTTTTTGGATAATTTTAGGTTGAATAGCTTTAAAAATAAGGATATGGGAACACAATTTTTTGCATATTTTTAAGAATAACCCTGAGGGCATATTACATATTCGAGTATTTAATTAGTTCTCCCTGTAACTTCAAAATGAATAATTTTGTATTTTAGCTATCAAGATATTTGCAGGTTATTAACCCGTTTATTACTGTGCTAAACTTCAAGTTTTACGTCAAGCGGTTTCTAAGAAAAACGGATGTAAATGAAATACGAGCAGAGACGTGAGTTATCTTATAAGGTTCCGTTTTTAGATACGGAATCATAAACAAACTACGCAAATAAAAATGTCTGAGTTGTTCATCGGAGTAATAATGAAAATTTTCCATATTTATATCGAAAATTTCCATATAAATATTAAATACTATTGGAGTTTATACTTCAAAAGTTTTCTGAGAAAAAATTATGTCGCTACGAACACGCGAGTGATATTATACTCTTCCGTTTTTGTTTTTTTTTTATTATTCACATGAAACACCTAAAATTTGAAAAATTAAAACCCACTGTGATTAATATTTCGAGCCATCGTGTAGAATATCGATACGTATTAGTTTGGTTATCTTTAAATGTAATAATCACGAGAGTAATGGGAAAAGAAGTAAGCGAATTTTTCACAATTCTAAGTGAGTGGTGGGAATCGAAGTTAAGGGAAAATATTTAAATTGTTTTAAATATGTTTTCGGTCCTAAATTTGATATTACATTAAAATATATCGTATTAATTTGTCGGATTTCAAATGACCAATTTTCCATTCTAGACATCCATTGCTTTTAAAACGAAATACCAACAAACTCAAAAAAAAAAGAAACAAAAATAAACTTTTGGTCTATGAAGATCATCGTCTATCTAGTGCAATGATGTGAATCTGCGCTGATGTGTGAAAACTATAATTAGCTTGAACTTTATTTATCTTACATATTTACACTTACTTTCACGCGCATTGCAAGCCTATACGTATGTCTCGTGTAATTTTATTTTATCATTCGGCTCGTGAAATTTAACTTATCCTAATTAGCTAATGAAACACTAACTAATACAGTGATGTATCTTAACGAAAAAACCAAATCTTCTTTCTACCCTTACCTCGTCCTACGTTTGACGTCCGAACGCATGTAACTTGATCGTGCTTGCATGAGAGGTTCCTTGATCAGATTTTTAACATCTACGCAGACACTCACGCACGAACCCCAAACACCATTGTCTTTTTATAATTTGTACTCTAATAAAGTTTCAAAATCATTTAGAACCTCATAAAAACATTGTCTTTCATCTTTTGATGATTATTTCATTTTATTAATTTTTATTGTCATGAAAAATTAAAAATTAAATAAATAAAATCGACATTTCTAAATAGTTAATGTAATATGTTATGTATGTTACTGCCTATATTTTATATTACAAGTATCACCTTAATCCTATATTTAACATAAATATATCACAGTTTTTTTTTTATTATATTATATAACATGGAAATTAAGTGTGTTATAGTTGCTTAAACTTGGTCTTCTAGTAGATGATATCTCATATTTGTCTACGTCGTATTTTCGTAGGACGTTAGGAAAATGCTTTATATCTCCATGACGTTTTTGGTGATTTATGTTTCGTGTTTGCTGAAATATTATAATCTGACGGGTAGGTAGGTAGGTTTATAATTTGTAAGTTTTTCTTTTGTTGTAGCGCAAAAATTAAGAAACACAAAAACATTTTACATTTTTCAACAAGGAATATAAGCTAATTATCGTCAGTAAAATTATTGATGTCTCTGTTAGTTAAGGTAATAAGTATAGTTATGCATTAATTGCAGTACGTAGTAGTAGATCCATACTTTTAACTTGATATATGCCTTTAAAAAGTGTTCAAATGATAGAAAAAATAGTTAAATATATTTTGGATATATATGAAATTAAATGAAAATTTCGTGTAATTAATTTACCCTTCCCAGAATTTTCATATCAATATTACAATACAGGTTAATATGTTTTATTATTATGCCTGATTTCAAATATTTTTGATCGGCTTTTGTCAACCAGTTTCTGAAAAGGATAGCTGTGGCATAGAAATACACGTGAATGATCTTATGATGGTTCCCTTTTTTTCTTTGTGGCATGTAACCCTAAAAATATAAATATTAAGTAATAGAAAAGAAAAACAACTGAACTAAATTTGAACTCAGATTTTGCTAGTTTTTACTTAATTTTCGTAACGTAAAATTTGATGTAACCGGCTTTTCCGACGAAGAATGTTACACGTGCATTCATGATAATAGCAGCAAGGTTATATCTTACTAAGGTAAAGTCATAAGAAAAAAATGTATGAATTACATATATTTCTTAATAAAACAATATTACTAGGAACCATAGAAAATAATTGATGAAACCATTTCTTAAAATCTCTCAACCAACATCAACGCAAGAAGTGTAAAAATAGATTGGTTAGATTGTAAGTGTAACTAAAAATAAATTTTATATTAAAAAAAGAGAAGTTTCAATGGACAAAAAAAATTTAAAAAAAAATAACATCACGCTATCTATAAACGATATACCTGAATCATTTTAAAAAGATGCCATTCGAAGGGAAAAAGATACACGAAATGATGGAGCACGTAATTATTATATTTACCGATAATAAGGAGCTAAGTCTTATCCAATGTAGCTATATCCTTGCCGTACCAATGTGTCCACTTGCATTTATTTCGAATGAAAGAAAGCAAAGTATCTAATGTAAAATGGAGATTTTGAAATTTTCCTTTTTAAATAAGCGGAAAAAATAGCAATACTTTCATAAATATGCGCCTTTTAATTACACAAAAGGTGAGTATTAACGAAAATACGTCCGGTTCAACCCTTCTAAGGCGAAGAAGCAAAATGCTCTTCAATATTAAATCTCACGAGTCTCCGTTTCAATCGTTTTGCACTTCCTTGGTACGGAAGTCTTAGTTTTGGTACAAGAGAAAAACTCATTTCCCACTTCTTTGAAATAAATTACAAATATTTCTTAATAAAAAAATATTATTAGGAACCATAGAACATAAGTGATGAAACCATTTCTTAAAATATCTCAGAACCAACGTCAACGCAAGAAGTGTCAAAATAGGTTGGTTAGATTATAAGTGTCACTAAAAACAAATTTTATATTAAAAAAAGACAAGTTTTAATGGACAAAAAAAATTTTCAAAAAAATAACATCACGCTATCTATAAACGATCCACCTGAATTATTTTAAAAGGATGCCATTAGAAGGAAAAATATACACGAAATGATGGAGCACGTAATTATTATATTTACCGATAATAAGCAGCTAAGTCTTGTCCAATGTAGATATATTCTTGCTGTACCAATATGTCCACTTGCAAATGCAAGGTTTCATCACTTATGTTTTTTTTTGGAATGAAAGAAAGCAAAGTATCTAATGTAAAATGGAGATTTTGCAATTTTCACTTTTTCCTTTTCAAATAAGCGGAAAAAATAGCAATATTTTCATAAATATACGCCTCTTAAATACACAAAATTTAAGTATTAACGAAAACACTTCCGGTTCAACCCTTCCAAGGCGAAGAAGCAAAATGTTCTTCAATATTAAGTTTCCCACTGCTTTAAAATGACAGCCTTATTGTGCTCGGAAAATAGTTTTATTTAAGCGAGGTGGGAAGTAATAAATGTTTACAAATAAATTGTTCAAACAACCTTAAATTTCAGACCTTTGATTGGATTTTGACTTTTGTATTTAGTTACCAGTTTTTATATCTTGGAGAGCAGGCTAGTTATGAAATACATATATATGTATGAAGAAAAGTCTACGAAGAACAGCTTGACTATAAAACTTACACAAAAAAAATTTTAAAAATTATATGAACAATTTTATATTTTTGATATATAACTTTCATTCATAGTGTGGTGCATCCAAAAACTACCTTGAACATGGTTTGAAACATGATGTAAGCATTCACCATATTGATTGATAATATTAGCTTTATTGTCAGGAAATAGTAATGTGTATATAAAGATGTAAAAAGTGTATTTTTTGGGTAGTTAACAAATTAACGATATTTCGTTCACCTTTTTCTTTATTTTCCAAGATTTTTTCCCTGAGTATCAGTTTGCATTATTGCTGAACGGCTTTTTTGTTAATATATGTAATTTTTTTTTGGTTTTCAATATTTGTTCATACATTTGTGGTGTCTAAACTTAAATAATATATATTCCACAAGCTGTGCCCTTCCAAAATTTATTAAAATTACCAGTTTCATAAAAGTGCTTCTACAAGTAAATTTGAAATTAACAAGGCTGCTTCAACATTTTGACTGAATTTACAGCCGTTCTTTCAATAAGTAAATATTATTGAATTATGTTATATATTTACAAATGTCATGATAAAAGAGAAAATAAACGATTTTTCTGAACATTATATGTAGTTTGTCGTTATTTTGTTATAATATAAATAAATTAATTAATTGAAAAAAATTTGTGCCGATGAACCTTTTGATGTCAATAATTTATATATAATTTTTTAAAATGTGTAATAATCTTACTTACAACCAGCAAACTACAAGATGATACTTAACAAATTTCGTAACGTTATGTTCTTCTTCAGAAGGAAAGAAATTGACTGAATCCTTCAAAAATTATATTTTTTGCTTGTGTAAAAATAATTTGGTAAAAAAACTTTTATTTTATTGCAGCCCTCTTTTCTTTAAACATGAACAAAATGCAATTTTTCTTCGGGCAAAATAAATACCGGTAACCTTATAATTACTATTTCCTAAAGATTAATGCCTGTTCATTCACCTTTTCTTTTATTAAAACTAGTCACATAAATAACGATCAATTTATTTATAAATTAATATTCTAAGTGGTGTCTAAACTAAGATATTTCCATTAAATCACTTAGTGTTCTAATATTTGGCAAGTTCAAATGGTTTTATCCTTTTGAGTAGACTAGTATTATTTTGCACATCTAAGAGTCTGGACGTTGCTATGTTGATATATTTTGGGAATCTCTTTTGGCGAGAATTAGCAAATCGACCAATAATGCGCTATAACTACCCACTTAAGCATTTTATTCTGAAATCTTTGAATCCCTTAGATATTAAACTTACTGATGCAGCCCTATAGCTATATCACATAATTCCAAACTGGGCGTAGAGCTTGCTTATATAAGATTATTTTATGTTGATATCTGAATTACGACCAAGCAACCGATACATTTTTCTGAGCTTGAATATTGAATTCTTCGCATTTCTTCTTAATATGTTCTTTCCACCAAAAATTAGCGTCAATCATCATACCAAGACATTTAGCTGTGTTGACATATGGTAATTTAGTGCCATAAAGAAAGACTGATTATTGTCTTATCTTATAATCTGTAAAATTAACATCTGTCAAGTTGGGTTCGTTCAATGTAGTGCACCATTTTTTAGTCCAGATGTCTACTTGTTGAGAGTAGATTTAAAATTTTCTATTTAAATCTTCCATAGATATTTTCATTGCCATGATTGCTGTATTATCAGCAAAAGCAACTGTTTCACTATATAATGTTGTTGGAACATCTACATAATTTGCTAGAATATCTGGCATGTACACATCTGAGCCTAAAATACTGCCGTGATGGAAAGCTGAGTACGACTCTGCGCGAGTTCTTTAACCCAGAAGTGTCGATTAGTCAGGTAAAATTTTAAGAGTTGATATAAGTGATCAAGGCGAAGTGATATTGATTTGTGAATTAAGCATTCATACCAAACTCTATCAAATAACTGCGCTAGATCCAAGAATACAGCAAAACATATTTTGTTTGCTCTATAACGCTTTTCCAATAACATCAGTAATACAATGAACCTGATCAACTGTCGAGTTGTTATTTTTGAAACCAAATTGATGAGAAGGTTCGAGACGCTTTAAAATCAGTTTATCAAATAACTTTGGCATGATTGGTAAAAGTGAGATAGGTCAATGTAATTCAATTTAACTTAGATTTTTGAAATGTTTTGTTATATTGTAATTAACCATAAAAACTTTAAAACGCCTCGTGAATATTTACGCTTACATAGAAAGACATCAAATAATATCTATATAAATCATTTGCTGAGAGCGAATCATTCTAATAATTCATTCTAATAATTTTTAAAAAGAAAAGTATTTTTCTTTGTTTTTCTTGCATAAATTCACTCAAAAACTGTTAATCAACTTAACATAAACCTTTAGCCGTAGCCTTTATAGTATATATGGGTTGTATAATTATTGAGACACATTTAATGTTGTCAACAACGTTGATATATATAATAGTCATTGACCTGGACCCTTTCGTGATGAATGCTGGAAAAATGATTACAGATACACTATGCATTGGAAAATATTTTGAAAAGGTCTACAGAAATTTTAAAGCATATCTATAGGATATTTAGCATTTATTTATCTAGCCACAACCTTACCAACAGTGACCATAAATGTGAAAAACATCGAAAAAATAGATATATAATGCACATATATAATAAATGACTATTTTATTTCCTTGCATAGAATCATGAAATAAAGATAAAAATTATTTAAATATGACTTTAATATGTTCATTTATATCAATAATGCGAAAAACCAAACTTATGTTGGCCAATTAATGCATTACTTACCATTTATTTTAAATTATTAAAACTTCTCCACAATGTACCTGAGCAACAGTTGGTATGAATATGTAAATATGCAATGAGTCTATAAATGCTAACATACATCTCGTAGGCTCATGCAAACTTTAAAAGGGAATATATGTTCCATATTATAACATCAGATACTTTGTAAGCATTTCTTATAGGAAATAAACAAAAAAACTACTTTAACGTAGTCAAATCTAATCTGGATCACAATAGGAAATGCTATGTTCCAAATTCGGGGGTATAAAATATTCAACTATTTTATACGTTGAGGTAAGTTTTTTTCTATATTTCCACATTCAATGGCGTCCCGCCTTAATTCAATTAAAATTAAATGTTAAACCAAAAAATAGGTATAAAAGATATTACTAACAATAACTTTACATTTATATGAGATCATATTCAGATAGGTTATGAAAGTCATAAAAGTTGGTGAATTTTTTCAGAGTATGATAGTATCATAATTCTGTCCTCTAATCACCGTTTATTTTAAATTTTTCTTTTAAAACAATTGAAGTAATCAATCAGACCGATGGTATATCCGGATACGCGTTTAAAGCTTGCGTTGATTTTTTATGAACGCTTTGAAGCTTATGTTTAAAGTTTCACCAATAAGAGGTACCTATCCCTTGCGGTGGAAAATTACCCGGCTAAAAACTATACCTAAGGGTGGTACAGCATCATGCGTAAATAATTTCAGACCGATCGCTATCCTCTCTGCATCGGCTAAATTATTTGACTTTGTTTTACATCTCAATATCTATTCAAGCTACAGAGGTCAAATCTATAACGAGAAGCACGGGTTTCGAGTCGGGCGTTCAGGGATCATGAACCTTGTGTTTCCTTGTATATGTTGCTTATTATATTGACCTCGGATTTCAATTAGATATTGTGTATTTTCATATTATTAGTGCAGATCTGATTAGAATCTGGCTTTATTTGAAATCCATATGTAGCCAAGTACAGCTTGACGAATAAACGTTTGCAAAAGACGTTCCTTTGACATCTGTACATGAGACAGCACTGCCTCTTTTAATTTTCTCTTGAGTATGCTTGGTTTCCATTCCTTGCAACTCAGACAAGACGCTTATGAAATTTATCTTTCAGCTAAAAAGAAAAATTCTATGCCATGTATTAGTAAATAAACTTTCATTCTTCGTACTTAACAATTTTTTGCGCTCACGCATTCATCACCTACACAACCTTCTAGAACGGAACTCTCCAGTACCTGCAATTTTCAACTGCTCAACCGCCTGATCGTGGTCGCACCAGGGTGTGATTTGTTTATTATTAGTGAAAATAAATTTATCAGAATGTGTAGTCGTTATTATTTAGTCCGTTCTTGTGTATTTTGTATTCATGTTTAATACTCGTATAAACCTACTTTTGTTACAATTTGTTGAGCCATTAATTACTTAACGTTAGGAATAGGTTACCTGTAATTAATCGATATGTATTATAAAAGTATACAAAGTCTCTGTCCCTTATCCACGGAGGAGGTTCCTGTTTTTACCCGATGGGCGTGCTTAAGGGTTGGAAATTTCGCCCTCCAAAAATTTCTAAAACAGTCCAAAACGTTCGAAAGCATTCCACAACATTCCAGATCATCCCGGAATATTCTGGAATTTTGTGAAATATTTGGGAATAGTCGCGAATACTCGGGAACATCCTAGATCATACTGGAAGATTCCAGAATACTCTTGAATGTTGTGGAATAGTTTGGAGCGTTGTGCACCATTGGACGCATTTTTAATATGAGTGGGGCTATCCATTGGAAGGGATATATAAAGTAAAATCCGTCGTGGGTTCTAACATAATTTTCTTATCAGTGAAATGCAATGAGTGCATAAAAACAGTGAAGTATGAGTAATCAAAGTGATACGGTTACTGAATATAAATAGAAAATAAATTGTGAAAACTATTTAAAGTGTGCTTAGTGTATTTCTTAATAAAAAGTTGCTTTGATTTATATTTTATACAATGGCCAAACGTAGAAGAGGAGAAGATCTTTCTAGTTATGAAGCAAAACAATGACAACAAAAAGAACAGCGAAAAACGGAAAAGTCGAAGAGCGCGTCATATAGTTACGTTCCCAACGAGTGAGAAGGAGCACCGTCAGGAGCAGAAAAACCGAAAAGCAACGAAATTACGAGTAGAATATTTAAAAATATCGAACTGCGAACGCATGCCACCCATGTAAATTTCACCTAATGAGAAGCGCGGACGAGGACAAGTAAACAGTACAACCTAACAAATGAAGTATTCCACCGTAAGCCGACGAAAAAATATAGCAAACACAAACACGTCGTACTCGGAAAAATGAATAACATCTGTCAATTTTGCAAACGCAAAAAAATTCGGTAGAGAATCACCAGAAACCTGTTATATGAATAGAAAAATTCGATTACCACCACTGAAAGCAACTCGACAGGAATTTCTACTTTACATGACCGGGGAAACTTTGGAATCAAAACACTTTCTTCAAAATATAAAAGCGTACAACACCTGCTTCCAAATGATTTCTTTAAGTGTCACTTCCACCAACACTGACAGATGAAGTCGATTATGTTTTGACACAAAATGGGATTATTGCTACCACTACCCAACGGAGAATTTAAATTTCTGCAAGTATATTTCATCGGAAATGAAGAAATAGAAATTGATCTACGATGCACAAACAACAGTTGAGATCATCAGATTGAGGCGAGAAATAATCCAAGATGTATATCGTAAGATGTATATCACAAATATAATCAAGTTATTCACATATTCATAACAGTACTAGACAGATTTCAATAAAAAGAAAAAATGAGAATTAATTTTTTTCTACAGATATACAAAAATGAGAAAGCATAAATTGGAAGATAAACTGACTAAAACTATATAGCATACGAGGATTCCATACACACTAAGGCATTTATAAACATTTTAACATATGTAATATTCCTCTTAAACTGTTTACAAAATTTTAATTTTTTGGGACGAAAATATACTGTGTACTACATCTTTCAAGGATGCGTTTTTAAAAAAAAATATTTTTTTGTATGATATGACTACAGATTAACGATTTACGGAAATTTTTCCTTTAATTATGCTACGAAACTTTGGTTCTTACCAAATTTAATGATTTTAGGTCAACGAGAAATATATTGAAGGTTTTGATTTATTTGATAATGTTAATAATGCGCTATAAGGCCAAAAATTACTGGTATAAATATAATGGAATAAAATAATATTTAAAATAGCTCAATACTCTTTTCAAATAGACTATGTCTTATGTTTTTCGTGAAATTTCAGAGTAAGAATTCGAAAATTTCAACAATGCTGTGGCTTTGATTTGCTCAACTATATATAACTGATCTTTTTTGAGGTAAAACAACATTTGAGTATAGCTATATATTTCTAAATATATGGCCAAAGTATAAAAATAACTATCATATTTATATAGAATTAAAAGGTCTTTTGTTAGTTTGCTTGTTAAGCAACAACAACTGCAAAAAGTTTATGATAAATTAATATTAAATTTTACACACGTATTATTAAATTTATACCAATATTAAATTTTAAACATATACTATGGACTAATAGATATCTTCTGTCTTAAAGAATTATCAGTTTCTAAGCGAATAAGCAACGTATTTCCCCATCCATGACCTTTTTATAAGTTTAAATATTTCAGTTTTATATTGTTCAGTTTGATCTTAATATCCAAAGAGACACCAAATATTTCTTTGCGACCAAATTTGTTTACAAAGTTGCAGCCACAATCTTAAAATTACGAAATATTTTTTATTTCCTTTCATAGCATAAGTCCATGGCAGAAAATTAGTTTTCATGTTGAATATCTATATAACTATGCATTTAAGCTTAAAAAATCAGAAAACTCAGATCCTGAATAACAAACAAATTGCACAAATACATATTATATATCATAATCATATACCGAGAAACATAATTCTGTTAAGATGTGCAAGGAAAATATGTTTATTGATCCGCAAACTCTGGTCGTCAAAGTTCCCTGCGGCTATTTTCTGGCTAATAAATCAATTTGGATACGTATTAGTCCCAAAGTCATAATTTTTTTCTCCTTCAACGTAAGCAAAATATGTGCCAAAGTAAATATTTTTAAAAATTAATACATGTAATATAAGTTACGAAAAGAAGTAGATGGAGAAGGAAACGCACACAACAAATATAAAGCGACTAATAAACATACCTGGAAAACAAAACGAAATCTATAGTTATTACCAACGATATAGTGAGAAGAAAGTCAATAATTGGTTAAAAACTAAACAGATTGTGTTAAAAGTGCACGTGTAACTAATAAGAATTTCTATACCGACAGACACTTTTTATAAATTTTATGGAACAAATTATCGAATTACAGTTTTGGAATTATTAGGGTAAGACATAGGTAAGGTAAGACAAAAGTATATTCCCTTATAAAAACTATTTTAATCAATTACGGTAGGTGAAATTAAGTAGATTAATTTTCATAAACTTATGTATGTATACCTCAGAGTACAAGCAGAATGCAACAGCTCGAATTATAACCCATTTACGATATTTCTCCTGATTGACACTTAAAACGAGCTTACCAAACCCCAAAGCACATTCAAGAAATTAATTTGCCTCAGGCCGATATCTATCGAACCGAATTCATTAAATTGAGATTTATTAATAACGTCGCCCATAAATAAATGGGACTGATTGGAACATTCAAATGTAAGTGATACAAACCGAGACAAATTTTGGGATGAGAATAGCCTTTGAACAAACTTTAATTAAAACAGTCAATGTTAAAGGACTGTGACATTTTATGGTCAAATTAAATTATTTAATATTCCACATTGGAGGTTTTATTTGAAATTTGGATTATATAATCAATATGACAGGATTTTACCATTATGGAATTAAAATTTTCTTGTGACCATAAGTCATATTTTTTCAGACTGTAAATGAAGACAGGGATTTTTTCGTAAAAAAATCTGTGACTTCAATATCGAATCTGAGGCAAAACATTGTAAAGATTTAAAATTCACACTTATATTAACTTTTTTATCTTATATCTTATTTAAATTCGTACCGAATTTTATTAGGATGATTCTCATTTTCGCAGATTCGTGTACTCGGTATTTGTGCACTTGTGAGCAGTGTACTTGTGCATATGCGCTCAAACCTCGTTACGACAAATGGTAACTGTGAAAAATATATAGGTAAGTATGTTTATGGGAACATACTGTAGGTTGAAGATCTAGGCAAGTCTAACTTATTCTTGGGAAAATTTTGTGAGGAAGACGGTTCAATAACCAGTCACATGAAACCTCCGATTGGTAAATGCTGATAATAGGATTAAGGCGAATTGCTTTTCCGAAAACTTCAGATATTTACGTGCATAAGGCTAACATTCCTATCTATCTTTTTATCGCGATTTAAAAGGAAAATTTATTATTATTTTCTAATATAAAATTCTCAAGCAAATAAAAGAATTTACAAGGCCATTTCAAGTCAACACAAATGAAAACAGAATAATTTCCAAGAACATTGCGAGTCAGTACAAATGAACATATTTTAGTCCCTTTGTTCGCTTGACCTGATTACGGCGAGTTATATGCCGCTACCCAAAAGTAGCTTTATCATCTTCTGTGCAGTGTTTGTCTAAATAAAATTAGAAAGATGGTAATTAAGTGGAGCAAAGTGGCGAAAACCTAACTTGACCTAACCTAACCTAAGGGGCAAAAAGTAGTCCAAAGTCGTACTAACTCCATAATTGCACCCCAACTCCCCCATAACTCTGTTTATAAATACACACACACGCATATGTATATATATATATATATATATATATATATATATATGTATATATATATATATATATATATATATATATATATATATATATATATATATATATATATATACACCCGTACACACTCGCGCGCTTATTATTGGCCATCACAAAAGCTTAGGGGGAATCAAGAAACCAAAGTGGTACAGAATGGTATAAAGTGACAGGGAAGCATTTTTAGTTTCTAAAGATGAAGAGTGAACGTAACAGATATTTATTATATAAGAATATTGCGCTACATAAGAACATTTTCATAAATTCTTATTTTTTTTTTAATATTCACTTAATTTTACAATAAATTTTAGACAGTAATCTGTGTAAAACTATTCCTTCACTACAACGTCAGAAAACCGTAACTACATGTTTTCTGAGCTACATTCTGTTTGGTCTAAATGAATATAAACTTACACTTACTTGGCTGCTAGTTTTATGGCATATAAGACCTTTAGATAAAATGTATTTTCGGCCTTTCTATTTTCGCATACCTTTTAGTCAGTCAAGCTTTTAATAACTTTTGTTACACGATTAATACTATGAATAGTAATTTGTGGATAATATCAGCTGCACTTCTGTTTTCACATACTGCTCTATAAATGACAACACATAGAATATTCCGAAATAAGCATATGTGCACCAAATCTGTTCACCTAGTTTTGCCAATCATCGGTATGAATTTTAAGATCGAATATACTGTTCGTTGCAACACTAATTAGAATGGAATATAATAAGACAAAAACGTGTTAAACTGAGACGAAATTATTATATATAAAGAATTAGAGCAATCGCAAAAAATGCCTGATTGCCATTACGAGAAAAATATAACGTAACGAGAAAAATTTAACGTACCTTTAAATGGAAGATGATATTTATTGCCAAAAATGTCGCATTAATTATATTCGGTAACAAACAAAGTTTAGAACTCAGTCACAAAAAATTCAATTCGCTTAGCCGAAATTCAGTCATGAGAACTTCTTGCCAATCGTGCTCTTCCAGTGCAGCAAATGTATTTTTAACTCTACCAAAATTATTATAAGCTACGTCATTTGAGTAATGACCTTTAATTAGACCTTGGTTACAAGCAAATTCGCAAAAACAGAACCCTTTAGTGACATTTACTAATAATAGCTCGACTTATAACTGATTTGAATCATTGAATCATTTATAGGTATTCAAATGTAATAAATGCAAGCAAGAGAAATTTTGTACCGGGATTAACCTTTGAGTAACCTTTAATTAAAACATCGAGAGTGAACAATCCGAAGTTTCTGTGAATGCGACATAATCTACTTTTATTTTATTGTAAATACGTGCAAGTAGTTTAAATTAATTTTGTTACGTTTACACCAATTTTTAGTTGAAGTGTTTTGATATTATATTTTCTTTATTATTAACTTGTCAATATAAATATGCAAGTGAATGTTTTGGAATTTAAACAAATATCATTATTGGTTCGCTGTATGTCCTATAATTATAGTTTCATCTATTTTATATTTCATAAGTGTAAGTATTAGCCATGCAGTATTTTTACTAATTTCAAATCGCAAATAATAGTTTAAGCTGATTCTAAATGAGTATTGAATACTATTAGAATTAATGAAATAACGTAGTATAATACTAATTTACCAAAAAACAATGTCAGAAACCGTGTTATAATTTATATGTCTTAAATTTCTATTATGTGTTATAATACTTTCATTATTTTCTATTAGTCACGATTGACGAAGAAGCCGAAAGAATTTTTATTTTATGCCGTCCATATTTTTATTATAACAAAAAATGCTTGATTGGTTTTTTTAAAAGCCCTTTTTCGAAAAAGGAATTCCAAAAAAAATGTATTTAATAATGAATAACGAAAATATTTAATGTATTCGTTTGTAAAGGAATACCTCAGTCTTTGGAATACCTAGTTCTAAATAATTTTTTAAATCTTTGATAAATGTGTCTTCACTTTCTCACAAGATCGACGACCGGGAACTTTACCCGCGCTTTACTAATACTGGTTTCCCCCATAACTAGTGACTACTCGAATGTGATTAAAGCGGCAGCTAGGATGACAAAGTAACTGAGGTTGCTTGCGCCCTCTTACCCTCACGGGAACCCACTTTGAGAGTGGCCGCCTTTATGGAACTCTATTTGTGAAATATTAGTTTTATGTTCTGTCAATTTTTTAACTTGATAAACCTGACGTGAAGAGAAATTTTAATAACATATTTTTAAATCATATGAGACTTGAACGATAATATGTTCGTAAATAAATTCATGTGTAATTTATGAATGTTATAATTATACATCTATTAAGTGTTTTCTTGTAGAGTTGCAAGAAAATATGAAACTATGTTATAAGAGTAATTTATGATAACTTCATATTATTGTATGATCAATGATTTTACATTTATGTAATTAAAATAGGTAATGCTCTCGTTACTTGTATATTAATTCATTATCACATTTAAAATATATTATCTTAACAAATAATGAAAAAAAACTTACATTTAAAAATTCGTGAAACAAAATGATGGGCATTTCAATCATAATTTAATTATCCTTACGTAGCATAAAACAAAGTCGCTTCCTGCTTCTGTTTGTCCGTCTGTACGCTTAGATCTTTTAAACTACACAACGGATTTTGGTGCGGTTTTCATTATCACACAGATAATTTCTTCCTGATGGTTTGTAGGTATAATATATGCATGTTATATTTAAGAAAAATATAGAAAAAGTGAATGTTTCGTAAAAAAATAGAATTTTGGGCACTTTTATTGCTAATGCTGACTAAATTTTTATTAAAAATTAAGGAACTATGTACTTTAAAAATATCTACACAAAGGTCCGCGATGGCATATACCTGTATCCTACGGATAACACACAGTGACCATTATTATGCGATTGATATTATTTCGTGGGTTATACTTTCAAATTAAATTTTTTAACGTTTGGAATATAATGTAGATACAATTTACTCTTTACAGGAAATCATTATCATTAATATTTTAGAAGATATCACATATTTAAAATCACCAAAAATCAGTATTCGTGATGCCGATGCCGTGTGTACGGACGGGGGCGACGGCGGGCGGCGGCGGCGTGTGCCTATAAATAGGGGATCGCAGGCCGCGCTTCACCTATGGCATTGTATGATTTGCAGCGATCGCACGCATTTATCGGAGCTCTCAAGCAAGTAAAATAAAAAAAAATTAAAAAGGATTTTCAGCGTGACACCGCAATTTTTTTATAAACCCCTGTAAACATTGTATATAAAGACATAATGTAGTATATTATAATAGTGACAGTAATATTATTAATCGCTCCACAATTACACCACATTAGTACCTACTTTGCACCTGTGCGAAGCCAGGGCGGGTCGCTAGTGGTTTATATTTTCAATAAGATTCGTAAGGTTGTAGCAATATGTACATTATAGATTGTCGTCTAATTGTAAAACAATCATAGATATTCGTAAAATATTTACCAAGGCTCCACAAATGTCTTTAGAATGCATAACTGAGTTCCACAGGAATATGAATTGACGGTATTTAATTTTAATTTTGCATACAATTACGAACAGAAGAAAAAAGTTATTAATTTTACGTGAACCTAATTGGTTTTCATAGACAAACCTTAAATTAAAGAAACAAAACCCACATTCAATTTAAATAATTTAAAACATTTTATTCAAAGCCAATGCGCTAAAATGTTTTTAATATTGAATTTAATCTTTTTTAAACATTTATTTGAGGCGTAAAAAATTCTTTACGGTTTATTTCTTAATATTTTATCTTTTCCACTTTTTTAACAGTATAGGCTTTCCGTATTTGCTGAAATTTTTAAGTGAGCAATATGTTTTCATATTGATAATGGAAATATCTATCATTTCGATGCAGGCGTTCTACAATCTGTACCACTTCGTTCTACTTAGGACTGCCTGAATCCAGTTTCTGTCCATCTTTATTTACATGATGTTCTCATTGTATTTGCGGCAGCCCAACTTGTTTCTTGTACTTCCAGGGTCTCTATTATAAGAGAACTTTACACATCTAGTTCGAATTTCGAGCGGCTAATTAAATTTTGGCACATCACTGACTTATTCGACGAAATCCTTATTTTTCTTGCGTTCATTTAATAAGATCCATACCACCTTTCCTTTACTCAGCTTTTGAGCAACAATAAACTTTTGCAAAACATCTTTGGAGAAATGGTAGTACAAAGTGATAAAAGGTGTGTGTTTTTAATTGGTTCTTGATGTTCATTTTGGGCTAAAATATGGAAAAGGCTCTTTATTCTTTATGCTCTTTGATCTTTATTTTGGCTCTTGATTTTAGACTTATCTAGATTAATTTCGAGTCTTACGGTCAACGTTACTAGTACGTTAGCGATAGTGGCGATTGGTATTTTTAGCTTTTTTATAGTTAGAATATTTTCTAGCCAACTGAAGCTATTCAGGAAACACGCTTTCTCCTTATGTTGGCAAAGGACCAACTTAGTATTCGATCGTTTGTAATAAAAAATTGTACATTTACAAAAGCAGGCTTATTTTTACATATTTTCTTGAAAAGCAAGATTATTTTAGCTAGTTTCCAGGTTTCTGTTATCTGACCTAAGAATAAACATTTATTGAACAAGCCGACTAAATTGTTTACCAAGGCATCCTTTCTCTCCATTTTCGGCAGGATTTCATCTCCACATTAGCTTTACCAATTTTGGTTTTATGCAATGCCATTCTGTTTTCGTTACGTTTTATATGGTGCTATTTCCTCAGACCCTATATTTATGCACTCCAAATGATTGTAATTATTAGATTTTAACTCGAATATGTATAGAGGTCTCGATAATATGCCTCAATTTCCTGAAGGAAATATGATTTGTAGGTAACTAGATCACCTTCTCTATTCATCAGTTATTTACTTTTTAAACTGGTTGGAAGCAGCGTTCTTTTGACATTATATACGATGTTAATTGTTGAATTAAATTAATGTAATTGGTGTTTCATGTGAAATGAGTATTACCAAAAAATTGTTTATATAAAAGTTTATACTAATACATTTTTGTCAAAGGAACTTGCAATTGATACAATTTTGCTTGAATATTATCATTAAATATAACAATGGATTCACTTTTTTTCAGCTGCTCGATCCATAGTGATTAGAATAATAGTCATGAACTCACTTGCATTAATACCAATTGTAAGACGTTAGATCTTTAGGACATATGGCAGATATCATCGCGGAGTTAACTATATTTAACTACTTTTGGCGTTGACTATCTTTGATATCACTTTGAAGAAATTCAAAGAATATTTTAAGTCCCTTTGTCATTCTTTTACTCTTATTGACATTTTTTTAACGGAAATATTAAATCTACTTTTTACTCTTTAGTGATCACAGTATATTGAGTTTTTGTCACCTGCTACAATGTCAAATATTGCAATCCATCGAATTTGTATATCATTTGGTAACATTGATCTGTAATATGAGAAGGTGTTCATGGCCCTGCTTTTACTTGTGCAATTTCATTTAACACCAAAATTGGTAGTACATTAATATGCGTATAAGATGTATTTCATTGATATTTACTCATAGATAGTTTTTTAACTGTCTCTAACATTGATATTTCAGCAATTCGGTATTTGACTAAATTTTTTTTATCTCATTAATCATAATTTCAAGGTACAAGCTGATGAAGAGTGAAATTTTTTTTTAATAATCTTTAAAATGTACCGAGTTATATAAGTTTAAATTTAATCTTTAGACAAGGACGGGAATAATGTGTTGTGAAGTCATTTTTAATATTGCACATTATATTCTACAAGAGGAAAAGAGACAGGGATATACCAACCCTATCCGTATATTCCAATTTAGAAGCCTATAACGGGCTTATTTTTCAATCAATATTTGAATTTTTTTCAAGACTGGTTTTTAATTAACTTATATTTCACAATATTGTACGAAAAATATCAAAATTTAGAATGAGTCAACTACCGTATTGCTAACGTACAGAAAATAATATAGCCATGCTTGAATTTATTAAATTAATTATAAATAGCGAAACTATATGGAATTATGTCCTCAAATGCCACTCAAGGTCTATCATTTTACTCTGTTAAAACGTTAAAATAACAAAAAATTAGTTTATATTAGTATTTCCAAGCAATAAAATATTATAATATTATAATTGTCCCTTTCCGAGGACTTATAGTGTTATATGGTAATAAATAAACATACCTTTTCTTCATATTGTCAACCGACCCAATATTAGTGCATCTAAGAGAGACACTATTCAATAGTTACTTCTAACGGCATGCAAACGTTCACCAATAATGTTCTTTTTCTAATAAAGAAAATTGCAGCCCTGTAACTTTTTACTATACTATAAATTACCTTTTGCGATCACTCTATTACAAATTACCCATTTATACCAAACCCACTTGCGTTTTTGTGTTACAATGAAATTAGTTCAAATAACACAAATGTAACCAGTAACAAATTAGGACCAGATTAATACCTTGATTATAATTTAAGTCTTTGGACAGGAGCTTTACGTATACAAGAAGCCTGTTAGTTTTGTGAAGCCATTAAGCAAATAGTCATTACAATTAATTTTACTTAGTTCAAGATTGCCAGCAAAATTAACACAAATTAATTGAACGAGATTTACTACCAACTTCTAATACTATTATATTAACATATTGTAGTTTGGAACTCAGAAAGCGTGACAAATGTTACGTTTGACTAAATTTTGACTATCATTAATTACAACAGTTAAATTTCAGAATTGTACGTTTTTAGTGTAAGGTGAATCTGACATAGGTCATAAGGTCGTTACTTGAAATCAAGGTCATTCTAAGTTAGACAGGATATTCATTTTGTTTCCTTTTAAATATGTAGTTGATAATAATATTTATTTAATGAAATATGTTTTGTCGAAATATATTTTAAAATGCGGTGCGAACTATTTTTTCAAATGCATATATGGGGTCAATCATTTGAATAAATTAATTAAGGATATTTTTACACCTTGTAAAAAAGCATTGCCTAAATACCGGGTTTTTTTTTATTTTCATGTATAATAAGTCATACAGATATAAATATTATATTATGGGTAAATGATAAAATTATTATTATCCCATTGGAATATTTGCTACATGCATATTTGAATGTTAATTACTATTGACAATAATGATTGTTTCATCAAATAGTAATATGACCAACAAATTATATTATAGATCATATTTATAAGTAACAGTATACACAGTAGTAATATAGATCTTAATATTACTATATGGTAGTAGTTTAAATCACATTATTATTTTTGAATTGTTAAAAAGGTGAATATTACTGCGTAAATAAAAAAAAGTAAAATTTTCGGTTCAGGTAAATATTGAACTGTAAAGCAAAATATTCAAGGATAAAATATATAGACAGAACACAGCTCCATTCATGTTAGAATAAGTAATTTCTCAATTAAGGAAAATATTTTGATTTACCTTAAAAGTTCTTCTTCTTGATAGTTTATTCATTATAAATATTCTCCTTTTTGTGTAACAGTAAAAATGAACTATTTTATTTCCTAAAATATAATTTTTCTATGCCATATACTTAATGAAGCTGTTTATTAATTAACGTAACTTAGATTCTCATAATTGTTTTTTTAATTACTTGAAAATGTACAGCTATGAAGCAAACATGTAAAGTAAATTGACTTGACTTAAATGGACATCTAAAAATGTTTCAAACTAAAAATTATAAAAGTCGCCTTTATCAACAGTCTTATAAAATTAATCAGAATATTAGGAACATTTAAAAAAATGAGCGCAAACCATAGAAAACATTGGGTAAATAATAACTTTAAAAAAATATTAAAGTACGGATAATGATAAACGATTAACAAGAAAATATTAAATTAACCTCTTTGTTCTATTAAATGGTATCGCATGTCTTCTTATATTCCAGTTAATATCTAAGAAAGAATGTCACAAAATTAACACCTGAAGTATTTTGTGAAGTGTTATGTTTATTTTATTAAAAATATGCCAGTTTTTTTAATTTATTTTACGTCTAAAACTATGAATTTATTGCACGTCTTTTCTCACCTTGGGAAATGAAATATTTATTAAATATTCAATTAAATTCATTTTCAATAATATGAAGGCATAAAGTGATGTATACTAGTGAATTAACATTACTTGCAAAGAGATCCATTTTACTAAAATAACTGTACGACTCGAAACTATAAACTTGGCGCGTACCATAAAACAATATATTTAAAAAATCTGAAGCCATCTTTCATGAAAACGAAACCCTCTTTTTGAATAAGTGGAATGTGGAACTGCAAGTGAAGATTTAATCATGGTCATTTTATTTTAAAGTAGACTCAAGTGCTTTTAATTAAAAATTTAGCGTCTGTCCAAAAATTATAAACTCAAAGTGAAAAATATATTTAAAGAATCCTGTTAAAATGACTGTTTCCGACCGATAATTAAAAATATTTTAGGTAAATACTACAATTGTTTTAAGCAATCAGAGATGACGTAGTCAATAAAACTACAAATAATTTTAAGTGATAGAAGGTTCGCGGTAACGATTGAGGTTGAGTATGTGTCCAAATTTTATGAATTTTAGTATATGAACAGAATGTAGAAAGTACCGAATAAAAATATATATTCAACTATCGATCGTATTTTCCTTACTTTTTTTAAAGAACTTTTCTTATTGTCAGATTGTAATTTTTTCCAAAAAAAAATTTGCCTAATCGAGAAAATCATCGTAGCCAATATTTGTTTATTCAATTAGAATTAAAACTATCATCACCTTAGTCCATTTCATTGATCATGATACGACCTTTGACGGCGTTATGCATCGAGTTTGCCGGTTTCGGTTCCCGGTGAGGAGCGAGCATAGTGTGTCGAGCGGGGTCGGAGTGGCGTTTATGATCGCTCTTTTACAAACGATACCATATGTTTGTAATCGATTATGACTCCTAAAATCGTACGGACTAGTGACGGACAATAGCATCACGGGTGCGAGAAGTTACATACTGCGGTAGCCAACCTACCTGCCCAACGTGGCGATTATGGGTATTGCCTGCAATTATACGTGAATTAAAGGGACACATGCTCAGAATTGGATTGGGATAAGTTTTATATTATGAAATTTTAAAAACCCTAAATTCTATAAACTTCACCACAAACATGCAGCAAGTAGGCGATATCATCTTCGTGAATATCTTCATTGATGTTCATGTATACTAATTGACAATGGAATAATTAGAAATTCAAAACAGGCGGAGAGTATTCAGTGAAGAAAATAAGAAAGAGACATTTCTTAACTTACTTCACATTGGTATCGGAACGCAATTAATGTTTCACCGCAACATGAGTATAAATTACGGCCATGAGTATAATAAGGTAAACGTGAACGGTCCCATGCATAACATTCAACGCTTAGAGTGGAGCGGTTAGGACCAGGTAAGCTCGCCCACAATGATTTTTTTTTAAATTTAATTATTTTGGTGTTAAAGGAATAAACAAATAGTGAAAGTTTTG
Organism: Druceiella hillmani; assembly: GCA_039881145.1. Taxonomy (NCBI): domain Eukaryota; kingdom Metazoa; phylum Arthropoda; class Insecta; order Lepidoptera; family Hepialidae; genus Druceiella; species Druceiella hillmani. The sequence continues at coordinate 25,915,490 of JAYKKI010000004.1, read as the reverse complement.
ATAGATCCTTCTACAATAGAGAACGGTACATTTCAGAGACAGAAAAGGTTGAAAGGAAGATGCAACCTCGTATTTTGTTCGGAACTGTAACTGGACGAGCTTCAGAAGATGATGCGGGAAAGATTCAAAGACGATGCTAAGTTGACGTCGATTTAAAAGCACTTTTTTTTGTAAATATGAAGCATATGACGGCCCCAGTTAAGCAAAATCATTGGTTTTTCAGCCATGATTACATCTAACTTCTGAATATTGCTAATACGTTTCATAGTTCCCATTTTCCAAAGAAATTATTCGTCTACAAAACTTGGTATCTAAAAAGGAAGGCAATGAAGAAACGAAAAGTAATGCTGTAAAAGAAAGACAAAAACAGTACAAATATACTCAGAAAAAATTGAAAACTCAACTGCTTAATAAAAAGCAAACTAAATACTTTGAAATAGGTGGAAGTCTGGTACTGAGCTGTAATCAGAAAAAGTATCTAGCTCCGTCAATTCTTGCTAAGTAAATATTGATGACTCAAAATTGGAGGTAATCAAATACAGGTTGTCTTATCGACGAATGATAAAGGATTTACTGATATAGATGTATTTATTCATATGAATTTAAAACAGTTATATTTTTGCATAAATCGAACAACAAATATTATAAAAGTGTTCATAGTACCTTCCACCTATTTATTTGGTAAAGATGCAGCTGAGGTTCAACAATGGGGACAACAATTAAGTACAAAATTGTTTACGTTAAAATTTATTCACCAATTTTTTTCTAATAGTATCCTTTGTAATTTTAACGAAATATATATCACAAAACAAATGACAAGAATATAACATCCAGGTTCAATTATGCATGTTATCAACCACATATCTTCATCGTTAATACTGAGAATGTATTTTTAATAAATATCAGTAACTCTCATTGATGAAATTGCCCGTTTATCAACATTGACTACCTTTACTTCTGAATCTTTATTATTTTTTCGGATCGCGTGTGCTTTTTTTTTAACCCATCAAACGCTGCTTTTTTTTCATTTGACACTATGTATTTTTGTTCGTTTGAATTATGTACAGAAATAATAAGTTTACCATCTGTTGGATAATTTTTCCGTTTCCTCATGGAAAACCTTTGTTTTTGGATTTCAATATTACATTAAACGTTTTACCATTTATTTCATTATATAATACCATATAAAATTATTTTATTTTCATTTTTAATTAAGAGGTAAAAGGCAGTTAAGTATGAGTTGAACAGACAATTGTTTAGTTCTAATATTAATTATAAGTAATGTAAAACTACGGTATCTCTGAACTGAAAGAAGAAAAAATCAAGCAAAAGAGCTTTTATTAAAAGAGATTTTTCCTGAAAAGTGTTTGTAAAAAAAATCAACGATTAATGATCCCTATACTTCAATGAATAGCTTATATATTTTTTCTTTGTGTTTAATGGCTATTTCTTTTGCATATGTGACAAAAATATATACGCAAGTAAAATTTTAATAAATAGCGTATCATTTTTGTTTAACTCCAATAATTTTCTGTGTGTAGTGAATCTAATAATATGATCGACGGGAACCTTTCAAATTCTCACTCTCAATTGAAGTTAAAATAGTTTTAAATTTCTAGGGTACATAAAAATTTCATAAGATAATTATTATTACTTATGAAATTTATTATACATTTTTATTTATTTGTTAACTCAGCGTTAAAGGTAAACGCAATGCAATCATCGCGAAAGGTAAATGTATTACAGAAAGAAATTTGATGATGGACTAAAAAAAAAAGTATCACCACGTCTAAAAAAGCTATTATTAACATTTTAATAATACTGAGCAACATTATTAGAGAGAATGAAAGTAGTCTTAGAGGAAAAGGGGTAAATAGGAAAATATTGTGTTGTTGTTGCAAGATAACGAACCGTTTCATAAAAGCAAGGTTGTAACGGCTGCTCTTCTTAAGTAATATTTCAAATATCTGATTTAATTTTTCTACAGATCAAACTTAAACTCGATTATTATTGGTTGTTCCCAAATTTGAAAAAAGGAGTTAAAAAAATAAATTTCACAATGACAATCGATTGACGATTAAAAGATTAAGCGAAACAGTATTTTTTGATATAAAACCACTAATGGCGCGTTTGGATGGGAGTAAAAATGTGTTCTGATGGCAAGACACATCTTGCCGTTTGGCCAGCTTTGTGTCTTTTTGGCTCTTTCCGATTTAATTCGGAACAGCATTGTTTCGTATTTACTAATGCTTATGTCTCTACTCGTTAGTATCGGTGTATTACAATAAACTTTTAAAAGCGTTATATAATCTGAAATAATAATAATAATATTAATAATTGAACTTAAATATATACAATTTAATAATAATTATTATATACTTATTCATTACTGATTATTATTATTATTTATTTAGTAATTGTTTACTTCTGCAGAGTTAATTTTTTTTGTTTACCCTTCGTTCAAATAAAAATATTTCAATATCAAAATATAAAAAAATGTTTAACATGAAAAAGTTAGAAGTTTTACATCTGCCAGGCATCCCGTGACGGATTCTTTTTGACGGTATACAGATATTAATTTCAAGATCTAATCAATTTGTTAAAGGAGAATTATACTGAAATATTAAAATAGTTTCTTTCTCACGATTAAATTAAAACCTATTTATTCTACGGGCTTTAACTCCTCCTTTTGTTCTTTCTAAACACATAATGGACGAGATCATATTGGAAACTGTTTTTGACTAGTTATCCAGTCACGCGGAATCTACTAAAGACATGTAGATTAAATTTAGTTTCTTAATAATTTAATATGGTTTTATATCCTCGAACAGCATATTTGATACTTTTTATTTGGATAATGTAAATTTAAAAAAAATCACTTGATGAAAATTACGATACAGCTACTGCCAACGCCATTTAATAAATATATCATTTATTATATGGCATAATTTGAGAAATGATAATTTTTCTTATTCCTAATAAATTTTCTTGTTCAGAATTTAGTGCAAGCGAAGTCGCAGGCAAAGCTAGTAAAAAAATATTTGTGTAGATTGAAGGGTGGCACCCTTCAGCAGATGAATCCATTAAACTCCATTACGACGACGCGATGACGGTAACAAAATAGTAAGTCGGTACAGAGTAGAATAGCTTTAGTTTTTTGAATACCTAAGTCGAGTTAGGTCCAGTTAGTTTGGTTAAGTCGTGTGTGTTAGAAGTGATAGCAAAAGAAAAATTGATAAGTATGTATAACTTAATATCGCTATATTACCATACTTCTTTGTGAAAAATGTGCTTTACCATTTTATATAATATAAAACTAAAATAATCAGAATTCGGGTTGACCTTCCACGCGAGCACGACACGTAAACTCTAAGCTATTTTTTCTTTTCTTGTTAATGTAACTGGCTTTACGCATCTTGTTTCTCTTTGAAAATACCATAGAACACGTCAACTGTCAAATAGGTATATGAATATTGCATCGCCCGGAAAGAGTCAGTAATCGATTTTGAATCTAAATGCGATAAAGCCACAGTATTAGGTCAGGTTCTTTAATACTTTGGGTGGTTGTTTTATTAGCCAAAACAGAATTGAGAAATAATTCAAAATAAAACAATTTGTTCACGCATGTCCATTGTCACTTGCCAAAAACATATTGTGTGCCGAAAATATAAAAGTAAGGCATCACAGTAGATAAGTCTATACCGTCATTAACATTAAGAACGACAAGTTTTTGTGCCATTTACCCGTTGAAATATAACAATCCATTAGCCTTTTTTTTTTAAGTAAGAATATGTAATTGCAAATTAATACATCTCCACAGATCAAATGCAAGCCAAAAAGCCCAATAGCGCATATTATTTACGTTATATGAATATTAAAATCAATCGGAATAAAAATGAATTCGACATGAAATACCAAGTACAAATGTACAACATCGTCAGTTACATGTTTACTTTGCACAACGTCTCTTATTTTATGTGCCAATATTCGACCTTGCGTCTCAATTGTTGCGTGTGGATAGATCACCACAGTACGTTGAAATATCAATTTCATTTTAAAGCTCACATATAAAGATACTATTAGATACTCAGAAACATGAGTAAAGAGAAAAAATAGTAAATATAAAACTTCCTTAATCATTGTAAATGTGAAAGTTTTCCGATCTTTAAAAAGTCGTGTAGAAACTTCCTACAAGGCACGTTCCGTAAAAAGTACAAAGTGAACTCGCATTTTTATTCGCATCTGCCTTCTTTCCCAATTGCTTAACCGTTGAGAATAAATGATTTAAAACTTTATAAATGTTTACATTTTGAAAACTATCGTATCTCAAAACGGAAGACAGCAAGTCATTAACTATGCATATTGTTATAAGTTTTTATGAGTTTTAGCAATTTTATAAAGCATATACAAAAAGTAACGTTTGGTCAAAATTAATTTGAAATTAAAAACTGAAGTTTTTTAAATAAGAAAATTTTCAAAATATGTCACTGTTTTGGATGATACGTTCGCCGCAGTCTAGTAATCAATTAAATATTTAAATATGCTGAGATATACACACAAATATTGTAAAAACTTAGAAAAAGAAAACGATGAAAGAATAGAAGTTCGAAAATCATTGAAGAAAATTAGGAGTATAACAAATTAAAAAGTTAAATGTATGATCTTGATCGAAAACTTCAAAGGGAGCCTTTAATGAGCTGAAAATATGTGTTCTTATTAGTTTGAAACACTTTATATATATGTATATATATATATATATATATGTATGTATATATATGTACATATATATATATACATATATATATATATATATATATATATATATATATATATATATACATACATGTATATATATATATATATATATATATGTATATATATATATATATATATATATATATATATATAAAGTGTTTCAAACTAATAAGAACACATATTTTCAGCTCATTAAAGGCTCCCTTTGAAGTTTTCGATCAATATCATACATTTAAGTTTTTAATTTGTTATACTCCTAATTTTCTTCAATGATTTTCGAACTTCTATCCTTTCATCGTTTTCTTTTTCTAAGTTTTTACAATATTTGTGTGTATATCTCAGCATATTTAAATATTTATTTGATTACTAGACTGCGGCGAACGTATCATCCAAAACAGTGACATATTTTGAAAATTTTCTTATTTAAAAAACTTCAGTTTTTAATTTCAAATTAATTTTGACCAAACGTTACTTTTTGTATATGCTTTATAAAATTGCTAAAACTCATAAAAACTTATAACAATATGCATAGTTAATGACTTGCTGTCTTCCGTTTTGATATACGATAGTTTTCAAAATGTAAACATTTATAAAGTTTTAAATCATTTATTCTCAACGGTTAAGCAACTGGGAAAGAAGGCAGATGCGAATAAAAATGCGAGTTCACTTTGTACTTTTTACGGAACGTGCCTTGTAGGAAGTTTCTACACGACTTTTTAAAGATCGGAAAACTTTCACATTTACAATGATTAAGGAAGTTTTATATTTACTATTTTTTCTCTTTACTCATGTTTCTGAGTATCTAATAGTATCTTTATATGTGAGCTTTAAAATGAAATTGATATTTCAACGTACTGTGGTGATCTATCCACACGCAACAATTGAGACGCAAGGTCGAATATTGGCACATAAAATAAGAGACGTTGTGCAAAGTAAACATGTAACTGACGATGTTGTACATTTGTACTTGGTATTTCATGTCGAATTCATTTTTATTCCGATTGATTTTAATATTCATATAACGTAAATAATATGCGCTATTGGGCTTTTTGGCTTGCATTTGATCTGTGGAGATGTATTAATTTGCAATTACATATTCTTATTTAAAAAAAAAAGGCTAATGGATTGTTATATTTCAACGGGTAAATGGCACAAAAACTTGTCGTTCTTAATGTTAATGACGGTATAGACTTATCTACTGTGATGCCTTACTTTTATATTTTCGGCACACAGTATGTTTTTGGCAAGTGACAATGGACATGCGTGAACAAATTGTTTTATTTTGAATTATTTCTCAATTCTGTTTTGGCTAATAAAACAACCACCCAAAGTATTAAAGAACCTGACCTAATACTGTGGCTTTATCGCATTTAGATTCAAAATCGATTACTGACTCTTTCCGGGCGATGCAATGTTCATATACCTATTTGACAGTTGACGTGTTCTATGGTATTTTCAAAGAGAAACAAGATGCTTAAAGCCAGTTACATTAACAAGAAAAGAAAAAAATAGCTTGGAGTTTACGTGTCGTGCTCGCGTGAAAGGTAAACCCGAAATCTGATTATTTTAGTTTTATATTATATAAAATGTTAAAGCACATTTTTTACAAAGAAGTATGGTAATATAGCGATATTAAGTTATACATACTTATCAATTTTTCTTTTGCTATCACTTCTAACACACGACTCAACCCATCTAACTGGACCTAACTCGACTTAGGTATTCAAAAAACTAAAGCTATTCTACTCTGTACCGACTTACTATTTTGTTACCGTCATCGCGTCGTCGTAATGGAGTTTAATGGATTCATCTGCTGAAGGGTGCCACCCTTCAACATACACAAATATTTTTTTACTAGCTTTGCCTGCGACTTCACTTGCACTAAATTCTGAACAAGAAAATTTATTAGGAATAAGAAAAATTATCATTTCTCAAATTATGCCATATAATAAATGATATATTTATTAAATGGCGTTGGCAAAACACTTTATATATATATATATATATATATATATATATATATATACACATATATATATATATATATATATGTATGTATATATATATATGTATATATATGTATATATATATATATGTATATATATATGTACATATATATACATATATATATATATATATATATATACATATATGTATGTATATATATATATATATATTTCCTTATTACGTCTTTTGGGATAGTAAATAATCATAGTATAAATTTATTACATAATAACATGCATATATTTCGTAAAATTAGATAGAAATAGAAAAAAAAATGCAAAGTGAAATCGTGAAGAAATTTTTTTTAAAAATTGTAAACAATTATTTCACCTGTTTCTAATATAAAAGAATTTCATAATTCATTATTAAATCATTTATTCAAAGTTTTAACACTATCTCGAAACATATTTTTTTGCTCGGTTGCAATTTAATTTTTACAAACTTTTGATCCAAGATGAAATGCAATTTTCACGTCTATTGCAAAAATATGGATATGACATTAATTATATTACTTCTGTTTATTTCCATTTACTAAAATGTGTTTTAAAAAATGCGTGTATTTTAATACCTATTTAGCAAAACTAAAAAATATAGAGATTGAATTCCAACAAATCCATCTATTAGAAAACGTAATTTCGTTAGACCTACCTTGCCCAACTTAATGTGGAGGTTCATCACAGAATATTAAATACTAAAGTATTTACCATTGCTTTTTGTTTGGTAATTTATATTTACTTATCTATTTAACATAAACATTTTAACTGATTGCAAGTTACTTGTATATCACAAAACATTATGAACTATTTTGGGATAGTAAATAATTATATTAATTATTTTTCCAAAATAGTTTCAAACATCTATAGGGACTAAAATAAGATTGAAAATGATGTCGTAACACTCAAAAAATTAATTTAAATAAAATTTTTCTGATTATGGTTAGATTCAAATATTAATTTTCAATTAATATAATATAAAATTAGTTACTGCCTGAGTTTATGTGTATGACTATGTATATAAGAATCGTTGATTCAAAAAAAGAATAACAAAAATACTTTCATAACATTAATTATGTTCTTGTGTAGTTTTTGCAGCACCTTCGATTACACAAAAACTAACACACAATTTGCATCGATGAATATAATTTGAAAAATTATATTTATTCATCATTTTTAGATTTTAACTCAAAAATACGCAACAGTTACAAAGAATATTACAAATAATAGAAAAGTGACACAATCGTGTTCTAAAAATCAGTTCAATTTTCCAAATATTCTGAATGGGTTTGATGAACAAAACATTAAATTTATTTAATGGGCATTCATATTAAATATATTATTTGACTTTAATTCTCTATACAAACCAAAGTTAACTTCATCGTACGTATTATGCGATATGGACGTGAATAATTTGAACTTATCTGTAGATATTGTTGGATGGTGGCACTTATAAGCTGGTAGAAGTTATGTCATGATATTTATCAATTTTAATATTTCTTTTATCTGATTCTAGCAATAAGGATACAAAAATAAGGGATAAGCATGGATTTGAATTTTAATAAAGATAGTTTGGTTACCCAAAATACATAGACTCTCAATTTATGTCAGAAGTTCTTTATAAGCAAATAGGAGCCGAAATCATGACTGCATTAGATTCAGGAAATCTTGAAAATGACATGTACCTACGAATAATTGTCGGGATACACATTACGAATTTTAATTGAGCCCGACGATATGACATTCCTTTGTGCTCTCTATGAAAAGAAAACATTTTACTGACTTTTTGTTACACTATCTTGCAAAAATAATTAGAAAAACGTTAAATAAATTATCAAATATATTTTCATATAATTTGTTATTCGTTCGCACTAGATAATAGCCAGAATATTGAATGATATAATCTGTGTAATTAATTAGTACATGTACTTAAATCTCAGATGAAATAAGACGGTGTCAACGTCCACTTGCACCAGGAAAAAAAATTTCATTTCTAATTCTTTGTATATTTTGCCATGCTATGCCCTGCCTCTGCCTAAAATTTTGCAATTTCGTCAGTTTGTGACTAACTGAATTTCTCTTAGGGATGCAGCTTTTCCATATTGTCTCATTGTAAATGATATAGGGACCGGATGTGACCGTGACAGCCCCGATGGATATTTTGGGTTTGTAATTATATAAATAGGTTTTTACTATCGCTTATTCGTGAGGTTTTCAAAAAAGGTATTTAATCGTTTTTTTCAGATTTTTTAATATTGTTTTTTATTAAGATAGACTTCGTTATTAGGAAAATACTGCAGGAATAAATTTAATGCATTTTACATTTAGTGTCAAACTAAGAAATTAGAATTTAATTTTGATGGCATTTTAATTTTGGTTTTATTGGTTGTTCGTATGTTGTATACGATTAACATAAAAACTGATAGACAAAAAATCGCGCACAATCTTTTTTAAAATATGGAACGTCTACCTATATGAATCAAAATTCAAGGAAATTCATTCCACTACGAAGCCCTTGAGGAATAGTAAAAGCTTTTAAACTACAAAGCAGCGCAGCAAGATAAAACGTTTACATTTTTAAATATTTATGAAAAACTACTTCACCAATCCCTTTCAGAGCACGTTCTACTCTAGTTAAAGATGAAACGTCCCAAAGCACCGGAGCCTTTATGGTAACGTTCCACAGAGTAACTAATTCCTGTTGAACCTTGAGGTATTTGAATTGCAAATTGTCTTCATTAATGCGGGATGTACCGTATTTGTACGAATTATTTGTTACACTTTCTATTGAAGAGTTACACGCTGCAAGCTCGAAGGAGATTGGTTAACTTTTATCAGTGCAATAATCGAAACTTTAAAAGAACTTATCAAATAAGACAGAATAGTGCGGATATTCTTAAGTCAATAAGTGTGATAAGTACTTTATTTTCTTTCTTCTCAACGAATGAATATTATTACAGTAAAACCCATTTCTTAAATTACAGTTAAAACCTATTTCTTAAATTTGCCGTACAATTAATTACTGATAAAAGTAGTTTATAATGTTTTGTGATATACATGCAACTTGCCATCTTCATATTTATGTTAAATATATAAGTAGATATAAAAAACCGTACAAAAAACAATGTTAAATAATTTTTAGTATTTAATATTCTGTGATTAATCTCCACAATAAGTTGAATACTTCTCTTATCGAAATTACATTTTTTTAATAATTAATACAATAATTTCACGATTTAAGATAAAGAAAAAAATACGGGTATACGATCACAGTCGTGACTTCCTGGTAATAATTTTATAATTTTTTGAATCGTCGGAAAAACAATAGTAAGATTTAATTTTTTTTACTCAACTTATGAATTAAATAATATGTTCCACTAATAACCTTCTTCACAAAGAGAGATGAGATACGCACATCATTTTTTGAGTAACTTCTCATGCTATTTTTGCACCCCAAGTTTAATTTTTTTTTTTAATTTTCACGATACTTTCCACCAAAACAAGGTAAAATATCAAGGTGTAGCCACAATTGCATTTGTATTTTTCTTAGGAGTCATGTAATGGATAGTAGTCTTATCCGCAAGCTATGAATAAGACACATAAATAAAACAGGGGTGTGATATTATCTCCATATATTTTAATTCAAACTTACATTTTAAAAATATTTGCCGCCAAGCATGTTATACGTATATTTCAATTGCAATTTAGAATTTTTTTATAGATGGATTTCATTGAAATTCAATCTCTGGATTTTTAGCTTTTGCTGTAAGAGTATTAAAAACACACGCATTACTAACAACTTTTACACAATGTTTTTTTGAAAACACATTTTAAGTCAATTGAAATAAGCATCAGTATTATTTCTACTTTCTTTAATTTCTTTACGCCGACCTAGGTTTCGTTATATTACAACATCTTCAGGTGGGATATTAGCAAAGATTATTAATCTTTGACATTATAATAATATTTATAACATGATAATTTCTAACATTTATAACATGTTAATTTCTTTACCACGACCTAGGTTTTGTTGTATTACAACATCTTCAGGTGGGATATTAGCAAATATTAATAATCTTTGCTAATATCTTACCTGAAGATGTTGTAATATAACAAAACCTAGGTCGTCGTAAAGAAATTAAAGAAAGTAGAAATAATACTACATCACGTAGTTTCATTTAATTGTGAATAATGAATTTCTACAAAATTAATGCCAAATATATTCAATATAAGCAGAAGTAATATAATTTATAATGTTTCCGAATTTTTGCAATTGACTTGAAAATGACGTTTCACATAGGACAAAAAGTTTGTATAAATTAAACGTAACAGAGCAAAAAACATATGTTTCGAGATAGTGTTAAAACTTTAAATAAATAATTCAATCATGATGTATAATGGCACAATATACGATTAAATTTTGCGTCATATTAGCCATTAATCTACTGATGAAATTCTCTTCTTAGATACAGGTGAAATAATTTTTTACGATTTTCAAAAACAAATTCTTCACATATTCACGTTGCATTTTTTTTATTTCTGTCTTATTTTCCGAGATATTTGCATGGTATTATATTATATGCTTGGGTATTTTTATTTTCCCTCTAACCAATGTATTAAGTGTCGTATTTTTTCTATAAACAATTTAAATAATGAAATTAGCTTCTAATTTGTAGCGTGTCGTTATATGTGCATACTTCGGCTAGACGTGTCTTATAATTTTGGGCTTTTTTATGGTTGGACTTTTAACATGATGATAATCCCCCTTTCTAGACAAAACAGCCAAAAAGAACTTTGCCACGAGAAGGCTGGCATAATATAACGAAACATCACTCCCGAGAATTATTTCAATTTTATAAATGGAAATATGTTTTAGATTTAAGACTTCAAAATGTCGACTTTCGTCATAATAGTTAGTATTCTATTGTCAATAGTTGTTCACTAAAATTTATTGTTGATAAAGAAAGAATAATTATCAAACAGTTCATTGTGAAACTTGTCAAATAATTATTAAGTGTATTAAAAAAAATCATGGTAAATCTCGATGAGTTTCTATGTCGATAAGCGAACAGAAAAAATTAGAATGTCTAAAATTGGAACTTGTAAACTATTTTTGTTAACACGTGTTTTTATTCGCACTTTCTGCTAAGGGAAAATGAATTTTTTTCTGTAACTATAATTTTTTTACAGATTTCTTACAGAATGTAAAGAATCATAATGGAGTGTACCTTGTCGATGCGTTTGTAATTTGGGGTATGTAATAAATTAAAAAGAGTATCATGAGAATACTGGCTTAGTGGCCATCATTACTTTTTCTTTTCGCCTAGACACATACGATTTTAATGCAGGTTACGTTGCGAGAAAGACTTGGATTGTCGGAAAAAATGGGTTTAACTATTTTTAAAGTCCAAAATGAAAAGGTTCTATGAAATTCATATATTCTAAACTCAATATATACGGTGATAAATAGGTAGCGTATATATAAGTGAATAATTGAGGTAGCATATATAGTATTAAATATAAATTTGGAAAATTTGTAATTTTATAACTTAATTCAATATTTATTTTTTTATTCTACTGTCCTTATATTTCGTTTTCTAGTGATTGGTAGTATTTCCATCACATTTATAAAGCCTACAATTGTTTCATTTGCTGGAAAGTCTTGGTGTAAGATATCGGTATATGATATACTGAAATAACTGCTCAAACGAATCCGATTCTGGAAAGTGATATATGTAAACGTCCGCAAATTAAATATAAGTGGGTGGTTATTTTTTAATTATTATAAAACTTTACTTTCAAGATTTTTACGACAGCTTCCTTTGAAGGTTTGATTCAAACAAAATTTCTGATTATTTCAAACTTTATCTATTAACTCACTGCTAAAATATTTTTCCTAACTAAATATATCTAAGTTAGATAACCAAAATAAAATTTAAGAAAGAATATTTACTTATCGTGCACATAAAATAATTACATAAAAAACTTCTGAATCAATATTTTAAAACATACTATATATTACGAATTCAAATACCACGTGTTAAAGTTACAGTAGTTATAAGCTATTTCTAATAAATAGCTCTATTAGGTGTACTAAACTTTATAATATACGCACGTATTTTGACGTCTTTGAAGGATATTTTTCTAATGTATAATAGTTAGTACTCGTTTCCTATTATTGTCAGTTGCTTTTAAGATTTTGCTTTCCAATTCGTCATGTTTCATAATTTTTTCCGAGTTATTAGGGCAATATTAAATTTCTATAGGAACATATTTATACATTTTTGGATTTATAAGTATTGGAGTGTAAACTAGAAATTTGTAGGTGTAAAAATGTTAAAGTAACTGTCTTTTGGACATGGCAATATTATCATGTTTTTAGTTAAATTTCAATGACAAACGTAATGGTTTAACACATAGAAACCCTGAGTTTGTTGATTTTTGCATGGGACATTTTTATTGAAACCTATTAGTGTCGCTTCTACATCTATTGTAGGAATATATATACACACACGATAAGTGAGGCCTGTGCCTGTAAATGTTTGGAATATATTCTACATTGTTATTTTTCTTGTAAATTTCCAAAAATCTTTTTTATTAAGTTCAGAATATTCAAGGAAATTCTGCAGTTAAATTTATGAATTTAACTTTAAAAAAATTTAATCACAACGATACCTTTGCTAATTATGCTTGAATAAAAACAAACAACATAATTTGAAGCCATCGCGACTGGATATGATACTATTAACAAGGACGCGTCCAATCTCTCTTCGTGAAATCCCTGAATATTTTATCATGGAATTTTAATGTTACGCTTTCGATATCCACATCGATATCATACGAATATGGAGGGTGAAAGTCAGAGCGCGTCTAAATAAATATCAGACATTTGCATTGACAGAGGAGTCTGCTTTAAAACATTGCTTGGATTTATTTCCGTTCAACGTTCATATCTTTCTCGGATCGATCGGGACATTGTACGGCGCGGGACTGAACTTATTTTGAGTAAGTGAAATTTATTGTTGCTCGTTCAAAAAGTCGACGGAAAAAGTGTACTTAACGTGTTGTAGTTATTACAGTGGCAATATTTCTCTATAGTATGTAGACAATTATAGAATTTGTTCATAAATTTTAAAGTATGTAGAAAATTATAGAAGGTGTTCATAAATTTATAAATATATATACAATTATAAAATGTGTTAATATATTGATAACCAAAATTTGTGTCTGCGGCTTATCGGTTTCATCTTGAATTTCTCATACGTTAAATCGATATAATAAGTATAAGCATATGTCAAACTATTATGTTTGATCACTGAAATGTTTCTCTAAAATTTTTAGGATTTTCTAGTTCAAAAATTAATTACATTGAAAGTATTACAAAGTACTTGTAATTTATTACTTTACCTATTATTTCAAAATTATATCCAATTATTTTTAAAGTAAATTAAGAGGAACAATATGGCAAATATTGTGGTAGGAGTGGAGTAGGAAAGCAACATTTTAAAATAAATGTACAATAATAAAAAAAAAATACTGAATACCACCATACATATATCAACCAAAACAAACTTGAAAGGTGGCGAGACAAGTTTACTTACGTATAGTATAAAAATATATTACGTGGCGTGCACATTATATATTGCACGTAATATATTGCATAATATATAAGCTATTTATTCATAATATCATATGAAAGGATCATATATGCTTTAATCTTTTAATAAATAATATGTAGATAATACAAACAACGAAATATATTTTTTTTATCATTTAACTTATATATATTTAGTTAAGCAAAATGGTTTTAAAAGCGAGGTAAGCGGTAATCGTTTGAAGTAATTAGTGATTTTGTTTAAATGAAAGGTTTAAAAGAAATTCACCGATTTTGACATAAAACTAGATTATTTCTATTCAAAACTTAACAATATTTTATTGCTAGTAGAATTTTATTGTAATTTTTATTAAGAAGTAGAAACCGATAGTATAAAATTTGAAAATTAACGGGGGTGAAATATATATTTAAATATTTTGGCAGCGTTCAGACAAGGGCGGCAATACTTTTATTTATATCTAATCTAATGCTTAAAAATTTGACTCAGTTTACCCTATAATGAGGTAAAATAAAAGAGATTTTTATGTATTGGATTAACTTGTAGCCTAACATTCCCACATCAAGATAACATTGTACGTACGTAGAACCTTGAACTTATATAAACATTTGTATAATACAATAAATACCCAAAAATTTGTAATACATGAAATTAAATTGTAAGATATTATACATTATCGATAAAAAATTGTCGATATTATATATTATCGATAAAAAATTGTCGCAAATAATAAATATGAAAAATTATAAAAACCAATCAGACATCCAGAATTCACGACTCACATGTCATACATCAGTTATAGAAGAAATAATACTATATAATACTATAGAAATAATACTATAATACAAAAATAATAATAAATACAATTACATAACAGTGAAGATGAGAAAAGATTTAAAAATGTCACAAAGATTTTTAAAAAATGTACGTGATGTCATTTATAATAATTATAATTGTATTAGATGAGAACAAATGAGGCAGGGTGGTACCAAGCTTAAAGTTGGCTTATTTTGAGATATTTTTTGTAATTGTTTTTACTAATTTTTAATTAACCTATATTTTTATGTGTTTTTACTAAGAAGCAACAAATTCAGGAAAAGTCGTGGATTCTATTTCAATTTTAAGATAATTCCTAAAAATATTGCATATGTATTCATAATTCCACAATGATAAAATATTAGAATTAAATAAAAAGCTTTACTGATTCTCTTGGGACTTAATTGTTTCGTTTATCCATCTATATGAATTCAAAGTTAGTATGTTTATACAACTAAACCACAGTTAACGCCATAATATTTATATAAATAAATAATCTGTTTACGCACTTATTTTTTTTACAAATATTCAATCCACTATTCGCGTCATATTCAAAATCAACTAAGTAAATATTGCTATTTATATTAAATAAAACCGACAATATTAAAACTTAAGTGAACATATAATCATTGAGGAAATATCGTAAAGCATATTTATACTACTTTTCCTCTGATAATATCCTTAGGAAATGCTAAAATAGTTAAATTGCATCTCAATAAAAATAAGCATCATACTCGTTTGTTCATCGTAATGGAATACTATTAACACATGTCGAAGTGCATTGCGGTTAAAGATTTTAATTGTCCCAAAGTGTCAATAATTTTATAGATATAATTTTTGGATAAAATGACTCCTATCATGAACTAGAATTGTATAAGGTCTTCTATAGTAATGGTGTAAGGGAGTTTTACCAGTAACGCAAGTGTGTTTTGTTGGTAACAATTTTGGTAATACATGGTTTATTTCAATGTTAGTGCAGGCAAACTTATATACTCCTATACTGAGAGCAATAGGGTATACTTGCAGATTTTTAAATATAAAAATAATACTCAATATTAAAACAAAGTGCAAAGTTCATTGA
Organism: Druceiella hillmani; assembly: GCA_039881145.1. Classification (NCBI taxonomy): domain Eukaryota; kingdom Metazoa; phylum Arthropoda; class Insecta; order Lepidoptera; family Hepialidae; genus Druceiella; species Druceiella hillmani. The sequence continues at coordinate 25,899,228 of JAYKKI010000004.1, read as the reverse complement.
AGATTTATTTTTAAAAATAAATGCAAAAAATGTTAAATAATGGAAAAAATATGAAAAATTATTGTAAAAAAGAATTTATATTTAATTATTAAAATTTTCTTAATTTCTCTTCAGTGTGGAAAGCGATAAAGAAAAGAGTGAATAAATGAACAAATAAAGTAGACAGAATTGAAACATGGTTGTAATACACATGTTTGAAATAGAAATAACTATATACAATTTTCGTCTCAATAATATTTTATATGTATTATTGCAATATTTCTATCTTTTGTGTACGTTAATTCACTTACACATATCGGGATATGTTTGCCTTAAAGTTATCGCACGTTAGGTTATTATACAAACAAAATATGTCATAAATAACATTTATTTCAGTTTCAGACTAACAACCCAATAAAATTAAAAGTAAATTTAGGAATTACATGCATATATTGTGTATTGACACGTACTTAAATAACAATAAATAACAATAATATTTTTAATATTATTAATATAAAAAAGGACCCTAATCGTCTTCAGATCTGATATTATCATGAACAACATAAGACTACAGAGTAAGCCTGCAATTTATTTCAGCAGGAAATAAGTTGACTTAATAGAATTAATGTTTTTCGAATAACATTTATCGTAAAATATAATCTATGTTTATTAAAGATGCATTTATATTTTGTGGCGGAAAGCAAAAAAATAAAAAAAATTACGATATAAATTAACATTTTAAGAAAAAAGTGCGTAGTTCAAATAATGAAACTGAGGACTACTTTTTTTTATTTTTGCAGGTTTTTTCTTCAAATATTTAATTACACAAAAGTGAAAATTGTTGAATCTCTTAATATCGCACAATTTTCTTAGTCTGTTTAGAGCAATAATATTATTAACTCACGGCGCCTCATTTTCTCTCGAGTCTCAAAACTATACGCTTCGTCTCCTATTCCATCAACAGCGTGATTAATCGTCCTTGCTTCTTTCTTGTCAGGCAACATCGCATGCTGCATTTGCTACGTGCTTTATTACATGAACTACAATTTACATTTTTTTCCTTAAATTCCTAACAGCAGAGCCCTCCTTTTTTAGTGTACGTGATATTTATCTCATCTAAATATAAATGGTAATTATTTCATCAAAAGTATTTCATCAAGTGCTGCAAATTTCAGGCTATAAAGAAATTTATTTAATAAAGTGATAAATTTAACTTGATTAATAATATAGAACGAAAATTATATAGTTATGTTTGTTTAGTATTATTCTCAAACTATTCCACTTTTACATATATGATTCTATCCATTATATGCCAATATCTCAAGCAATGTTGAGTATATTATTTGGCGTTAATTTTGTGGAAATTCATTATTCACAATTAAATGATACTACGTGGTGTAGTATTATTTTCTACTTTATTAAAATTCTTTACCACGACCTAGGTTTCATAGTATTACAACATCTTCAGGTGGCCAATTGGCTATCTTTGCTCTCTTCTATCAATCTTGCTATCTTGTCTATCATATTGGTAATCTTGGACCTCAAGCAATCTTTATGAAATACATAAATTTTGAATAATTATAATAGAACTTTTCCCAGCGTTTTTGTGGACATAGGTCATACTAAAGGGAAACGGAGAGTGAAAATATAAAAATTGGTTCTCGCAAATGTAAAATTACATATACTAAATTTATAAAAATATTAATTAGACAATTTAAAATAAAACGCGTCCTTCAAATATTTTCACACAAATATTTTATTTTGAGGTATTGACCCTCAAATACCTAAATATAATTATATATGTTCTTGCAGCAAATACTCGCTTCGCTGGATTTTTTTTGGTTGGATTTATTCATATGCTGTACATTTTTTATATAAAAACATGTTAAAAATGTCTCTTTTTAATTACTCTTCTTATAAAGTGTAAATAAATAAATATATATAAATAGATATACATATATATATACATATATATATGTATATATATATATATATATATATATATATATATATATATATGTATATATATATATATATATATATATATATGTACACATTTATAAATTTATATAATATTAAAGCATATTTTCAAGTTTCCACGTTTTACCGTTTTTTAGCAAAATGGCTCTGACAGATAGACGAGCGAATGTATTAGATATATTATTTATATTTATCTTTTTGAAATATGAAACATTCGTATTAATATCCAAACTTCTTTCTTAAAATTAGTTTCTTTTTAATTTTTATAATATTGGTTTTAATTAAAACTAATAAGACCTCTAATATCCAAAAACTCACTATATCCGATTCCTTTTATACTTATCTTTAACAGCTTGATTTTAAAATGTTCTTAAATACTTAATCTTGTAGATAGTTATTTCGAATTATTAAGCAAGATATAAAAATAATTATGCGAGTATGCATGTTCTGATATAAAGTCTCTTATTCGTACAGGTTAATATAATTATACATAATAATATCACAATGATATCGATTCGGGTTACATCCATATATATATATATATATATATATATATATATATATATATATATATATATATATATATATATATAATACAAAGAGAATATTAGAAGAACACTTTCCACTCACTGTCAAGGTAAAAGTTTTCTGCGAAGCCAAGTCACAAATACACGCAAGCTTCCCCGCGTCACGGATATAATTCGAAACCAGATAAATATCGTGACAAGAACAAAGTGAACTCGTATTTTCGTTTGCACCTGCCTGTTTTCCCACTTTGCTACTTGCTAGCAAAGCGGGAAAACCGGCAGGAAAGCAGGTTGGATTTGAAAATTACGACTGTTAATATGACGATTTCTTTTAAGGTTTAAAGATGCTTAGATCTTGATGGATAATTATAGCGATAGCACTATGGATAGTGACAGCACTTTAAAACAAGTGTGAATTTAAATATAAGTCGACTAAATCTAAGTCAAGCCTCAAGTAATAAATATATGCAATATGGATTTTTATAAATGCTGAAACTGCAAACACCTATATAAATGGAAATACATATGAAGTGCGTATCAGTCTCATGTGATGCGAGAGCAATATGTGGATATATGGCTGTAATATTAAAATAAACCGTACTGCGTTAACATTTTAGTAACTGAATAAATATTTTTGATTTAATAAAAATAATTTAAACAATTTTTATGTTATTTAATTACATATCTGTATATATCTATATATATATATATATATATATATATATAGATATATATATATATATATATATATATATATATATATATATAGATATATATATATATATATATATATATATATATATATATATATATATATATATATATATATATATATATATATATAATACAAAGAGAATATTAGAAGAACACTTTCCACTCACTGTCAAGGTAAAAGTTTTCTGCGAAGCCAAGTCACAAATACACGCAAGCTTCCCCGCGTCACGGATATAATTCGAAACCAGATAAATATCGTGACAAGAACAAAGTGAACTCGTATTTTCGTTTGCACCTGCCTGTTTTCCCACTTTGCTACTTGCTAGCAAAGCGGAAAACCGGCAGGAAAGCAGGTTGGATTTGAACATTACGACTGTTAATATGACGATTTCTTTTATGGTTTTAAAGATGCTTAGATCTTGATGGGTAGTTATAGCGATAGCACTATGGATAGTGACAGCACTTTAAAACAAGTATAAAATTAAATATAAGTCGACTAAGTCTAAGTCAAGCCTCAAGTAATAAATATATGCAATATGGATTTTTATAAATGCTGAAACTGCAAATACCTATATAAATGGAAATACATATGAAGTGCGTATCAGTCGCATGTGTTGCGAGAGCAATATGTGGATATATAGCTGTAATATTAAAATAAACCGTACTGCGTTAACATTTTAGTAACTGAATAAATATTTTTGATTTAATAAAAATAATTTAAACAATTTTTATGTTATTTAATTACATATCTTTATATATCTATATATATATATATATATATATATATATTATATATATATATATATATATATATGTATATATATATATATATACATACACATCTATATAGATATATATATATATATATATATACACACATATGTATGTATATTTTTCAATCGTACCGATTTCTGGAATGTTATGGAAGCTTCTATAATATATACACAAAGATTGGTGAAGGCGTGCCCTCTTACGACACAGCCGATCACTAGTTCCAAAGATTCAAAAGAGGAAATTTCGACCGGTCCTATAAACCTCATCCAAAGCGACCTCGTGCAATTGATTGAGAAAAAATTAAAAACCTTATTGAAGCCAATCTTAGACTAAGTTTCGCGTTGTCTGGCAGAGATACTCTCATGCTCTCATACTTCAATGGAAATACAACTTTATGCTTGAGAAAGAAGCAAAAATATTTCGTTTGGCTATCGAATGAGCTAAAACCCTTTCAGATTTAGAGGAGCGCTAATACGTGTTTGGAGCTACTTTGCTCCCATCGTCCCAACGAGAAGTTAAAGTATCTGGTTAGTGGAAATGAAAAGTGGGTGGCTTATGTTAATTTTTAGTGTAAATGCCAGTGGCTAGGAGCTGGAGAAAGGGTGTGCCTAGACCAAAATATAATATGGGACAAAAGATATTTTTGAGCGCATGATGGGGTATAAATGGAGTTATTCATTGAGACCTCTTTCATGCTAACAGTAAAATTACAAGTAAGATTTGTTTTGAATAATTGAGCAAAGTCATCGCTCAATTTCCTTTAAATCAAAGCAAAGTTTAATTTTTTACTTGACAATGCTCGATCTCGCGTAGCAAAAGTAAAGTGTAGAAACTACTTTCACTTGGATAAAGTTTGCTAATTCACCCACATCACTTGTAGATCTTTCGCCATCTAATTACCGTCTGTTTCGCTTTCTGTCTAATAATTTACGTGATAGAAAATTTAAAAACGATAGTCATATCAAAATCAAACTTCACCGATTTTTCAGTCAAGGGCCTAATAATTTCTAAAAGGACGGAAGTTTAGCTCTACCTACACGTTGACGACAAGTATTAGATACCGAGGGTGCTCATATAATTAACGATTGATTTTATTGACTACATATAAAAAGTTTAAAAGTTTGTGTACGGAGATGGCGGGCATCGTGCAATTAACAAATCAACTTTTTTAAAGATTGATGAGGGTCCTATTTAAAAAGAATAAGCCCATCAATATATTTTAGTCGTAGGCTTTATAATACTGTAAAATAGCAATATGAAAAGTTCAAATTTCTTCCCTCTTTAGATCAAACAAAAGATGATAGAAGTGTCCAAATAATATGTAGGTTTTTTTAGTATTGCACTGAATAAGTAGCAATTGAAATTAGTATAAACGACGATGCAAGCAGATCCCTCAATCTGCTTGAGTCATCATTATTATTTATCAATTGATTTATATTCTTGAATATCACTCTTGTGAAGAGTTCAGTTGCGACTGTATTTGATAATTTACGTATATGTATCGACATATAAAAAGAAATAAAAATCAGTTGGCTTGTTGAGCACTAAATATATTACTATATATATAGTGCTCAACAAGCCAACTGATTTTTATTTCTTTTTATATGTCGATACATATGAGTAAATTATCGAATACAATCGCAACTGAATTCTTATTCGTTCACAATCGCCTCAAAATTTGGAAATGATTCTAGCAAAATATTTAGACGCGCCTCGAATGAGTGTTAAATAAGTTTACTTTACTGCCTAACACCGACTTTTATATTATGGAAATTGTGCTTCTCCTTGCGTTAAATAGAAGCCTATGTGGTAATTAGTACGACATATCTGTTAAATTTCACACAAGTCGGGCTACTTAGGAGTGACCCATCCGAAATTATTCTTTGTCCGATGTTTTCTATGATCAAAGTTGCTTGTCATTCTACAACGCTATGTATATATATATATATATATATATATATATATATATATATATATATATATATATATTGCTATTCGTTACTTCATTGTAGAGTTAATAGCTAACAAATTAAAATGATTACTTTAAATCAATAATACCAGAAGGAATATTTATTTCTTCAAAATAGATTTGAGTTATTGAACTCCGTAATTATGTAAAATTTCAGCTTTCCAAGTTACAACGGTATAAAATTAAGCACTTTCTTTCTTTTCCGTGTCAGAAACCTAAAAAGAAAAAAAAATCTTACGAGTTTTCCTTTGAAACGGTTTGATAAAGATATTTAAATTGTTTACAGTAATTAAGTGTGTTAACTCCCAATTTCGCCTAAAATCTTAATTTGATCTAAAAACCAAAAAAAAGAAGTCTATTGAATGTTATGAAATTTCAGTTTAAAAGAAACTTCCTTTTAAATTGAAATAGATTTTTCATTGCTTTCATTAATAGTGGTTAGGAATTTGCTTTAAGTTTTTCGGATAATGATGGCGTTCATTCCAAATTTAATAGTGCTTAGGGAATTCATGTTATTCCATTATCAATCAATTTAATTACGCCATTATATGAAAAAAAAATTTTCAGTAAGTGAACGATAAATTTGTTTTGCCATGGTGTAGAATCTTTGATGAGCGAGTTTTAATTACACGTGTTTGTAATTTTTTTCTTTTGTTTGGTATTAGATACAATTTTGAAACTGAATACTTCGTATGGAGACCTCATTTAATGTACAGCAAAATGTTAAAAAATTAAATTGAAATGAAGAATTAGCCAAACATTTGTGTGGGGCAAACACAAATTGTTGTGCATTCCTTTCGAGTATAATATAACTGAATGGGTATTTTGTCTTGCCTTAAATGTATAATCCATATTTTAGGAATATTACGAATAAGAAAAAAATCTAAAACTCTTGTACTTACATATACAATTATTTTAATTAAATTACATTAATAATTTAAAACGTATATTTACACAACTGATTTGTGCGTATCTCCACGTGAATTATTTCGACTTTTTCTAAGATCCTATGGAAGAAAATCTATAGGCTTTTGTAGCAAACATGATCGTTAAGATATGAAGCATACATGTTTCACATAATCACTTTTCCGTTGAAATCTTTAAATTCGCCTTTATCAACGGTTTTTCAAATTTGTTTAAATTTATAGTACTGAGTCAAAAAAGGTAATATTTTTAAACATAGTTGAAGGTTTCTGGGTAAAAATTTACATGATTTAAAACCGTTTTCTCGTAAATGAATAATATTTTTTAATAATCCAGTGCCTGTAAAAAAATGTTTATATGTCGATACAAGAAAATATTTCAATTAATGATTTTTACCATTATAGGCACATACGACGACTGAATAGTCAAATGAAGAAACATCAATAAAACAAAAACATTGAATTTTATTGGGAGGAAGCATGAATAATGATAATTCTCAAACATGGAATTATTCGTAACTTTCCCCTTTTCCTTCAAACTTACACCTGGCATATAGCCGACAATTTTGGTTAATTTATGACTTATAAAAATAAAATTATAATTCGCCAAACTGAAAATCTCTAATAAATTTTTTTTAATAACTGAATTCGAATAAATTCATAGTTTTTTTCTGAGCTCGCTTCATCCGTAAATATTTGTGGCTTTTGCACTTTTTCCGCTTTTTGATGACATTGAAAATTTTTACGACCTTGTTGTTACGATAGAAATGCTTCTAAGATAAACTTGCAAGGATCTGTTTCTGCATTGTTTTTAGTCTTTCATATGCTATTTTGTTTGTTATCTAAAAATGCGTTTAGTTAATAATCAAACTCGCGCGATTAATTGTTATCGTAATAAATTAATTACATATGTATACTGCTGACAGAAGCCAGAATTCATTATATACTCTCCAATTTTTCACACATTTCCTTGTTATATCTTTAATGTATTTAGATGAGATTTTTTAAAATATTTTTGTGGTTGCATGGGCAAAGGGTAGAATTAGAAGTGCATTATAATTTCGATTTATTCATCTATCCGTCTATCTATCCACAGCATCATAATTCTTTCAATGTTGATCCGATTTTAATTAAATTTTAAAAAAGCGTAGTATAATGGTAGTGTAAGCTTTACTTAAGCAAATTATATTTATTTTCAATCAAATTTTTTAGTGTAAACATAAATATTATAAATTTAAATCTCTCATTTCACAAGGTTCAATTACCGCCCATCTTAACGATTTTCAATAGCCATTGACAGTAAGCATTTTTTTTAAAACACGATGGGGTTGTAAAAAGTGGTCACCACGGAATACATGTTTCTTTGAAGAGACTTATATATAAATATAACTTTTACTTAATAAATTTTGCCGTAAATTACTAAAGTATCATCAACAATAATTGTAATCGTATTTATAAGCAATATCGTACGGCGAGTTCTGTACTTATTTAACAGATTTGCTATCATGCAGCGGGATTTAATGTTTAATATCAAAAATAGTGAAATTTTGTCACAGCACATCGTAGAAAGCTTCTTAAAAGCTTTGTGTAAATACTCTCTTATAAAAAAATATAACTTAACTTCCTGTTCTGCACATCTGGGGGCGTATTATCGACTGCTTTGAGTTTTGATGATAAAATAATTATAACTCAGATAATTTTACAGGCAATCAAATTTCAACTTAGCTTTTAACAGGACACTATCCTCTAACTATACCAATTTTTTTTTAAATTACATATTATGATCTAAATTTGCCTATAAGTCACATGTGTTTGCGTTTATTATTCTGTTCGTATGCACGTATGAGAATACGGACAGATAGAGATTCTTAACCGATTTCGGTTATTCCTTTTGCACCCTTTTAACCATTAAAACAGAAACTTATTCATTTTCAGGATGTTTTGCCAAATACTTTAATTTATATATATAATTTTGCAGAAAACTCCCTTTTTTTGCGCTCTATGACTATGCTTATCATGCCATGTTGTTTTTTTTTTATTTTTAACTTTTTCTTACAATGGAAAAAAAAATTTAATTTGAATGTTACCGAAGATTTTAACCAGCTTTATCGTAGACGTAGTTTCTAATAGACTTCAGTCAACTTGTAAGATACTAACTATCATATACCTACTAATTATGAATCTAATATTTAGTTGTAACTGACGACTTTATTATGAGAAGGCCAAAGCTTTATTTGAACCATTTACTACATCCCTATACCTTTCTTTAAAAGAGCTAACGCCCTATAAACGACCTCCCCGCTCCGACCCCGCGACATTAAAGCGATATTTTATTTAAAGGAACGTCGCCTTTTTCTATACTGATGGATGGCTGTATCTTAGACACGTTTACCTACGTTCAACTTACTTTTCCGAAGAACTTTCCTGGAGCTTAAAAGCTCAGCACCGCATTTTGAATTATTAACTTGGAGTGTAATGCAGTGCGGCGGCTTAACAGGGCGTGTTTCGTTTTTGATTATATAGATTGATTGAGTCCCTTCTACTAAAGAACGTTACATTTAAAATGTTATTATAGAAGAAATATTAAAAGTGTTGTATTTACATAAGGATATTCAACTATTAAAAAATTTCTATCTAGCAGAAGCTGAAAGGTTCTTGTATTTCTAGTTACGACCATCAATTCAAACGGGATAGATTAGTATGATATGGAGATTTTACTTTAAATAATCGTGTTAATGCTTAAACGAAAGTAGTGATTTATTTTAATTACAAAACATCGTAATATTAAGTTAACAAAATGTAAATTAATTACAAAATAGAAAATGTTATATTTTTTGATGCAAAAATTAACTTTTTTAAAAATCTAGAAAGCCTTGGAAAATAGAAATTCTCGTGTGCTATATTTAATTTAAACCTATATTTGTATAACCTCTACTACTTCTTGTTCTATTATTTCTTTCCATTTTATTAGGTCTTATTGAAGATAATAAATATTTATTATCTATTTAAATGTAGATAATAAATATTTTTGCGCCCGTAAATATAAATGATGCGCATATAAAGATAGTGATCAAGACCAACCATTTGAAGCAATCATTTGTTGTTATGTTTTTTTTGTCTCAGGAATGTGTATCACGTTCCACCTGAAACTAGATATAATAACGAAAATAGGTGAAGAAGACGCTGAATATATGAAAGATATGAAGATCCAACTCCACACCCTACTACAGATTGAAAATACCCTGCCTTGTATATGTGCCGAGAGGGAATCTACAAAATTACAGAACCGTACTTAGTGTGTTCTGAAATGCGATACGTAACTTTGAAACTCTACTTTCTGTGGTCTGACATAGAACCTACGAAACTACGCGACTTTACTTTGAATGTGTTCCGACATAGAACTTATGGACCTATGGAAACCTGCTTTGTGTGTGTTCCGACATAGCACCCATGGAAATATGGAATCCTACTTTTATGTTCTTACACGCAATTTACAGAAATATGGAACCGTACTTTGTGTATGTTTCCCATTTTTTTTATTTTAATTTTACAAAATAATTTTTACACTTTCATTTACCCTTTTGTTGAAAAAACTTATAATTTTTTAATTTATCGTATTCTGAAAAATAAAAATATTAGTGGGGAGTTTTCGACAAAAAATGAGTGAAGTATAAGCGAATATCAATAAAAGAATAAAAAAACAATTTTTGAGTACTCATAAATTTTATTTAATTACCTCATCAGTTTTTTTGTTTACTTCTTTATTAGTATTTTCATATAATTTACTCACGCGATCATCTTCAACACAGATCCGTACTATGTTCAATACTAATAAATACTTAGTAATCAATTTCCACCCAAATAAATATTGTAAGTCATTTCACTACAAGCACTAAAAGCATACGTTATTCTTAAACTTTGGTTACGTGCCCCGTTTTTATAAAGCAAGGTTCAGTTGACGGGGGGTTTGAATATAATACTTTTAGCAGCCTCATGGAGTCTTATTTTATATAGGGCGCCAAATTTAAATAATAAAACATGAACAAAAAAGACATAACAATTATGAATTTAGCATAAAACACTATTATGTCTGAATCCTGTCATATCCATTTTAAATATATCCTATTAGAGTATAGTCAAAAAGGTGAAATCAAAGCTAACCGTCGGAATGAATATGGAAAGCTGAATACTTGCACAGACCATTATTTTTACATTCTTAAAATTATTTGGAAAGGCCATAAGGTACCGTGTCCGCTAGTCAAGGTATTTAAAGTGAAAGGTCACGAAAATCAGTTTTTTAGTTAATATATCGTTTCTTATGCCTTGTATGTCGTTAGCGGTAATAACAAAGACTCTCTACAAGACAAAAAGCGATCTATCATTCAAACAATAACGTAAATGAAAAACAAAGGTCTCTTTAGAAATCAAGGATATTAATATATACTTAAAAAAATGATATGTATTTTATTTCTTAATCATATAAAATTACCATGTTAGGGCTTTTTTTAAATTGTACCTTTATTCTTAAAATCTAAAAAAGACATAAGAAGTATTTATGTTAGATTAGTTGATGAACAATAAAATCGATATTTTTTGATATGAAGTTAATTTAAACACATTAAAACAAAATCAATTCATTAAGTATTTGAAATACTTGTTTCAAAACGTCATCATTTAACTCGTCCCAGCTTTCTTTCTGGTGCCTACAAACTGACTTATGCTATTTGTATCAAAACTATAAAAATTAATCTATTGAAATCAAATCTCAGTTAAATTAAGGAACCAAATAGCAAGAACTGCACACACAACCTAGCATGGATTCCTAGAACTGATTACCTGTAATAAATTATAGATATACTAGATTTATCTAATAAATTTCAAAAATATTGCCGTATATTGTCTGCAAGAAAGATGGAATGGGTGAGCTGCTTTCTAACTAAAGTTGCCTACAGGTAAATAGAGAAATTCTCCTGAAGTCGATGAGTTAAACATAAAATCTCATCAATTCAGATATGGTGATTTAGAAAATCGGTAAATCAGAGTATAACATTGCAAATTTTCTGTTGCATCTTGGATTCCAAGACGTTCGTGTTGAATAAATTACACGCGGAAGATAATCTAAGTGGAGTATACTTTCAAAAGGTTCCACGTAGTTGCCTTAGAAATATTTGCTCGAAGAGCGGTACGTCTTAGGTTTTAACTTGAATCATTATATTAAGGAATAATGTTTTTAAGAAGCGTTTTTAAAAGTATATTCACTTAATTTTCAATAAATTTGGAAGTCACAATGGAATATTCACTTCATATTTTTTATGGTTTATTTCTATACAAGCTTTTCTAACAATAATTCTGTGTAGGTCTAAGTCATCATACAATTTGGTAGAAGAAAGAAAAAGGGTATTTATAAATGGACGACCAATACCTATGAATAAGCGGTGTGTACGTTTTAAGAAATAAATCCAGAGCCTGCTTTTAATTGAATTAAACTAACCGCGGAAATTTGGCGTTTTCTTAGAGTCAAAAATTAAATTTTAATGCTGTAGAAAAAACTGCACATCTAAACATTGTTTTTCATAACTAATTTAATTTTTAGGAACAGGATTATAAAAATATTTAAAAGTAAATATTGCATGTAATTTTTAAGAAATAAATGTAAATTTACCTTTAAATAATTGTCTTCAATAGATTTAAATTTTATAAAATGATACTTTCACTAGAGAATTTTTCGGGGAGAACTAGGTTTCCTAAAGCAAAATTCTTCCAATCTCTCTTTCTCTCTCTCTCTCTCTCTCTCTCTTTCTGTGATAGGACTTTAATTCTTTTTCATTTCCACTCGTAATTTTTTATAAGATTGTCAGAATAACTTTTAAAGTTTCCTGAGAGGGGTCTTTAGATAACATTTAAAGTTTGGTCAGCAAAATATAATTTGACACTAAACCTTTCGTCTTTATCTTAATAACAAAACAAATCCTGCAAAAACTTGTCGAGCATTTAATAAATTGTATTTTATACAATGAGTACTTCGATTCAATGAGATTTCACGAGGTTTAGCAGCAAAGGTACTTGCCATAATTTATGACGTGCTCAATCCTCAACTGCAATGTTACATATTTTTTTTTTTGGTGCCAAAGAATTATGTAGCAATAAGATGTTTTCTAGTTAACGTTCTTGCGATTTTAAAATTATCTATTACTCTGACATACAACTTTAACTTTGGTCAATAATATATAATAAATATATATTTTCTACCATAGAAGGAAACTAATGAAATATATTTCTGAAATATTTTCCATTTCCATAAATACAATTGTTTCCAAATGTTTTCCTTTGTATAAAAATTACTTACGATCATTTTTATAGGAATACTTACCACAATGTTCATTATTTATATTTTTTGGGTAACAAAGAATTACAAAAATTGTAAAATTACCTAGTATATTGGCCTACGTCGGTAACTTCAATAAATGATAAATATATATTATCTAACATAGAAAGAAACTTATGGAGTCAATATCTGAAATCTTGCCACTTCGTTAAATAAATTGTTTTCTTTAAAGAAAAATTACTTCCGACCATTTTTGCAAAAATACTTTTCATTTACGTTCTATTTACTAAGCCCGTAAATACTAGGCTCGTACATTACTTTCATGACCTAAATTTCCATAGAATAAAACGGGACGTTAGTTATATCAAAATCAAATCACGTCTTTGAATGAGGTCTGCAGAAGGTTTCTAAGGCTTATTCGTATAGTGAAAAAGTACGGTATTACGCTGCTTCAAGTTATATCTATATTGCTATACGTTATGCTTTGCCCCTATATCCATAAGTTGAACCAAGTTCAGTAAAATAACAACAGATTGAATATGTATTAATAGATACTCTGTTAGTATCGGAGCAAAAATATTACTATCAATAAAAATATTATGCTTCTCAGAGAAAATCCTTTTACATATTTATATGTTTATAGAACTACTTGAAGTAGTATTATTTCTATTTTCTTTAAGTTCTTTACCACGACCTAGGTTTCGTAGCATTACAACATCTTCAGGTGGGCTATTAGCAAAGATATCTTTGCTAATATCCCACCTGAAGATGTTGTATTACAACGAAACCTAGGTCGTGGTAAAGAATTTAAAGAAAGTAGAAATATTACTACATCAAATAGATCCATTTAATTGTGAATAATGAATTTCTACAAAATTAACGTCAAATATATTAAATTTTTATAGAACTTACTTTTTTCGGAAAAGTTAATAAAAAGCGGTTTGTGGTGGCTGTGATTATTATAGATATATGAGCAATCTTCTCCAAATGAAAGTACGTCAGTTATAAATTATTTTTCATCCATCAAAATAATATATCTAGAAAAAATTTCATGAAAACATATTTTTTATTTCTTTTAATGTTGAGTAATTTCAGGTATGAAATATTTTTATCACTTTTACTAGTCTTTAAAAGACATACCAGATTTCACTTACGATAAATGCCCATCCATACCTGGAGCATGGTCAGAAATTCAAATATAAGACCTGACATAAAGTAGCTTGTTGATTCAAAGAATTTAGCGATATTTGAATGACAACTTAAGTCCGAGCATAAAGTGAGTAAATGTGTCAAAGGAATTATAGTATGCTGATTCACTAAGCTAAATCATTGATTGAATATATTTGGCGTTAATTTTGTAGAAATTCATTATTCACAATTAAATGAAACTACGTGATGTAGTATTATTTCTACTTTCTTTAATTTCTTTACCACGACCTGTAGTATTATTTCTACTTTCTTTAATTTCTTTACCACGATCTTTGCTAATATACCACATGAAGATGTTGTAATACAACGAAATCTAGGTCGTGGTAAAGAAATTAAAGAAAGTAGAAATAATACTACATCACGTAGTTTCATTTAATTGTGACTAAATCATTGACTTAAAATTTTATTGTTTCCCTTCGCTCTAAGTCAAGAATATTTCGGTGTAAGAAATTATGGCTTGAAACTTGTACCCATTGCGTTGACACTATAACTTGTCAGCCGCTTGGTATTGACATTAGCGGAATAATTCTTCACTCCTTATCACGCATTAATTTTTTGTGTCTTGGATGCATCCTTTTTTTCCTCATAATGAATTATTAGTGAGTGAGTTATATATATATCCTATTCGAAAAAAAACATTAGTATCTTGTGTCAATAGTAATTTGTGTTAAAAGAAACTAGTATAAAAATTAAGTTAATGTGAATATATTATTGATATGTATGCTTTTGTAAATTGGTACTATAGTATCGAAATGTGTTCTTAATTATAATTTTTAAATTGATTTGTCATTTAAAGAAATATGCGATGGTGGATTTTACCACAAAACACTGTAACCTAGAGTTACATAATGGTGTGCACACGAGTAATAATGAGTGATCAATTTTTAATGAAATAATGTGTATTGATACAATTAAAAATAAGTTATATTCTTTTAATATGTAACATGAGTTATTATGTTACTATGTAACCTGAATTATTAGTTTGAATGACACTTAAATAATACAGTAATGCATATGGCAAATGCGTATTTATGATGAAATAAATTTATTTAATTGACGATAATATTGGATTACTAAACATGGTTAAGTCCTAAAATTTATTTTGGAATAGATACGTAACAACATAAATACTAAAATTTTTATAAATAAAAAAATTGGTTTTATATTGGGGAGCGAGCACGTGCGCGGGCTCGTGTTCCTGCGCTTGCTCGTGTGTGTCTGCGTGCATGTGTATGTGTTTGTGTGTGTGTGTTTGTATGTGTTTGTGTGTGTGTATGCGTGTTTAGTTATATGTATGTATAATATGAAACAAATAATCGTATGCATATGATGAATAATATTATCTTACGAGCGAACTACAAAAACAAAGTTCAAATGTTTTTGAAACAGATTGTAGAATATCTTATATAGATAATTAAATAGAATTTTAAACGTAAAAAAAGACGCAAATAACAATCACCTTACTGCAAATCAATGAATTATACTAAAATTATAGGCGGAAATTAATATAGAATAATACAAAGGACAAAGGCAGAATGTCTACGAGTTAGGAGAGGTAGGAATATTTCAAACGCCTTTCATGTTATTTATTAGGGAAAAATTTCACTTTTGCAGCCAGGTATAGTAATTTTGGTAAAAGTTAGATTTTAACCTTTAAACTTATCGAATCTGCTAACGAAACAGTTGTTTTTTTAATCTATTCCTCAATAATATATTGTAGTTTGTAATAAAAGTTGTAAACCAATTATCTTAAAAGTTACTTGAACTATTACTACAAAGACGAATAGACGAATAGAAATTATTTTATAATTTACATTAAAAAGAAAATTTTACATAAAATGCTCTTAATATTAAATCAAAAACTTTGTTTTGGTTTTTATTTATTAACATGGCTTAATAAAATATTATCTTAATTATCGTGTTTTTTTTAATTACATAAAAATAGCGAACTCCTTGAAAAATAAACCGGTATAATTTTTGGGCTACATCGATCATAAAAAAGAAATAAGAGAAGAGGAGGGGAAAAATAAATGAATGAAATATTGAGATATTAAGATTCGGCACAATATTTTCCATCAGTATAGTTGAGATTGGTCAAGAGTAATAATTTTTACTAAAGATTTTAATATATTAATAAATGTAATTATTTATAATAACGTAAATGTAATTATTTCCTCACTGTGAGATAATAACGCCAATTAATAAAGTCTGCAAAGGACTTGTAGTGTGTTGATCTTAAAAATACAACCAGTAAAAGCAGTTTTTACTAGATAGTTAACATTATCGGTACCAAGTTCAAAATCTCTACGTAAGAAAGAAGGATTAAAATAAAACTACGTTTTAAAGAAACTAACAAAACATGCTTTTGTTGCACTGTGTATAAATATGAATATCAATATCATCTATCAATACATCTCTTACAGTTAAGGTAGCGTTCATAAGAAACGCATTCGCTCGACTGTTTTTCGTTGACTTACTTTGCAAAACTTGTCTCCATTAAAATTTTGTTTAACGGGACAATATATAACCTCTGTCCATCCTGAAGGGCATTTCTAAATATTGGAGAATTTTTGAAATCAGATTAGTAGTTTCGTAGATTAGCTCCTAAATTCAAACTTACAAAAGTTTTTTATAACATATGAAATTTTTTTTAGCCAGATCATGTATAATCTATATCCGTTCTGAAGGTCTTTTATAAATATTGGTGAAAGAATTTTTTAAATCGAATGAGTAGTTTAGGGGATTACCTCCTACATCAAAACTTACAAAAATTTTAATGTCCTGAACTTCTGATTTTACTCCTCATAAAACTTCATACGGGGCGCTATATATAAAATCTCATAGAGTAAACTCCCATAAAAGTTTTGTTGAAAATATTAAAATACAATTAATGGGAACAAATAAAAAAAAATCTTTAGATTGATTCAATATAATTTTAAACTAAACGTGTCCTAGTAGATACATTAGAAAGAGGGTCGCTGAAGGATGCATAGTTGTAAAACAATTGAATTAAATTTAATGGATTTTCTTTAAAATTTTTTTTTTGTTTTTTTATTAATCTTTTAAAATTTTTGAAAACGGTTTTGAAAATATTTGATTTGAGAAGTGTAATTACAATAACAATTTATAGTACTGCCTTAAATTTTCTTTGGCAGAAAAATGCGTCTATGCATTCAGTTAAACTTTTATAAACCTGGCCATCTTTGCTATGAGTTTTTGTATAGTTTATAAAGAAACATTATGGCAGTTACTTGCATTTTTGCCTTTAGGGACAGAAGGTAATTCTAAATTGTTTTTCTAATTTTTCTTATAAAATTGGAAAAGCATAGTAATAATATTTCGCTCCAAAATATTTCCCTTCATAGTTATTTTTATTACGTCATTAATTTTTA
Source organism: Druceiella hillmani (assembly GCA_039881145.1). Classification (NCBI taxonomy): domain Eukaryota; kingdom Metazoa; phylum Arthropoda; class Insecta; order Lepidoptera; family Hepialidae; genus Druceiella; species Druceiella hillmani. Next base: position 25,881,436 of record JAYKKI010000004.1, on the reverse strand, counting down.
TTAAACTGCTCACGCTACAGTCATATTTAAATTTTGGCTATCACAGAACTACATAGGAGCACACTTTATCTTTTATTAAGAACTTTTTTCATGTAAACGCATTATTAATTATCAACAATTTAGGCCTAACGTTTAATAGTACCATATTTAAAACCAAGTATACCTATAAGTAATATATTTTTTATTGAAACGTATCTTATCTATTTGTTTAATAATGAATTGTAAAAAATAATTTTTAAGTAGCTTTAACTTAACAAAAAATATACCAGTTTCAATAATATGTTTTTGTTACGGCTAGCATTTAACAGAAGTGGAAGAGGTAAACATATTACAATGAAACAAAATTTTGGAGCCGAACTTCATGACGTCGGTCTCAATATATATTTCTCAAAATTTCGAATATTTTAACAATGAATTTTATAAATATATATCTGAGAAAGAAAGGAAAACACAGCTGTTCGGCCTTCGCCCAAGATGTGACCTTGGAATTAATATAACAACAAATACTGAGGATATTAATATACTGGTCTTAGCCTTCAACATAAAACGCCGAGTTGAATAAAAAAGAAAAATTGAAAGCACATTTGGTTCGAATTTCAATAAACTCTAACCGACATCTATAAAAACAGAATCGATAAGTGTATATATTTAAGCGACGTTTTGGCTAGAGCGAGATAACACTTTAGGGTTTGCTGCTTTTGCGGTTTAAGGAGAAGTGACGAATATCAATTTTTTTCTATATTTTAACCAAATAGGATAGATTCTGTATAAAGTTCGACGTTAGTTTTAAAATTGTAAAAATAAACCAAATTATTTTCGTAACTTTATGAGTTTTTTTAAGAGACCTTTTTTCAATGGGGAAATATTAAAATTAAATACAGACTGAAAACTTAAATTTTTATTTATATTAAGTAAAACAAAGACCCATGAGTGTGTAATAATTTGCGAGATAAATTTTGTCATGCTTATAAATGACCAACAGTAATCAGAGAACATAGAACAAAATATATTTAAAACTTCAGTGCAAATGTCCTCCAAAAATTGGTCCCAAAAGAAAATCGTAGAGATTCTGGTCGACTCACTTTGATTCCAAAAATAGATAGAGTGCGTACATATACTAAAGTAGAAAGGATAGAACATGCGAGTGAATATGTTCTAACGGATATGGTAGACCTTTACTCGACGGCAGGTGCATCTTGACTGGGGTGGTAAATGGTTAAAAAATTGGCCACCATACCGCCCCAGCAAAAATCGATAGTCGTTGGTCGCTGACCTACCCACCTTCAAAAACCGATCAGTTGGGTTACGCTTTATGGCGAATTTCTAACTGGATCAAAAAGTAGAATGTTGAGACCATAGATGACCAGAATATTTGAGACTACTTACTACTACATTATTTTGGTGTTTGTTTTGGCGAAAAACTTGAAAATTGACTGCCAAAAATTTGTTCTTATACTGAAATTCCAATTGCATACTGAAGTAAACAAAATTAATTTTTATGTGCAAAGCAAATATTAACAGCACTAAAATAATATAAAACTTTTAAAAATGTTTGTTGATTGAAAAAATTATTTAAAATGGTAAAAAAAACTAGACCTATATTTTAAGCATAATTTTTTTGAGCACTGAAGTTTTCAGCTAACTTACATTATTACTCAAGGTATACAAGTTAATTAGTTTAATGTTAATTAATGTTGAATTGTCTATTGACACCAAAACTATTAATATTCTTGCTTTGCCATAAGATCGTAATGTCATTCTACCTTATTTAAATATATAGTCTACTAGTTTAAATATATGTCGTATTTGTTTCATCTTAGGTGGCCATTCATTTCATTATTCAATATACTTTATTTTTTTCCTTTTTAATGCGTCATATTATCGTGGTTTTAATAATAATTATATGTAATTATTTAAAACTCACTTCCTTTACGTTACTAATGTCGTGTAGAAACTTGCTTGAAATCTTAAATTTCTTAATGCCATCTTGTAAATGTACATTAAAGCTGACTCATGGTCAAATATGTCTATCAAACAATTAATTTTATAATACTAATCAGCGAACGCTTGTTAGTAGCCGATTTTAATCGGTTAATGAAAAATATTTCCTAATGCTATGACGACAAGTAAAGTATTTCCTGCTAACAACATCGCAATTCGAAGAATGATTTTTATTTCCATCCTTCCGTTATTGTGCAGGTACAAAACTGTCCTAAAACATCATTTTCATGATATCGACATCTAAATGCAATACGTTTAAAAAATCATCGAAAATTTAAAAAAAATTAAGTTTATTTTAAAAAGTATGTGGCAAGAAGTTCTCCCAATTAATTGGAAATGAAATCAAAATGATGTTGTATAATTTTAGCAGTGGAAATTCAAAATTTTCAAAAAACTTTTAAAAAGTTTAATATAATGTTTAACAAAAGCAAATGATGAACAAACTACTTGACGAGTAAATAACTTTTAATTCTCTGGTTGCATCTCTGATGGTTTTGTATCTAGTTATAAGATATTAAGTAGTAATACCTTTTAATCTAAATAAGAAATAAAATTAAAGCACTAGAAAACAATTTGATAATTTATCTCATTAAGTTTTTCTACTCCGTTACTCAATCTTAACAAATTTTTGTACCGATGGAAAATAACCTGTGACATATTTCAGTAATATATTCAGTAAACATTTCGGAAAAAGAACACAAAACCGATACAAAGAAAATTAATCATAGCCGGTTTATCGCAGTTTAGCTTGGAAATGCTAGACCACAGAAGTTGTAACTTCACATACTGCGATAATCGTAATGATTTCGAATTATATTATCATATAATTCAAAATCATTGAGAAACTATATTCTACGTTCTCCATATTTTCACTTCATAGATTTGAATAGTTGAAGTTGAAAATTTGTTCATTATTTAAATACACTGGCGATTTAATTGCTGGTTTCACTGAACTCTTTTTGTAATCAAAGACAAAATAATTCATATTTATACGAAACTCTGCCCTAAATAAAGATAGCTAAGAAGACGTAAGTCATATACTTGAGGCTTTATGATAATTTGAGAGACATTTGATATCCCCTTTTTTTGAGAAAAAGAGCAAACTCCGTTTTTTGTTCGCCCTTTTCTTAAACTATCATCGCCCTCGCTAATTTTTAAATTATAGAAAAATATACCCATCTTATATATATATATATATATATATATATATATATATATATATATATACATATATACATATATATTCTAGCGAATAGATATAAAATAATTATTAATATACATATAACATATATTGACTTTAATGGAAACATCAGTCCGCGTTACGCCAGCCATTATATTGATATGACAAAACTCAACATCGACAAGGAGCTTAATGATACAAAGCTTTCAATCGTGCTTTTACATCCCACAGAGATTAATAGAGCCACTTTGCGAAACGAGAGGAGACAGAGTGATAAAGGGCAAAGTGAAAGGAGGCGAATGCCATTGTTTATTAGTGAAAACACGTTATTTAGGCCATAGCTTTCGATCACTCTTCGGAACAGTACGCAAATTGTCTTTCAAAGCTGTGGAATATCCAAATTCAAATATCGCTATTAATTTACATTGATTGATTGTGCGTGTATTTTACTTATTTTTATTAAAACCTTGTCCAACTAATTAAAAGTGGTGTTGTGATATAATTACCTTTAATTTATTTTAATCGGTATAGGGAATAATTTGGAAGTTGCTTTAATTTTGATTATAATATTATCAAACTATATAAATTGTCCGGTACAGGTTTGTGGTAAAATTGTGTCTATTTTAATTGATATCAAGTTTGTAATGAAATATAAAAAAATTTTTTAATTGGACATGAAAATTACTTGTTTCGCAGGGGTAGCGTAATCATTATCCATTTACTATGAAATATCACAGTTGCCGAAACGTTCACAATAATATTAAGAATCGCAATGATAGGTTGCCCTAGAATTGGCGCTCTGTTAAAAAAAAATTTAAAGGGGCCTCCTGTGGTGTGTATATTTAAAAGAACTCAATATTTTTTTGCACAATTTTAAGCGGTAATATGCACCCATATTTGCAAAAAGTTATTCCCCTTTTAAGAAACCACTGAACCAAAAATAACGAATAAAACTTGGTTAGTAAAATCTGATTACAATAAAATACTATTGAAGGTTCTTATGATTCTCATAGATGCAATTCTAATGCAGGTTTAGAGATAAATTCAATAAACATTATTTTGATCTAACGGCCGTAAACTACATATATTTGGGTAAACTACATATAGTGGTTGTTCAGCAAATGAAGCAACGTAGGGGAAATTGAAAGAAACGCAAACGTAACCTGGAAAAAAATCTGGTCACTCAAAAGAATTTTTGAAATGAGATTGTACTATAAACATTACGGAAAATGTAGTTGACACCAGCCTGCTAACCTGTTTATTGTATGGATGCCAAACAGTTTTTTTTAATAATAAAACATGAGAAAATTATTTGGCATTGTATATGAATGTTACCACGTTGTGTCCCGGTTTTAGTGACTGTAAGTTTTCTAAAAGTCAACTCCAACCAAATATTCTTGATCAAAATTATATTTTTAAATTTACATCTATATTATTTCACGTTCCTTTAGAACACTAAGAATGATTCATAGATTGAAGCTTTCATATCAAAACTGTTATGTTACATTATTTTCTACGTGTGGTTATAAACGTAATAATGGAATATATTACATTACTGTATTTATGTACTTCAATGAAAACGTGTTATTTTAGTACCTACGATACTTAGATTTCTAAATATTATTATGTACTTAGATTTCTAAGTAAACATTTTAACCAACTGATAATTTGGAAAATATATTTGGCAATTTGTTATTAAAAATTAAAAGAACACTCATCTACCTAACATTTTGCATTAAAAAATATTTTGTCATTTTCAACGTATATTTACAAACGTAGGTAACAGAATTAAATTGAATTTGCGATAGACATATTGGTTACAATGTGGTTGATAAGGTGAAAACATTTAATTAAATTTAAGAAAATGTTTCATTTAAATCTGATAATTAAAAGGAAAACAATGAAATTTATGAACTTACACGTGCCTTGTAGTTTCTAGACGTTAGTTTCTCCTTGTAGATTCATTACACCTGTCGTCATTATATCAAATTAAAACCACTTTATTTCTTGGCAAAGATGTGGAAAATAGTTACGCAACAAATATATTTGCATCTCCATTAAACTTAAGTGTAAATTTAACTTAACTAAGAAATTAATGTTTAACGATAGTTTTAATGCGCGATTATAAACAAAAAGTGAAGTTTAATTATAAACAAATAAATAATAAAATTAAAACTCTATCACTATATCTATATTACTTAGGTCAAAAAGTTATAGTACAAATTACAAAGTTGAATTACGATATATTCGTTTAAGTTTCTTAAACGAATAAATCGAATCTTAACTTTGTTTGCTTGGTTTTTAAGTTTCCGTCCTTCAAAATTAAAAAGAAAGTGATCCTTATAGGATCCCAAGTGATCCTATAAGGATCACTTTGTTGTCCGTCCGTCAGTCTGTTTATTAAAGACTTTTTCACATACACATCTTGAAATATTAAGTTGAAGTTAATATCACATACCGATGTTTAAGGCTTTACATTACTGTAAAAGTTTTGTTTAGTTCACGCAAAGAAAAGAACTTTCATAAAGTGTATTTTTTGGTATTAATACCTTCATCAAATCCTACAGCCCTTTACACCCAAAATTATACGATCAAGAGTTTTGACTTTAAAAAATTGTACACCGTACACGAAACAACTTTTGCGAACGCAACCGACGTCGGTCGAACGTCGGTGAATCGTGAGACTATCTGAAAGCGCTTCAAAACCTACTTTATTACGTACAAGTTACAGATTGTCAGTCGACGCGAGACCGCGCTAAGGATGGCTGTTTTTTGACAGCGTCGCCCGCTCAAGTAAGTAAATCATATTCAAATCATTTAAATATATTTTGAATACCTTTTCATTTATATTACTTGTTTATAAGTTGTTACAGAGGTTAACATGTGTTTCTTGTACATTGTCTTAATTGTTCGGCGAGAATCCTCTTCGAAATTTAAACTTGCACAACAGTGGCATATCGGTTGTAATTGTGAACTTACTGTGAAAAGCAATTGTGTATTTTATTATTATTATGGTGTTCTGTGGCTTTGAAATTTGTTTTATCACATTAGGGCATCCGGTCACGGATGAAATGATATTGTTAGTGACCTTTTAGAAAATGGCAATGTCTCGGAGATTAGAGATTTGGACAAGGATGACATAGAATTCGATCCGGATGTCCTATTTCGGCAAACAGCAGACGAAAATGTCTCGGAAGAGGAGTAACGTGACAAAATTATCGACGAAAGGTCGTTTATCGCATCCTCATCAGCTTTTCCAGAGATACAGTCGCCTTTCCCACTGACTGAGATACCAACCCGCCAACATCAAGGGCAGCTACTATCAAAGACCTTTACGTTAAACTTTTGTTCCGAATGATAGATCGAGATTCCATACAAGTAATCGGGGAAGAGGATCTATTTGTGGAAGAGGATCACCATTAGTGCTCATGACTAAAAAGAAACGATTATGGAAGCAGAGTTATTTTACAGAAAAATCCACGAAACTACTTTTTTACCAACCAAACCGGTAGGGCGTCCAATAGAATATTTTAATGAATATTTGAATACTGAGTTTTTAGAGAAGATCTTTCAGTGTACAAACTTATATTACCTATGCACTATCGGCTGTGAACTGAATCCTACAGGGGCTAAAATCACCAAGGTATTTGCAATACCATCATGGGTTGCATTTCTTATCCCGAGTACAAGTCTCCAATATATTGAATATTGGAGACTTGTAATAAATCAGAGTTGATCTGTGATCCGATGACAAGAGAAAGATTTCTTACTCTCCGCAATGCGGTTCATGATGTCGACTCCAATTCTCCAGCTATAGAAGTAACCGCTATGGAAATTGCAATCAATTATTTATTATGTAAAAGAAACCTGTAACAAACTGTAAAAAACTCCAGGGTACTATTCTGTTGACGAGCAAATGATCCTCTTCACAGACCGCTGCAGGCTACGTCAAGTTGTAAAAAAATAAACTACGACTAGCAGGTCTAAAAACTTTGTTCTAACCAGAAGCGAAGGGTTGATGCCAGATTTTTAGATCTACAAAGGTGCTAAAACAAATTTCGACTATTCAAATTTTACACTAGATAAAAAGTGTACTACGTCGGCTACCACCGTTCTTTTGATTGAGGAAATGAAAAAGTTAGGTATGCATTCAACGGGTACTATAATACAGAACCAAATTTGTGATCATGTGATAGACAAATTTAAAAAAATACCTAAATGCAACGAGTTTCAGCGATTGCTTTGTAAGCCTACTGTAATAATAAAATCGAAGTATAATAAATCGGTATTACCAGTATCAAACTGTACCGTCGCCGAAGAACATTCAAGCGTAAAACGATAAGATAAAGAACATAAAGTGAATGTCGATGTTCCAGCCCCAAAAATAATAAGGAATTCTAATGAATACATGGGTAGTGTATTAAATTTATTTTTAATTAGTTTATTAAAACTAAAAATTCTGATATACGTTTTAGAGCTGTCGATAGTTAATGCTTGGAGGCTTTACAGAAACGTGTGCTTGACTGATGTGTTTCCCGGAACTCAAGACCCAGACTCAATGAATGGAGGATTCAATTCTCGTATTAAAATTTTCGTATTGACATTTGATTCGTATAAAAATTTAATCGAGGATTCAATTTTCGTATGAATGTTGCCGACAGCTTATCCACTGTACCAGATCGTCCTCGCAAGGAAGATTGCAAAAATGGTTTATCTTCTCAAGTACCTCATTGAGATTATAAAATATATAGACCAGCAATTGCACCATCGGAAGCGAAAACATAAGACGGTTATAAATACTATCCTATTAGTGATAACATGAAAACACCCAAATCCTGTCGATTAGAAGATTTTGGCAGTCGTTCCAAAATGAAATGCAAAAAATGTAGTGTATATTTGTGTCTGTCTCGAGACAAAAATTGTTTTATGATTCTTGGAGGTTCTCTGGTGCACAATTTTGCGCAGGTGGGGGTGAATGACCGATGCGCGAGCCGCACGATACCAGTGACTTACCTAATTTAAATTTTGCAATGTATTATATTGAAAAACCAATAATTAGATGGACATTATTTCAATCCAACATTTTTACGAAAGCTTTTAAGAATTTAAGTACAAGCTCCCCTTCGTATGCCGTGGCGCCTCCTTTGGGGGTAGCCACTTTGAAAACCTCTGCTCTAAGTTTTTAAGTAAACGGGTGGGGGAGGCTGTTGCCGCATAATAATGTTGCCTGTTGCCGCATAATTGTCTCACGTGATCGATTTTTTTATATTATTAAATCACAACATTGGTAATCCTTCGACCTTGACTTTACTAGCGGCTTCAGGCTACTGATTACTATACGCCATAGTTCATTTTACCAACCTATAGGCGGGCACTAATATCCTATAGCGTTCAGTATTTCAAAATGCACTCAGCCTAGATATTTTTTTCTAGACCGTTGATCGCTTCAGTAATGGAGTTATGCAGTTGATTGAAAGTTCACTACTGATCACTAGTTAGAGTGATATTTAATAGAATTTCTCTATCTTGTTTTTTATTGTTTCCTAAACATTTGTTCTTATGTTCTCGTATCCAACGCTATGGGTAAATTTGTATATTACACGCACACGCAAATGCACTCATGTACGCACATGCGCACTCCGGCCGCACGCACGCACACACCTACGTGCTTTCGCGAACTCACGCACGCACAATTTATGGTGTGTTATTTGTTACTAAGTAACGATATCACGCGGCTTTCTCGTCTAGAGCGACATTTGTCAATAAAACATAACATTTGCAAAATAACTACCCCATAGACCCGGCCAGAGCCTCACGATGAGTTCCGGAGGTGAAAAATAGAACTTCTTAATGTATGGTAGTAAATAAACCGTGATTCAAGATATTTGTTATAGGTAGATGTTATTTTGCACAATAACTATAATATCGACCAGATCATACGATCATCGACTGGAACCACTGTGACTTACCTTATCAAATATACATGCATCAAAAGAATGAAGCCGTTGCTTTTTTCAATAGATAAAAAACTTTAGTCAGTTTTTTTTCGTAGACATGAAAGGAAAGCTCAAAAAATATGTATTCATTTAACGAGAAGTGAATTCAAATATAAGCCTGCTTTAAATTTGCAGATTTAAATTACCTTATATTGAATATGGCGGCGAGCGATCTTTTCAGCGGCTGGTGACAGATTGACCTTCAGCTCAAATTTGTCTCGTTGGTTTCGCTTCTGCATCGGCCAGCGGTCTTGCAGGTGGATCCTGATCCTTTTTGCTCGGTCTAATTATAACTTGTTTCTTACTTATGAGCTCTTACACATTGTCTGTCTGTAGCGCACCTGAGTACGCGGTAACTAGCTCTACTATCTATTTAACTAGTGACGTGAATTTTAATAAGAAATACTTTAATTTATATCGTGAATGGAACTGACACTCGATTTAATATTTTTCATCTTTTGGTTAAATGAATGGCTTTGATTTAAATATACCTTTGAATTGTTAACGTTAAAAAAATTCATTTCACTACCTTATATTTATCAATATCGTTTTAAGGTAGTTGTCTAGAAATGTGATTTTTTTACAGATTATTCGAACTCTAAACATCTAATTTATTTTAAAATTTAAAATTATTAACCCTTTACTTTTGGTAAAAATCGCTTTCAAAAATTGTAAAATTTTAATTGACAAGTACATACGGAAATTTTATTGGAAAATTGTAATTTACAAGTACATACGGAAATAATAATTTCACCACGCTTTTCATTTTATTTAGAAAAGGCGTCCAGCTTTTTGTTTTAAAAACTAAGCCAATGTAAAAAGATGTTAAATTAACATTATGAAAAAAATAATATTTGCCCTTTAGTATTAACCATTCACTAAATATACTATTAACATTTTAGAAAAAATGGTAAATTTGCCACACTTAGTCTTTTTTGAAGAACGCGTCGACCAATTTGTCTAAAAACTAAAAAAAAATTACGCGATATCAAAAATTTTGAAAAATTCATTTACCCTTTAATTTTGGTAAAAATCGCTAACATAAAGTGCACAATTAACATTACAGGAAAGTATGTAATTCACCACACTATTTAATAAACGCAATAAAATACGCAAAAAAATTTTTTTACAAACTGTTACAAGAATGTTATGTTAACAGTTTGCAAAAAAATAATTTTCAATTAAAAATTTTGCAAAAAAAATAATTTTCAATTAATGCTTTTGAATCCTACTGTCATACGACAATTACATTCAAGAATGTCCGTTTAATTTGCTGTTAAATTATTAAAAATAGGCTATTTTATATTTAACAACGCTCATTCATAAGCTATATAAATTCGGGTTTGCAAATCAAGTTGAAAAAAATGAACACAGAAATTATAAATGACATCATCACATTAGGTCCTACTGCAGTAGGACATAAAGTTCATATATGAAACCAATTAGATGTATTAGCTTTAGCAAAGGCATAAATAAGCATGATTTATTAAACTAGAATCCTTACATGTTGATAAGTTACAAATATATTTTGCCTTTAATATTCGTTTCAACCTTCTGAATTTCTGCGATAAGCAAGCTTTTGAAATGTAACCGCAGTCACCTGATATGAAAACTAAAAGTATTTCCTATAAATTTTGAACTATTTTATATTATATTTTTTATTTGTGGGTAAAATTTAATATAATGTACATTATCACTACGTCCTGCATAAAACCGTTTCTTAGGAAAATAGCTGTAAAAGAAAGACGGATAGTGTTGTTTATTTTTTAAAGTACGATACCTAAAAAATGTGGTCCTTCATACATACTCAAAGTTATGGTTAGAAAATTTGGAAGATTACGGAAATAATCATGGGTTTAAGTGTGAAAGCAAAACAAATGAAAGTGTATATTGCTTCACTGTTACTAAATGCCCTATATAAATAAATATTAGTCTGACATAGTACATATAATGCGTAAATTTACACAGGGAGAATATTTTAAACAGTGTTTAATACATTTTTTTTAATTTTATGCAATTTGATCTCACATTGGATTTAAACATGAAGCTAAAATTTTTGTCAGTTAATACAACATCTCCGTGCAACCAAGAAATAATTTTGAACGAGGAGTGAAAGTGAAAACTCTTTAGGAATGATATAACCGCTTTCATAATTTGTTGAGGAAATAACAAAACTTTAAGCGCATCGCCATTTCTTTTTTTCATTTCCTGTTACCTTTTTTTTAATGTGGGACGCAAAAGTTACTCCAACAGGAAAGAGTTTCCAACGCCTTCGTTTTTCTTTTCAAGTTGTAATTTTATTTTAAGTATAAGAAAATAGATAGATGCTTTTCGTGAATATTTTTGGTTTGTTTTATTATTTAGATTCACGCTTGCCATTTTTCATAATTATACCAGACTTGGAATGTCATTTCTTTTTAATAAAAACCATACAATTCGGGCCCATAATAATCCCAAAAAGTATTTTATAAACAAACAAGTAACGCTCCTTATTAAAAAAATTAATTATAATAATACAGAAGTTTGGAAAGCAAATTCAAAACAAATTTTGTTACCTAACATTAATTTAGTTATTATTTTCTGCGTATTGCATTGGAATTTGTGAATTCGCTTGCTATTATTTCTTTGATTATATTTATGAAGATAATTTCATTTAATTTTTTCAAATTATTATTTATTGCTTTCGTACAAAACACATGTACTTTTATATGGTTTTTCAATGCACTTTTCTTTGGGCATTGATGGAATATGAGAATGGCCCAGTATTTCTGAAATGGTAAAAAAAGTTGCATTGCAAAATTTTATCTTTCTTTATACAATATAAATATATTCTTAAAATCTGTTTACCAAGATCTTCAATGTGACATCCATCTTGATACTTTTTTCGAATTTTAATTTTTTCACTCCAACATAATGGCGGTTCTAAAGGGCATTTTATTGCTTGGATCATTGCATGTATAATATTGGATTACTCTCGTTGCATTGATAGTAATGTCATCTATCAAATTATGTCACAAATGTTAAGACAAATCTAATGAAACATATCGTGTCAAAGATATCCAGATTACCTGTTTCGACTCTAGGGCAACATCTGTACCCACCCACATATTCACATATATATGTAGATTGATAAGCACAATACCCGCATTTGCGTGCCGCACTCGGAAAAAAAGAACTTGCTGGGTTTTTCTGTGAGAAAATATCAAGATTAAATACCAAAATATGTTTTGTTTATCTCTACCAAAACCGTGAACGTCAGCAGCGACGCTGGTGCGTTTAGTTCACGTGCAACTAAAAATTATTGCAAATTGTAGAAAATGTGTAAGAAAGATTGCAGCCTCTGGTATCAAAAAGTCAGCATTGCACACGATTTTGAGAAATAAACTTAAACTTCATTCCTACAAAATGCAAATCGTGTAAAAACTGAATGACGGCGATTTTGTTTAAGAAAGATGGACGCTCGAATGCAATTGGAATGTTTTTGTACCCCGAGAACGTTTAGAAACATATTATTTAGTTACAAGGTATATTTATATAGGGAGGTATGTAAATAAATAAAATACGCATTAGTGGAACCTCCGCAATCAAATAGAATGTAATCAAAATCGTATACATTGCTGTACAATGAGAGCTCGGTGCGCAATTTTTACTCTAGGTATAATTAGTCCTTATTTTCTTAACTATGGAGACATTTTCACTTCTGAGGTTTACTATCGCAGGTTTGGTAACTTTTTGGTATCAGAATTGCAAATGTTAACCAAATAAATCAACAGGACCCAGTTTCAACAATACAGAGCAATACAGACTGCTATGGTCTCGATGGAAAAACTGAGAGAAATCATTGCCAGACAATTCATCGGCAATTACGGTGATATATCCTGGCGAACTCAATCACTAGATTTAACGCCTTAGGTTTTTTCCTGAAACCAAATCTAAAGTATAATGTAATAACTCCGCACTATGCAAGCCCTACGAAAACATATCCGACGTGAAAACGTCGCCATATTTCGAAATACGAAAGTTAGCATGAGTGTATTGCAAGATGTCACTTAGAGGATTAAATTTAAAAATAAAATTTGCAGATTCCTGCTGCATTCCAAAAATGTATTTAATATGCAAAACTTACTTGTTTACATTTATCTAAATTAAAATTTCAATTTTAAAAGTACGCACTAAAAATTAAACAAAAATAACTTTTAGTAGTAATTATTATTTTGGATGCATTACACTAAATAATTCCGTTTATTATGTAAATAATCCTGAAAGTTATGACAGACGGATACTACTTAAATATTGATACTTTTATTCACTTTCATATATCGGTTGATACTCGTTCAAGTACTTGTGTATATATATATATATATATATATATATATATATATATATATATATATATATATATATATATATATATATATATATATATATATATATATATATATATATATATATATATATATATATATATATATATATATATATGTCAATGTGTGGTATGAAATATTAACTTAACTTCGATATTAACTTCAAATAAAAAAGGTATTTTGCAGTTGTGCAAGAATGAATCAAAGGGATGAAAATGAAAAATGTTTTTGTCTATAAAAACAAAAAATTGTTTTTTTCATTACTATCATCATTACTGTTAAAATAAACTGGTTATAATTTTCTAATAAGTCCGATTAAATGTAAATTCGAATTTAAAATGGTTTATTAAATGTCAATCCCACCAGAGCTGCTATTTTAGTTATCTGATTCAGTAATTTGAACCTGATTTCAATTTGAAGGTACATAAATCTTTAAATTTCTGTTTGAAGCTTCTTTTTAATACGTTATATACCTCGTCACTTAAATAAAAAAATCAGTCGCGTTAAAAATACATGCAATAATTGATCGAACGACTTTAATTTTTCTGAAACACATACCAAAAAGTAAGAAAATACTCAAAGGCTAATAATGATTAAGTTATACACAACTAAATGAAACTACGTGGTGTAGAATTATTTCTACTTTCTTCAAGTTCTTTACCACGACCTAGGTTTCGTTGTATTACAACATCTTCAGGTAGGCTGTTAGCAAAGATAATACTACACCACGTAGTTTCATTTAATTGTGAATAATGAATTTCTACAAAATTAAAGGCCAAATATATTCAAGATTAAGTTATAGCTAAAGACAGGGTGTCTTGTCCCTAGTTCGTAGAAACGAAGCTTTTTAGAGAAGTAGATTTAATTTGTTTAGACAACTTTTATAGTATGACAAAACCCAATTGATCTGGAAAGATAATTAAACGGTAGAAATATTTAGACATCTCTGTTGTAAATATTTAAACACCATTAGACTTCTCTGTTTCTCCAAGATATGAGCCTCATTCTTATAACGATTGAACAATTTTGGGTCACCATATAAACTGTATGATGATTTAACTTAACTTAAATTGTATATTGATTTATATTATGACGATTATTATGTAAATTAAAACTTTCAGTTTCTTTTGTGTGATGTCAAGATTTTGATTACCTACATGTGTCACTGTGAGCAAAAACAAGTCAAGTATATGTAAAATCAATTAAATTCAAATTTATTAGTTAAAATAGGCATTATTTTTTTCTAAATTCTAAGTTTTAACATTATAACTTGTTCATTTCATGAGCTCAATAAAGTATTCCATTTATTATTATCAACTGTTTAAACCTAAATTCTCTTTACATTTGAAATTTATCACACCCATCACAATATTAAAACATAAATATTTCTCAAAATATCTGCAAAAAAACCTTTCGCAAATTATGAACAAAAAGGTTTTTTAATTAGTATGAATTAGTATTTTTTTTTTCATTTATACCCCAAAAACTCAATTTTAAACTTAAATTATTCCGTTAAGATTTCGTCACATTTATTTACAAAGGAACTTTTAAAGTGTTTTTCTGTCAGTACTTTCCTGAAAGAAAGATAACAAAAATTTGATTCTCAGTAAACATACGGACTAAACATCATAAACTAATACATAATTATATTTTTCAATTTCAAGAACGAGTTATGAACAGGAAGATTGGCCATAACAATTGAGGACGATTCCAAAATCAAATCTACAATTAAGCTAGCAGTAGCATGCAGCCCACATAACAATAGTACCAAAAATATGATATAAAACTTCACTTGAATGTAACTTTACTACAAAAAACGACTCCCATGTTTATACGGTTACTGTTCACGAACCATATCCGCATTTTTTATAATATATTCACGATAAAATTGTTATTTTATTGCAAGTGCCTAGTTGTTACTTAGCCGCCATGAAGCCATGTGAGTTTACTTCGTAATATGCTTGGTTTTTGCTTTGTATGTATATGTAACCTTTGTGTATAATTAAAATCTATGAATATGTGTGCATATCTTGACAATTTTATTTAGTAGGTATTATTTGCCCTCCATTAGAATTACTAAACCTCATATTTATTTTACTTTTCTATTAGCATTATGACTCTGTATTAAATACATGTTATAATCGCAAAAAGGTAATTTCCGTGTCTTTACTTAATTGTTATTTAATAAGATTTGACTACTGATCATCGGCTTTTACTCATTTTTTATAACAATATATATCGAAATATTCTCAATCGTAAAAGTGTTTTAAGTGCACAGGAACTTCCAGTAAATGAATACAACCAAATTTTAATTACACTATTATTTAAATAATATTTAGGTTTTTTATGACAATTATTTGTTATTTATTTCAAATTTAAATAAATCTAATTAGAGTTATCTCTTTTGAGTATTTCCTTTCTGAATTACTAAAAAGCTAGAGAGGCCACCTCTTCAGATTTTTCATTAGCCAGTCATATTCTATACTTGAGTGTAATGAAAATTTTAATTGAGATGGTTTTCATTTTATAGGAATAAAAACTGTCTATTTTTTATAATATACTTTGTATTTAGAATTAGAACTATCGAATAGTTCCAAAAATGTAAAGAGGAAAAGGTGTTAAAAAAATTTAATTGATTAAATATTAGTTTTATTACGTTAAGATATTAAATATATCCCGGATAATCAAAAATTAAAATATCATCGCATCCTAATAAAAAATTAAAATATAATGCATCGCTTTCCTTTTCCAATTTCAATGTGTGAAAATTGTTTATAGTGCATTTAAAACGCCTTTATTTTAAAAATTCAGAGAGATCGAAGATCATTCCATGTTTGTAATATTTTTGAAAGAATATTTTTTTGTTATCTTAAGGTTTAATAAAGAGGCGCCTACTTTTCCTACATGAATGTATTTAATACGTTAAATGATCTATTTTTATCTTTGTTTTCTCTTTTTCCGCAAAAACTTAACTGTCATTTGTCCTCTATTACAATAATAGATTTTCGGTCACACAAATTGTAAATTATACATGATTCATATTCATATTTCTCCTTAATTACTTTTCTACATTTCAAATAAAAGTTTCGTCACGTTTCTAACAGGCATGATCTGGATTTTCATCATTACTGCGGAATTGATACACGGAGTCATAATTATTCGATCTCTGCTTTATGATTTCGAGAGGTACTAAAGCTGCTTTAAATTTTTTCAAAGTGATACAATTCCAATGGCCGAAAATCTTGAGACCTTGTATTTGTTTCAAGTTTATGATAATTACCTTTATTTAGCGTGTTCTCCAATTTCTCTTCATTTTCCGTTTCAGTGAATAATTTAATCGTTTCTGCTCTAAATAAGATACTGTGCGGCGATTGTTTTGCTTTTTACTGATAAGGAAAATTATCCTGGTGTAAGATAAAATAAAAGCAGATGGAATATATTTGCTGATTGTTATAAATTACTTGGGAAATTTCTTCCGTATTATACCTACACCGGGTAATAATTAATTATTTCTATGATCGAGAATATTTTGCAGAATGACGGTATTGAAATAAAGAAAACTTAGACTAGAAGTTACCCGTAAAATTTAGCTTGCGGCTCTATCTTGCGTGTGCATTGAATTCCAGCAGACTATAAGAGCTATACTTAGATACTAGCTCCCCGATTATGGCTTTGACCAAAGCTTAGAGAACTTGCCCAATGTATGCGTTACCGATTTTTATGTTCTCTTACCCTCCGATTTTTCGATTACAGAATATGTAACAAAGTGAACTAATACATAGAAGGAATTATAAAGCAAAACAAACACAGCCTTTATAAAGGACAATATTAGGTAACATTCAAAAGTTAACTCTTTTATACGAAGCAGGTTGATACGGACCTCAAGAGGAGCTTCCCGATTTCGTAATTGTATAGGAATAGGAGGGTAAGAAAAGTAAAAAAGGGTAAGAAAAGTAAAATGAAAAAGAAATATTTTTTGGTAATTTGGGAAAAAAGTTATGAAATTTTCGAAGCTGGAAATGCAAACATTAAGACCAGTTCTTAAAAATTTTGCGAGTTGCCCCCAGATCATATTAGCCTGAGACATCAAACGCCATCAAATTTATATCTTTGTACATATCATGAAAATATGGGTTTTATTTTGCACGGAACCAAATTTGTATCAAGTGAAGATAGATATGAATATTTATATCTGTCTTATATTCACATCAATGTAATATTCACATCTATCATCCATTGGAGATCAGCGTACGAGGGATAAAACAAGACTAATTATCAAACAGATGATCTCCTTCACTTTGAAAGAAGTTGTTTACAATTTGGCAACAAAACAACAACAGTTCCTGCAACATATTTATTTCAGACGTATGCAAGTAAACTTTTATTATGAAATTGAAAGGAACAAATGACTCAAAATTGCAAGTTAATTTGAAAGGAATGAGCAAAGATAGACTGAATAGATTTGAGAGGAATGGGCAAAGATAGGCTGAATAGTTTACTTCTGAATTTCGGTTTCAAAACAGTTTTTCAGGTGTCATTATGAAAACAGAATAAAAAATTACCTGAACCTAACTTTGATCAGTGATTAAATTTTAATTTTTCTAATTTTGATTTATCTCAGTACACAATTTATCAAGTTTGTTAACTTGAACTGTAATTGGAAAATTCGCGTAATGTAATATAAAACACAAATCAACGAATAGTATAAGACACGCATAAGCTAATTGATTTTTTTTTAATCAGAATCTTTATGTTTTCACTTGTACAAATGCAATCTTCATACTATGAGATTGCGTTAAGGGAATATTAAATTATCACACAATGAGGACGAAAACTGAACTTAAATAATTTAAAAATTCTGTTTTCTTTCCCGTAGTCTAAGTCACATTATGACATATTTTACTGGAAAAATAAAATATTTAAAAAAATGTTTTTTGTTCCTAAAAATATTATATATTGTATACTGATACTGGTACAAAATGATATGCTTTCCTAATGTGAAATAATATTTAACTAAACTAATACTATTTTCTAAACTATAAAATGTAGTGTAACATGGAAATAGTTCTTGCGAAATAAAAAAGTTCATATTAATTTGGGCTAAGTTTATAATTCAGTTACCGGTAACGCATATCCATAATATGTATTTGTTTTATTATATATCATCCTAAAATATTTTAGTTGAGACGCGTAACCTCATAATAATATACCTTATATTTAAAAATGGATGTACTTTGTGTTACAATACTTTTGGAACCTTTTTAAGGTCGCCATTAAAAGCAACCATTCCAGTAAAGAAAAATCAATTACAATACGTCGTGTCAAATATAATGAGGAAAGATTGCTTTTTGGGAAATGACATTAACGCTTCGGTAATTTTTAATGGCAGAAAAACGTAACTTCGTTAGCTATGCCGCTTTCATTTTCCTGTTCCCATGTTTTAATATAAAAAGAGGAAGATGCCGAAAAAGAGATTTTTTTGCCATAATTTTACTTTCAAACTTTAATTTAATTTTAGAAATGAGAGTGGTAGTAAATGACATTTAACTTCATTCAGTACGGTATGTATATTTTTTTATAGCGAAAGAATATTTTAGATCAAATAATTTGTTTCCTATTTGGATATAAATCCAAATTTCATTGGCTATAGGAAAATGGCTTTAAAAATTGTTTCTTCATAATATATAACTTTGGCAACTACCAAAATAATTTGAGTTATCGCCGTTATACTTCTAAACTTATTAAAAATGATGAGAGTGAAATCTCACGATGTGTGCTGCATGCGCGCATCGTGAGATTTCACGCACGAAGCAACAAAAATCGACTGACTGAAGTTGATCACTAAACATATATTTACATGTATGTTGCTGATTTACTGATACTATATTCATGATAGTTATTGAGGTATTCGTAAATACACACCACGTGTTCCATATTCATAAAAAACTAAGTTATATTTGTAATTTTAAATAATATTTTTAATAACTAAAATTTAATTGTGGTCCATACAATGAAAAAAACATATATTTATTGTGAATATACATGATAGCGCTTTTAAGCTTTTTAAATATATTTCAAGTGTATTTCTGTAAGTGAGGATAAGTTTGGTTATGTATTTACTTTCATTATAAATTATGAATTATTACTTTTTCATTTATTAAATATTTAAAATTAGTACTTAACAAAAACATTTTAGCATATTCACTTTTTTCATTATTAATGAAACTTTACATACATTTAAGTTTTCAAAATTTAATTTTTTGATTGAGTTTTGATTTTATCAACTGAATTTTATAATCACAGTGTAGATCTTTCATTATTTTATTTCAATTAATTAGTTGCGCGCTAAATAAAGTTATTCTTGTTTTAAAAAATCGACAGCATAAAGTTGTTTATTATGCACATGCACGATATATTAAAAAAACATGTATTTATTCGTGGTAGAAATTGTGCTTATAATCTTTTTAAATTAAAATGCCTATAATTTTTTTAGGAATTTTCAGCATGTATTTATTAAAAACTTGAAAGTATTACTTCATAATTCATTAAATACTTAAAACTAATAAATTACAGTAAAATTTCAACATGTTCATTTATTTTCATTAGTAAATAATTTTTTTTTTTATTGTCTGATTGAATTTAGATTTCACGAGCCGTATTTATATTCAGAGTCCAGTTTTTAATTATTTTATTTCCGTTAATTATTTGCCTGTTAAATACAGCTTTTCTTCAATTTGGTCAAATAATTATAACTTCTAACGTGCGGACATAAGTGCACACATAATTTTTTTTCTTATAGAAATAAACGTGATTCTTCATAAATGATATAAATTACAGTAATTGTTACTGAAATAATCGAAAGGGATAAAAAGGGAAATACTTGGAATAGAGAACTATAGTTAAGGACATCTTAAATTGCATAATGACAATAATATGCTATGCGGTTGGATACACCGATCATAATTAAACAAGAATGTTTTCTCATTTAATGCTGATCTGTAAATGTAACAAGATACATGTAAGATAAAAAAAATCGGATCTGTAAATGTAACAAGATATGATCTGTAAATGTAACAAGATATATGTAAGATAAAAAAATCTGATCTGTAAATGTAACAAGATATATGTAATATAAAAAAATCGGATCATAAAAAACGAAAATTATTAATAAACATACTGTTTCGTAATGCATTTCTTATATTTTTTTGCGCCATTTACAATTTTAATCATGGTCAAAAAATAGAAATATAGTTCTAAACACACAGTTCTAAACTAAACTTTACAACCTAGTAAAATATAGTTATGTACGCAATAAAAATATGTGTGCAAGATATTCGAACACGTTTAAGGATTTTTAAATTCAGGAAGGCATCTTACTCGCATATAACAAATAGAAGTGTAAAAGTCCAATCGAGCCAAAAGTAAACCAAAGAAATAATCAATAATTTAAATAAAGGCGTGATTAAAAATTAGTGCATTCAATCTTGACTTATATTATAAAATCATGTGTAATGAGTGGAAATTTTGCTATCTTTTAATAAATTTGTAATTTTTCATATATTTCTATAAATGCTGTATTGAACACCGCTTAATTTAAAAAAAAATTATGTTGTTAATTGCATGACTTTCGACACATCTATTTTGATATGCGACACAATTCAATGTTTTTTTTTAGTTTTACGACATCGCTGATCTCTAAAATCAGACATTGTATATTTGCTATAGGTATACTTTTGCTTCTGAATTTAAGAATATTTTAAATCGTAAAATTATTTTAAATCGTAAATTACTTTCCTTGTAAGTTAGGGAAAAACCGCTAAAATGGTTCAAAAAATTTAAATGTAAAATTTTTAGTTTTACAAAAATGATACTATTTGCAAGGAACGAAGAACGCAGTTTGATTTTTTCTCAGTACTCGAATATTTATTTTAAACGATGAGCAAGTCCCGTATTAAATTCTAATCTCCTCTCTGCTGCTTTATTTGCGTAAACTAAGTAGACACTGTTCGTAAAGTCTATTGATATATAAATAAAAAATAGTTTTAACAATATACAAGTAAAAAGTAATAGAAACCAACTTTTTAGTTTATATTTTTAACTACAAAACCGATTTTTATAAAATGTTTACTATCATCCAAGTTGAAAGATACTTAAGCCGATGAAAATAGAATAATTGTAATCTGATTAGTAGCTTCAGAGAGATACGTGGGAAAATATGTAGATAAATATTCATGAATTTTTTAAATTTTGTACATTTGTTTTGAAGCCTTAAAAACTAACATATTTAATAATATTAAATACATTTGGGTCGAATTTATAACCTCCTTTATGAAGTTAATTTGAAAATGTAATAAAAATTTGACTGAAGTTTAAATAATGAATCATCTACGCGAGCAATGATTCATCATAATCCAACGATCAATAACTTTGTTAATGTTATTGATCGTTGGATGATAAAAAAATTGTTATTATTCTCTAGGTAACAGATTGAGTTTACCAAAAATGTAATTTTCTTTCTCGAGTCCATAATACAACTGTTGGCTCAAGTCTTTTCAAAAAGTGAATCAAAATTAAATCAATAACAAACATTATGAAGAATATTTATCAGCTTTTGAGGAAAATTGTACATGACATATTGATTCGTACTTGTTTATATATATAATTCGTGCTTTTCAAAACCATTTCATAATTTGTAGAGCATTTCTTGAGTTTTAATGTTTATATAAACAGATATAGCGTTTCATATGATTGGAATTCTTAAGTAAAGTAATTATTATATATCTACATGCTTGCTTTTACGGCCTCCCCTTCCACTTAATAGGATTAAATACTATGCCTACTCATTGATAAATTTAGCAGCTCCATTTTTTCTAAAGTTTTCGCGAACGCTTTAATGGCTCAAAGACCGATAGACTGTCAATTATGTTACGTATGTAAAGTATTAATGCTTGTTATAGGTAAAACGTTGTGTTCGAAATAACGGGAGAACGCCAGGAAATATCGTTCAAATCTAAGAGAATCAACATGTTAGTTAAGATTAATTTAAAATTTTCACAAACTAAACCAAGATATATAACTTATTACATCCACCGCGAGAGATAATTTAAGAATGAAGTATTTAGCAATTACCTAAGAGTTTGTAGTGTCTACAAGTTTATAATTTCTACGAGTTTGTAACGTCTACGAATCTAATGTGAAAAGGTTGGTGATAAAAGAAAAAAACAAACATTTATCATGGTGTATTCCGTTTTTGAAGTTAAATAAAACTTAAAAAATCTTTTCATGAAAGTTATTGTTATTGGTCCTATTTTTATAGTTATCCCATAATCATTTAAATGCCTGGTTCTTCCAACCTTTACCTATTTATAAGTGGATATATTTTGCATTCACTATTGTTAAGATTTTAAACATTAACGGATTTAATATAAGAAAATATTATAAAGAATATGGTGTGAAGTAGTCTCTGGATTAAATTTTAACTATGACAGACGTCGAAAAATATTGAAAACTCCAGGACAGTGTAATTAGCATTTTAGTAATTATATTATCTTAGAGTTGACAATATACCAAATTATTAAATTTAAAACAGTTTTGAACCAATTAATACTAGGAAAATAAATTTGGTCAATTATGGGCTAGAAAATGAACAAAGAGAATCAATTTTTAAAAATACTAAAGATTTATTTGCTTTATGGAATAATAAGAAAATAATCTATGCAACAAATGGGACTACATATTGGAAAACTTAAATAGCTAGCTAACAATGTTGGTCCTCTTATGAATGAAGGACCGAAGTCTGGTACTCTTAAAACTAATGAAATTCTGTTATATTTTCAGAATTTTTGTAAAAAATTTCTATCTCAACTCACTGGTTTTCTGAACGCTTATTATCATAATGAGCAATTGTTGGCAGTGGCGTTTACTTCTACTCTGTTATTTTTGAATTTCAAATGTTTAAAAATAAATAAAAGTAGAAGTAAGACAGTAAATTAAAACTTTAATTATAATTATGAAACTAATAATTACCTAACTTTCTAAGTATACATTCGGTATGTTCGTATTTTTATATTATAAATTATTTATATGGTGGATTTTATGAAGTTAATAAAATTATTACTAGTCTCAAAAAATTAAGTGATTTTATTTATTTTGTCCTGAATTATTTTACTTCTTAAATTTTTACATACTCGCATTGATTGCCCTTGCTTACAATTTATTATAATATTTAACTCAATGTCAAAAATTGTCCCCATTTTAGAAAAATGTCATGTTAAAGCAGCTATCGATATTCCCTTACTGAATACTTCATAGGATAATCTATCATTAGAACATTGATATGTTTGTTAGACTAATAGAGTTTAACAGTACTTTTTGTTAATGGTTTACCAATTTGCCTTTTTGTTCATTCAACCGCATATTAGAAATTCTGCTTAAGTTAAAACTGTCATTTCGATCTTTATTTGTTTATTGTCATTTGCTATAAAAGAAATTCAATTTATGGCGTGTTTAAATTTATCCTTTAGAGTATATAATACATTATTTGAAATAACTATACATACACCACTATACTGAGAGTTGTCGTTTTTGCAACAGCAATACTTTGTGAATATTGATGTCGTAAATATATACGCGTTTGTGAAATAAAATTTGTAAAATTATAAATATTCTTTCTAACTGAATGAATCTAGTTTCATTATGTTAGTGTTATAAAATTTGACAAATAACAATGAAACCTGCCAATTGCTTGTCGGAACACGCACAATTAAGTTTCTTTGTATATATAATAATTAAGTTTCTTTGTTTTCTATATGTCTTGAAATGTTTGAAAGTGAAACGGTTTATTTGAAACTTCTAGTCATGTGACAGCACTAGAATTTTTCATATTTTCCAAATCCCTGGCTGAAAAATTAGAGAAAGTAAGATACATTGCACATAACCTCGAATATTAACCCTCGCACATCACCTTGAATATAACCCCTAAAAATCGAAAATATTTATTTAAGAAAAGTAATAAACGGAGTCTAAATTCATTTTTAAAAGACCTATTTAACGGCGTCAATTGTGCGAAAAAAAATTTCTTTCCACTTTAAATATCTGAATTAAAAAGTCGGACAGACTTTTTTCACACTTTTAACGTGTTAATTGAGACCTATGTATTAAGATGCTATTCATAAAATTTTATCCATAAAGATATAAAACCACTGAATCTCTGAGGCTGGGACGGGTGAATGAAGGAATTATTATTATATTACATAACGAAATATATCGGGCGTGACGAAATATGCCAGAATTCCACTAAGTAAATCTAAAAATGTACTTTTGGTGTATTTGTCAGACAGCGTCTAGCGTTGGTTATAATTATTGGATAATTTCAAGTACGCATAAACAATAAGAATGTTCAATGTTCTTTTTAATTACATGGTTATAGTAAATACTACATAAAGAATGGATACATCTATACATATATAAGTTTATATATACATATATATTTACACGCACACGTCACATGAGTGTGTGTATTTACGTACGTGAGTATATTTATTATTCACCCATACACAAACTCGGAATCTGAATTAGTAGGTTTAAAAAGTTTCTGAGATTCATGAAATGCTCATCCTCTATAAGAATAGTTTTATTTGTAAATTAGCACAAATTTAAGATAAGAACAAAATTGCATACCCACGGTCATATGCGCGTACAGTTTTAGATTACTTAACTTCGTACTCGGATTGTTGGCAGAAAGTAAGGACTGATAACTTTCTTACAAAAGTTTAAGCCAGCCGAAAAATTCAAGTCATGGGTACGATAAGAAAAAAAATATTATTTCTTACATTAAATATACGACCATCTAATAATAGGCCTATAAATTCGATTGATATCGCTTTTAGCAATCAAGTTGCTCTAAAGGCCTAAAAAGATAATAAATAAATAGTGACTTTATCGTCTATGCACAGGATAGCTACAATTAAAGCCATAGATATTGCAAAGCCAGAAATCATAATAATTAAAAAATAGTGAGATGTTTGATACTATGGACAAAATACTTGCTGTATTAATGGTAAAACCTAAAACCACTATCATTATTTTAAAACATTTAACATTTTTTGAAATATTTATAAAAATTCTCAGTGTTGCTACTTTGGCTGCTTATGTAAAATATGGGTGAAACATAACTTAAAAGACAAAAAACATTGAATTAAAATTTTAAAAAATATTATCTTTAGAGTTTAGATCCAATATTCTGAAATGAGTTGGATTAATTTAATTATCCAACTCATTTCAGAATACTTTTCTTCAAATAAAGCTTTTTAACAAAAAAAAAAGTTCGGCTTAAAATAACGAATAAATATGAAAGATAATATAAAATATTAAATAAGAAAAATGAAAGGAATTATTTGGAACTTTTGCAGTACAATATTGGTTTCAAACCTAGATAGACTTTTCAAGTACTGTTACTCTCAGAGGTTTTAGAAACCGGTGGCAAGTCGACACTTCTCTCCATCTCCCGTATACACGCACGCACCGATACTAAAATTCCCTAACTATACCATTATTTTCATAATTCCTTTATATTTGAACATAGTATTGGATTGCAAATATCCCAAATAAGTATTATTTATTTTTATTGGTCAATACTTGTCACGGTCTTTGTTATCATTTAATACCTTTCACTGCCTTCCTTATTACGTATTTATTCTAAATTTTGTTAATATTGTATTAAAATGTTTTATTTTACCGATATTATCAGTGCTTGCAATAAACGCGGAATATTTCAAACTGACAAAGAATTCTATAATATCTTTTTTACTGAAATCAAAAGAGGCACTTGCGGCATTTAATGCACGTGAATCCATATTGACATACAGACACGGATGCATATATTCATATTTATAGGTTATATGCATACATACGGATATTTCAATAATGTTTCCTTCTTTCTGCTTCACTATAATAAATGTTTACCCTTTTTTATTCATACCTCTGCATACTCATGTACTCCTAATTGCTTCATGCATTAATATGTATTTTTATATATTTACTACCTACGTACTAATAGTTCGGTTTCATCATGCCTTTCTTCATATCTATGCATAATTATGCACCTGCCTACAAATATCTCAGTATTTCATACGTTTTTACATACCTGTGTTTATTTTTCTCCCTATCTACTAATATTCTAATTGTAAGAAGCCTTTTTTCTGTGTATATGTATGTTCATACTTAAGTATATACTTACTGATATTTAGCTGTTCTTTATGTGCACATATGTATGAATATATATATATATATATATATATATATATATATATATATATATATATTTACTTAACAATTTATTTTCTTACTTTCTTATATGTAAATCGCGTACAAACTAGATGAGTTTATTTCATCAACTTATAGTTCTGTTATCAAACTGTCCACCAATTATGAATATAGAATGCAAAATAAAACAAGATAAATAAAACAAGCCCACACAAATCAATATATGTGAATTTTAGGCATTTCCAGTAATATTACATCCCAAAGGTCAAATTCAGAACACCTTTTTTGAAGTGGGTCAAAAATGCAGGTTTTTTAGAAATAAATCTTATAAAACACGCTACATGACGTGTTTAAAGATATTTAGGAGTCACATGAAAAGTTACTCCTGCATTCATAAATAAAAATGTATAATGGAAATATTAAAAAAGTACGAGAGTACCTACCGAGTTAGGTGGAGGTTAAGTGCATAAATACTTCCGAAAATTTAACAGAATTTTAAAATAATGCGCCCTTAAATAAAACTACCTATAGTTCAAGAGATAGGAAGCAATATGGCTAATGACATGAAAATGGAAATTTATCGATTATTTCACCTTAAAGGGCAACATTATGAAAAAAAGTTGACGAAACAAAAATACAGACAGAAAATTTGCTAAAGCAAGGTATTATCACACTATGTTGGAAAGTACCATTTTTGGGTTTGATAATAATGTGTTTGTATAGAAAACAGTAAATAATATTGAGAATTCTAAATGAAAAAAGAGGAATTTCTGAAAACAAATACTTTTATTTCTGGCTAGCAATAAAATATTTTTTATTAGCCAGTCTTGATATCAGAGACAGTCAAAATAATTTTCTCTTTTAAATAATTTTTAGAACATCTATCAAAATCTCTAGCATAAATCACACAAAATGTTTATTATAAAGTCTTTTCCGCTACCTTATATGTAATTATAGCAGCTGAAACAACAAAAGCAAACTTCTCTTTCAGTTGAATTGTCTATACGTAGCTCAAACAGTATTACCTATATTGGACAAATCCGAAACATAAAAAGTATATTTTCATTGATATAGTTGTTTTCATGTCAACTCAACTGGATCGACTCACTTCTACCAGATTTCAGACTGAGACAACCCTAAAAGATAATGCTAAGTAGCTGCATTGTATGAATAGTGACTGCATATGACTGACATAATTATTAAAATCAACAATTTATATTGTCGAGTATTTACACCAAAACGTCGTGTAAAGTTGATAAACTATTTCATAAAACGGAATTATTAATGTAGCCAAATTTAAAACTTTTATACATACTCCAATCGGGTTTCCAATTTTTAAACCTGAGGGCAAAATTATTAAATTTTCTTTTACGAGCCAAAGAAAATAAAAATGTAATACGATAATATAAAGAATTTTGATTTATTAATAAATTAACGGTAGAAAAATTTTGTTTTCCAAAAACATACCATGGTTCTTAAGAAAAATATAAAAAAATCGCGCGAAAGATTATAGTAAATACTTTCCTTCAAGAGACGCTTAAGATGCGTCAATAAAATCGAAGTTCTGTTGGAGGATTATTTTGAATTTTTACTCATAATATTAATAATCTATGCTCGTATTTACGTGAGCACATTAGTACAAACTCTGCAATTATGCAATTTTCTAATTACAGTTAATGTGACATATTGCATGAGAACTAAAATCATAGCATATCATTAGATGTTAAAATGTTAGCACGAATGAATTCAGGTACCATAAGTTACCAAATTTTTTTGACGTTAATCTATGCCGATTTATTGTACGTCCGTATAAACGCCTTAAGATGCCTAAACTAATGTAACATTGACTCCTTTATTCGAAAATCGTATTCGGGAAAATGTATTAAACGTCATAAATCGGTAAAAGTAAAAATAATTCCATGAAACTTATTGTCTTTAACGAAATTAAAAATATAGATTCGTGTGATATAAGCTTCAGTTCTTAAAACATTCACTAATAATATGGTTAAACTATAGGACTACAACAAACACCTCATCTTCACTTAATTTCATTGGAATTTTAAGTTAATACACAATCACGAAACTTAAAGTAATTTGGCATTGTCTGTAGTCTGTGGTAAATAAGAGAAATCAATGGCAAGAATCATTCATTTGCAAAATAAAACAATTTTCACAGTCACAACAATAACATTATTTTCTTCATACAGATTTAAAAATTGTATAATTTAATGAACATCAGCTTATCGAGACGAAAGTAAAAAATTATCGAAGTGTCTGGGCAGATAGTATAATATATTATATATTGTTTGAAAAAGGGTATTTAATCCTTAACTGCCATTGCAGGGTAAATTTTTAACTAAAGTCTGAATAAACGTTAAAATAATTTTTACAGCGAATTTAGCTATTTTTCCCTTGAAGTATTCCCAGTGCAGCGCACGTGCTTGACCTCAAGGACCAAGGACGCCTGGGATCTCTTTGAGGTTCAAGCGCGTTCGTTGCATGGGGCATGTATACACCCCATGGTATTAGATATGTATGTATTTGTTACCACCTTACTAATTTTTTTTCAGCACTGAAGCAACATGACATGACATCAGCCATGAATAAGATTGGATTTGCTGGATCCCACGCATAATTCTGAAAATGATTATGAAGATTCAGCATCGGTACACAGTAATGACGAATCTGGCACTGAAATCGACCTGAAAGTGATTATACCAATAATTTGAGTACAAACGATGACATACTGCTTTCACATATCGTATGTTACGTCAGAAAATATGGAATCAAATGGTCAAAAACTCCTCCTTTCACATTAAGAATTTGGACACATACTGTTGTAAATAACATGCGAGGAGTCTAAGAATCAGCTATTTCGAAAGAGAACCTAAATACATTAAAGAGCTTGGAACTGTTTTTTTCAAGACATCATTCACATTATTGAAATCCAATTGAATGAAAAGTTAAATTACGTAGGAAATGGTGAAAAGATAAATTACGTAGAAAATAGAATCTTTCCTGGGTCTGAACACAGAAAAACATGTACAGAAAACATTTGTAAGGAATTTATTGCACATTTCGATATCGTAAATTACAAAAATATTTTATATTTAATAATATATTTGACAAACATTTGCAAATACCTAGATTTACTCCACTTTAAACACAGAAACGTGATCTAAACTAAGTATATCGTTTAATCTACAAATAATTAGTGACGGCGTAGCAAAGCAGAGTTGGCGTGCAATTTCATTCCTGAATACTTTAGCTTAAAAAATAAATTTTCCACTACAGAAAAATGAAAATGTTTAATTATTTTTTCTTAAACCATTTAGCAAAAAATATACGTTAGGAATAAACTCTTAGTAATATTTTCGATTAAAAACTTATGAGACAAATTTGTCGTCGGTACCTCCTTCTGCGAATATTATATACGTAAAGTGTTATAAAATTAATTGTAATTAATTGTACTGAAAATATATGATAGGAATGAATGTAAATAAGTTCATTTAATGTATTGATGAATAAATTTTACGGCTACGTTGATTAATAATTTTATTTTTTATATTCTGGTTTATCAAAATAGAATTAAAAATAAAGCGACTTAAAATTATATAGCAATTTTATTCGTAATATTATTTCCAAAATAATTTAAACATACAGAATTAATCTTAAGTAAAATAAAAGCAAAATCACACTTGAATGGTTTTAAATGATATAACAATGGGTTAAGAAGAGTCTATTATTTGATTTATTTTAAAATTTCAGAATTATAAGCATCTATTTTATAAATTATGTCCAAAATATTATATTTTCGAACAGAATTCTTGAAAAACGTAATATATTTACGCATTTGAAATAAATTTACACTTTTTGGCTTTCAAATGTTTCAAACTACGTGCTACACTGCCTTTCTATACATAACAAAATAATGACTATATGATTCATTATTGAAAATTTAACTGTTTGTCGTGAAATTTAAAAAATGTAAAATAAAATACAATATAAGCAGAAAAATTTATAAAAATAAGAGTAATAAAAAAAATAGTACAATAAGTATAAAGATATGGTATATAAAAAATGAAAACGATACAAGAAAAAACAATATTTAAAAAGACAAAAAAAAAAAAATATACATATATATATATATATATATATATATGTCCATTCATGAATATCACAAATTTTAAATTTCAAAACATTTTCCTTTGTCACTAGAAAGAAAATAAAATGAAAGTCCAATGGAAAAGTTCTTAAATGAATTTTGAAATTTATAATTTTAATGGTGATTGAATTACAAACTACATTCATTTGTAATACTGCTTCTTTAGTAAAAAATAGAAGTTTGAATAAAATTCACTTCAAATAAATCATCTTAAAAACTTTTGGTGCCCTGTTACTATATTAATCAGATTCTAAAAAAACATCGCCTCGGCTATATTACACACTTTGTTTATCTCGATTGAATTGCTGGGCAAAAATGTTTGGTTGGACTACCACAATTAGCTCTGGTGCTATTAAGGAAAAAACGGGGTCAATTTGGATGTCCAATGCTGCCTTTGGATGTCCTTTGCCAACTCTTTTCTTACTTGGCTTTTATATTGAGCTCAAGGCGATACAGCTGCCTTCCTTTTACCTAAAGAAATAAATAAAAAAGTAAATACATTCATGCAAACAAATCAATTCTGTATTCATCAAATAAATTGATTCCGACTTCATATTGGACGAGACAATAGATCCTGTGAATTCCAACTACAGAGATTTAATTTGTCATCACTAGCTGCACGCAAAAATAGCGCTAATCTATTATATTTATATAAAATCATAAATACAATCAACATGCGAATGGTTGATTGTCTTTCTATTAAACTTCAACACTCGACTCAGATCCCGTATACCATTTCAAAGATTATTCGTACTACGAGTTTACAACAATAATACTTTTTGAGGTACGGCTGCCAAAAAAACCAGATACGGTAACAATAAATGAAATTGCAGCGTATCTTTATGAAAACATATACCGCTAAATAACTTGTTATATTAATTAATATATTTAGCCTTTTCACTATTATGTCTAATATTACTCAAAATTGTAATTATCTCATAACAAATATATTGATATTAAAGGTTAAGATCTAAAATCTTGTATACTTTTTTCACATTCAACCATAACTCTCCTTCTGCCAATAAACATTTACTTCGAAAACTAGATTCTGCCACCAGGATCTCGTCGTTCACTAATAACTTCAAGATCGTTTAAAAAAGTCCTACTTTATCTAATTCCTATCCCTTTTGATTCCTTATCCTTCCTATTTTTCAATCCATAATAAAATTTAGACTGTAATTTTATGCCGTGCGCCAAAAAGAATTTTTAACCGTTTTTTGAGTCTTTTATACAATGTTTATTTTAGTCTTGTATTTTTGGTTTTTTATGATTTATACGCGTACTTTTTTTTTTATTTTAGATATTCAGTTATCATTATCAAATTCTTTTTTGTAACTTTCAAAAAAGTCAAAAATATCACTCATATCTCCGCCAATGTCTATCAAATGGCGTCATTTTAACTAGAAATCATTTGACGTTGACATTTGAAATTTTCCATGCTAACGTTTTAAAACACTCAATTGGTAATGATAGAGAAGGGTATTAAATATAAGATTATTTTTTTAATTTTTGTGAATCCCGTGGGATATTGTTTGAAAGGCTGGCTACAAATAAATCAAAAATAATTATTCGCGATTTTAAATATCATACTCTAAGAACTGTATATCGAATTATGAAAAAAAGCATTCACATTCTTATTTCAAAAAACACCTGAACAAAAAAACATGAAAAAATGGAGTTGGTAAAATCTTACAACGGAATTTCAAGAAACTCTAGCCGTTATCCTGGATCTTATAGTTTTTTAGAACTTCGAGATATAATTATGTATGTAAAAAATATACTAGATGCGATATTAATGAAGCAAAAAATAATATCAACTTGTGTTAAGAACTTTACAGAAACATTTTGTACCGTTAAATATTCAGACATTTATATGTTCAGAGCCCTCGTAGTGCAACTTCTATCAGTACTAAAAAAAGTTTTTTAAAATTTGATACTATTTGTGACATTTTTAGCTGTAGTTAAAGTCTTAACAACAACTTATATCTACTGATATTTGGACATAATAACATTAAAGGCGCAAAACATATTTACGTAGAATGCTTTACATAGAATCTAATTTTTAAGAAAAAAGGTTTGGTAAAGGTAATTTTAAAACAAAAAAGGCATATAAACATGACTTAAATAGTAAAATATAACTTTTCTTTAGTTATATAGACTTATTTAGTCCATTAACACAATTTTCCATGATATTGTCTAAAGCATGGATAGCTAGTTTTTTTTTATTTAATCTGTGAAAAAATAAGACTAAATTGATACGATTACTGTATTGCATAAAACGTAAAACGGATGTTTACACAGGGCAGAAAAAGGCGATATTGGAACAAATTTCATTTAAAATATCACGATACTAAAAAAATCAATAATTGTTATTGTTGAAAACTAAAAGTAACAATTTTATTGTAAAAATTTTGGTAAAACAATATAAAAAAAAACAAAAATAAATAACCCCTTGCAGAGTCTTAGATAACATAATATAATATTAAATCCGTAGTAAAACTGTGGTGTTTACATTATAATGATAAAACTTATTTAAGTCCTACTTAAAGTATTTTTAATTGACTCAATACTACTTGTAAATAAAGAAGTAAGAATCTAAAATATAAAAATTTAACTAGTGAAGGAAAATGAGGAACAAAGTTCACTGTTGGCATTACAAAGTCCCTCAAAAACATTTCATATGTATTTCTTCGAACGTGAATACATAGTTTGAAGTAAAGAGTCAAAACTGGAAATCTTCAGTACAAATAGTCTTTTACAATCCTATAATAAATCAAGGTAATTTAAAACTCAATGGAGCATTTTAAATTTGTGAATGAAGTAAGGTTTTTCAAAAAGCAATTTTTTTAAAATATAAATTTCTATTGGTTTCTTTTGCAATCCATCATCACTTTCACTCTCAACTTTTGGTCAGGAAGAGCGCAAAAGTTTATGGCAACTACCAGTTTCTCCCACGGAAGCTTTCGTTTTGGCCGATGGGAACAAATTTTCGGTTATAATAATATCTAAAATGTATCTTCATTATGTAGAACAATTAAGGTTAACTAGGCTTCGGGACAGTTTCACCAACTTTTCCTATTATTTACACAAGAATGCAGGTTTATTCTAAAGATTAAGAATTGGAACGGAAAAAAATTGATCGTTTTAAAACAATTTTATTTTAAAGAATATTTTATTAAAAACAAAGAAAAATTATCGAATAGAAAAATTACACTTAGTAAATTAGTAGCGTTATTAGTGTCATAAAATAAATATTGCACATTAGTAAGAAGAATTGACCATTTTATTATTTTCAACGTATGCAAGAAGTGAACAGAAAAAAAAACAACAAAGAAAAACCAAACTAAATTTTCGATAAAAAATCCAACTTAAATCCTATTAATCCTACTTTCAATTTATAAAACGACAGGTTAGTTTGAATCTAGGATGTTAGATATCCAGTGATTATTAGAAACTTACCCCATCTCTTGTAAAAATGTAAGCTGTCACTTAATTCAGAAGTTACAACCATCATTATTTACCTAGATTTCTTCTTTCGATATAATATTATTAGGGATCATAACAACCATCACAGAATTACAAGATTACAAATTTTATCACAAATACAACTTTTTATTAGGTATATGTTTAAAATTTTAAAAAAAATTTGAAAGAATTCTATCATAGCCAAAATAAAAATCGCCCCTAAAATAAAACTAATATTCCACTATAAATGAAATGAAAACAGTAAAATATTTGAAATTAAGTAATGAATCTTCTATAATCTATATTCTCAAGTTTGGTATTATGTTATCGTAAAGATAAAGGAACACAATGTCTAAATAACTTAATTTATTACTAGGCCCATATACAAGCTCTTCGAAAGTAATTATGTTATTTTCTAAATTGAGGTACTGTGCTTAAGTTGACGAAGATAAATTGAGATGAGCGTTTTCTGATAAGTAGCGAAGCAACAAAATAACTCCGGGTATCTGTTTCTAAATATATTTTAACACATAAGGAGCTGAATATAGCAGTATACCCATAAGAGTATATAATAGAATTAGTACTGCATGAGAAACGTGATTAAACTCCATACATCCTAACAATTCACTCGCATTTACATATACTAAAAATACATGAATTTATAATAGCTCAGAAAACAAATAGTTTCTAATTTATTCTAAATTTTTCCTTATTAGTATGCTCATTTATATAACTCAAAATAATTTAATTTTAATTGATCGGATGTTTTGAATTTATAATATGATTTAACGGAATTATATTTAACCCATTTCGTTCCTGTCTTTTCTTAGAGTTGAGAAGTGTACGACGAATTACGTGATTTGATCATAGACTTTCTTACAGCTTGGTTAGCTTGAGAAATATAATACCGTTGCTATAGATAAAAAACGACTCTGAAGGTCTTTTAAACTAAGCTCCCGATCAAGTCACAATTATATATATATATGTATGTATATATATATATATATATGCATATATATATATATATATATATATATATATATATATATATATATATATATATATATATATATGTGTGTATATATATATATGTGTACATATATATATATATATATATACATATATATATATATATATATATATATATAAATTTTGCTTTTTTTTCCTTAAAAACGTTTGAAGATTAATTTTATTTTAATAAGCTATTTTTGTTTTAAAAATAAATGAAAGATTGTTAAAAATGCAGTATTTTAAAAAAGTAAACGTTACGTTTTTGGAATTAAAAAAAATTGTAAACAAGTGTTGGTTGTTGAGTGGAGATATCAAAAATACCAAAATGAAACTGAAATAAGCTAATCTTTCAGCGAGATTTAAAACTCATTCGGTGAAGTATTTTTTTATTGTAAACTTTATCTTAATACTCTTGTTTAATTAATAAATTATGGGTGGAACCTAACGAAAGCTTTTGGTCGATATGTGAAAAAGATACGATATGTGGAACACCTCAGTGATCAAATATTGCGAACGTAAAAGTCGACAAGTGAATGCTAAGGATTAAATTGTGTCCACATTATATAACGTTGTAGAGAAAGTATCTGAGTGCAATAAACGAAAAAAAAATAAGTTTAAAATGTTGCTACCACGATACCTAATTGAAAAAAGAAACTGTTTCCTGTTTACCGTCTATAACTCATAATATCAGTCCGCATTTCTTAAATTGCCGTCAATAATTAAAAACTGATTAATACAATCACATCACCGCAACTTCACCGCAATTTTAAATTTAGGCTCTTTAATTAAATATGATGAACAGTAAAGTTACGTTTATTAAATTTTTTTTTTATATTTTTTTAATATCAATGTTATGCAAAATACTCTACTAAAATTGTGTATTAACACTATGCCGATGACACCACGTGAAAACAAGCGGACAAAAAATAACATCTAATAATAAAAAAGAAATCCTACATTTGTTTAGGTTTATATTCGAAATTTTGAGATGAACGTTGCGAGGCTAAAAACTAATGGAGTTGAGAATCGATAAGATGTTTTAATTTTTTTCAGAAAAACGCTGGCAACAGGCGATAAGGTTTAAGTGAGATCTGTGTGAGTCAAACAAGGGGATCTCCATCCCTCCTGCCATCAAAATAGTGGTGACTGGCTCATGGTCAGTGGATGATTTATACAGGTCGCTGAATTTATTTCTGTAAGGACACATAATGATATTGAAAGAAATTACATAGTTAAATGGAAACATGTAATACCTACCTTTACAAACACTTGCTATTGAGAGAAATTGGTACCAAATAAATGTACAAAATATATCAATATAAGCTTGAAAGTTTACTAGTTTGATGTTAATTGAAAACTGACAAATTTAATTAAACTCAGTTTAAAATTTACGGCATTTTTTTATTTTAGGTCAGGTGACTTTGGTTCAATTTCAGAATTTCCTGCAGAAATTATAAATTTCAATGCTTGGAAAAAATGTTAAAAGCAAAATATGTTTCTATTTTATCTACATTTGAGAATCTTGCTTTGACAGGCCATAATTCTATTATCATTTACTACACGTGATATGTGTAACTATGTTTATATGTGTACTTTGCCTCACCGCACTTAGAGTTATATTACGGTACTATTTCCGAGTTACATTTTTTTTAACTAGAATAAAAACCCGAGTTAATATCATTTAAGAATAAAAATTACAAAATGTTTATTCAGGCTATTTTTATATAAATAACAAAATGAACGAAATTTTTCTGAAACGGTATAAATAATAATGCATAATTAAAGTATTTTTTTAAATGTTTTATTTTTTCTTGCCTGCCCGTCAATAACTTTTGTTATGGAAAAATCACTTGCTAGGACGGCACTAAATTTTAATATATACTTAACCAGGAGACGGTAAATACTACGTCGAATATTAGTTTTATGTCGTAATATAAAATGAGCTATTCGTTTTATAAATTCCAGTCATGAGTTAAGTAGGTAGTCAAGTCACTTACCGCTTACGCAGCACAGCGCATGAAACAGACGGATAATAGACAATAACTCTCCAGATTGGCGATCAATTTTAGGAAATCTGAAGAAAATGAGATAAAAATCCATTTGAGAGAATTCACACTGATGTATTAGCGAAACTAATGATACAATGTCAAAACGAAGACAATCTGCCACCAGTCACCGAAAAACTAGCTCGTGATCATAATTAATGCTCTTACATTCATTCAGATCAAGTGATAATTGCATTACGTAACATCGAGAAAAAACCGTCATCCTGGAATTTCCAATTGATTTGTTTGGAAACAGGCTTCTAATGTGTTTTTTTTCTTTAAAAATATTAATAAATTGATTTAATAATAAAAGCAAATAAGAGCTAAAAGCAAATTGCTTAACTTTTGAAAATCTATGGATAACATTTTTAACGTGTAAATAAAGCCACCTACAAGATTTCTTCCAAATTGTCTACTCAAATATATTTCCATTGCCTTTACATATATCTGTCAAAAAAGAATTAATGCTATCTCTATGACGGTTATTGTTATTCATAATAGTATTTATGGATTTATTATGTGAGACTGAAATTTATAACATATCTAAGCGCATGTCAAGGTGCGAAACCGTTCATTCATACTCTATGCATTATTTACAGGATCAACTTTCAGCCAGTTCTGTGTATCGAAGCCATAATTTAATTCCGAACCAATTTAATATTTTGCAACATAACTGTAGATATCATTACACAAAACCTCAAATTTCATTCATCTAGATTCATTTAGTTTCGAGATAGGGGTTTCTGAAAATTTTTAATTTTGACGTTTACCGACAGATCATATAAGCTATATTATCATTTATTATAGACGTAAACATTATACATAAACCGAAATTTAAAACCTCAAATTCTTAAAACCTCAAATTATTTTTGACACTTATGAGTGTCGCTTTCATAATGCTTGTCTCATTTTATCTCCATTATTTCTTAAAAACTCATTTCATCATCAATTTAATAAATTTCATAACTTGATACAAGTGCTGAAAAATTATGCAATGGTAGCGATACTAATTATAAAAATTTATCTCTTTTCTCGGGCTTTTAATTCATCAAGAAAATCTTTCTTCCTCAAATATTTTTTTTCTTTACCACGAATGTCTATGTTGTAATACAAAACAATTTGAAAAATTCTCCTTCAAATATCTAATATTTTTTCCCGACTTACTTACTTTTCTGCGAATTAGAAACTAGAACTCCTCTAAATGCATTTTTTATTTTTTAATATATTTTAGCAATCGTAATATCGTACAAAATTCCAACTGAAATACTAATTCACGATACTTAACTTTGAATAATTGTTTTCTTCTCCTGAATAAGTTAAAACTAAAGCAAGCTTCCCCAAACTTGAAGTAAGAGTGGTGACATCGAGTAACAAATTACTAGAAAACTACCGCGACTGAAAATTTCATGTTACAGTAAAGCTGAAATTCTTATTAATAAATATATCTCCTTCTCATCAGTGTCATGTTGAATACGTTAAGAACACATAAAATATGAAGGGAACAATTAAAAAGTTATCATGTATTCTGTAATAAAAAAACCAATTATTTTTTTTTATTTCACCTAGATCATATTTTTTCACAAGGAGACAAGTAAAGGGAGTACATCATTATAAAATTTCTCCTATTAAAATACGAAAAAGATTACTACCTGATCAATTGCTAAAACCCAGGAAGGATTTCAAGTCATCGCCAAAGAAAAGACCATAAGAAATTATAGAAACAGAAAAATAAATAGATTGCCTGTCATTTTCATAATGAGAAACAAAAGTTGCCCTAAATTACTGCTTTGGTTAACTCCGTCTGAGTAATATAATGATGGGATTTTAATTTCTACACTAGACGTGTTATTGTTTTTCCAAAATAATTAACAAAAAACTATTAGATTGAAAGATATACTTACTTTCAAAAATATTATATTGGCTAATTTTTGGTTTGATTTTTTGCCACGGCTCTATGTACATAACCGGGTGGTTTTCTGTTACCGGCTTTATATAATTTGAAAGCGAAACGAGAATTTATACAGAGTTTTCTGTTACTGGCTTTATATAATTTGAAACAAAACAAGAAATCATATAAAATCATATAATAAAAACATGTATTCATAAAAGGATGATCGATATATGGGAATGAGCACGTGTATAAATTTGTTGATTATCAACCCAGATTGTAACTTTAAAAGAACCAATTTAACAGAAAAAACGCAATATAGATGACATTAAGTATAAATACTAACTGAGTGCTTTTAGCAAAATATTCGAAAGCTAAATGAAACCTCAAATTATTATTTATATCTTTAGGACTAATTAAAAATTCGGTAGCTAAAAACGGCAAATAATTTTTGAGAAATAAATGTTGATATTGGTCAACAATTATAGCAATATTTAAAGAATTTTTCGGAATTCAAAGTGTATAGGCGATTAAAATCTATATTTATTTGTAAATATATTTCCGAACACACTAAATTTTTTGCACGAATTGCTCAGGTAATAAGAACGAATAAAAGTTTGAAATTAATTTGATTGCAAAAATTATCAATAAATTAAAAAAAAAACTAATTCAAAATGTGTAAATTTGCTAACAAAAATAAGTCAGTTAAAATGATTTTAAAACAAGTGGAAAATATCTCACTGCTCAGGATGCTTTTAAGATTATTGTAAAATGTGCATCGATTTATTGGTATATATTTTTCCACTTATGGTTTGGCTTGAAATCTTTGTTTTTATTGCGATATTTTAAGAAATTAATCAAACTTCTTGGTCTCCATTGTAACGATATTATGTACTTTATCTTAACTCCCACTAGTCAATTTTGTTCAGAAGTAAAGTTGAGAAGTTATTGTTTGTATATTTTATACTGTTTTGGTGAGATAATCTTACCAGGGTTAATAATAGAGTTACTTGCTACTACCGATGGAGTGCTCAACCCTAAATTTCAATTTTGGTTGTTTTTATTTTTTTAATAGCCCAAAAATTATCCAGCACTAACAAATATTCTCGAATTAAATAATTACCTAGTATTTAGACCAATAGTTTATAACCATTAGTTGATTTATTGATAATAATTATAATTTTTTCAGGATTTAAGAAACTAACAAAATTGATTTCCAATATTTTTCTATTAAAAAAAAATATATGTACATATATTTTCTTCCAGATCCCAGAAGGAAAGATTTCCTTACATAAAGATTACTTATAACTATTTTTCGCAAAATGCCAGTCACGTTTTATTAAGACAGCAAATACTAAGTTCACGTATTAGTTCCAGAACTTACATGCCTGCTGAATAAAATGAGATGTTAGTTATACTAAATCAGGTCACGTCTTCCAAAGTAGTCTGAAAAGGTCTTTTAAGATTTATTCGTGCAATAGAAAAACCACAGCACCTACGCAGTTTTATATTACGTATTATTGTACATTTTATTTCGCTCTTATCTCATGTTGAGCCGAAACCAGTGAGAAAACAATTAATTCACTATATAGTGTTAGATAGTAATACTAGCGCAGAAATGGGATTATTATCGTGAATTTTTCCATAAAAAATGGTAAACTATTGGTAGGACATTCTTTCAAATATTTATTGGAGTTTCGTGGTAAAATGAGAAACCCTTGTAATTTCATTATGGCCATCCGTCCACCTGTTACCGAGTTAGAATTTCTACATTTTTAAACTTATGAGAATTAAAATTTGCACGTAAATGTAACCCATGTGAAGTGAGGGATAGTGCGTGTTTTTTGTCATTTCAATAGTTCATTAAAAATTTTGATTAAGACTTCATTTACAGTTTTTCATTTTAAGGTACGTTTGAAAAACACTAAACTTTAAATTGACACACATATATCCCTTCTTCCAATTATCTAATAGTACGTTTAAAAAATTGTTAATACTAATATTTTGTCAAAACTTACAAATTAAATTATTTTGGTTAAATTGGGTCAAAGTTTTTGGGAAATATAGAAGCTAGAGAACTTTAATTTGTGAATACTCTTAGAAATACCTTTAGAAATAGGTGGCTTGTGGTAAATATGATAGTCATAATAAGGCCACATTTAAATTTCATTCAAGCATGGAAATTATAAACCACAATAAAAAAAATTGTTGAAGACAGATTCTGCATTTTCTTTTAATATCTAGTTCGAGTTTTTTCCCCTCTGAAACATTCTTGTCACTTTTATTTGAATTTAAGATAGCGTTTTACGAAATAGAAATATCTTTCATTTTCACTTAGAACTCATAATCATTTTCCCAATTAAACTTAAATGGTAAATTCAGTATGATAATTCATTATCGAAATTTTCCCGTTACTCACGTGTTTTATTATCGAATTAAGTTGCCACTACTTAATATCTTTCTTTTTAAGGCCCCGGAGCCTGAGAATCCCCCCACCTTCCATTTTCCTCTTCTTTTCTTCCAACTATATGTTTGGGAAATGTAAAAAAAATCTAGATACTAGCATTTGATTAGAATTTACGAATAAAAATAATTCATTTACCTTGTATCAAAGATATACACAAATGCTGAATCCTACCATTGTGCTTATTCCAACAGGCACTTGGCCGGTTTAATTTGTGGTGTAAATTAGTAGTTTCCTTTATTGATTTCTATATTGACCTGGGCTAAGGTATACGATTACTGCTTTTCATATAATTTAAATGAAAGTAGTAGCTAGTAGTAGTAGTATTAATAGTAGGAAAATGTTAATAAAAGTTTCTGAAAAATGTTAGGAAAATTATTTGAAAATCACATTGAAACCCATTTTTAAATCATAAACGAATATCATCCTAGTAACAAATATTATTCTCGGCACAATGACGTACACTTTAGTCGCAGACTAAAAGCGATGAGTGATAGTGCTCCGGCATTCATTATTCATTAGGGTTCAAACATGCAATTTTCTGTCATAATTATGATGTTAAAATGAAAGCCAGCAAAAAACGTAACCAGTTATGGAATTTCCCTTAATCGAAAAGTTAATTTGAATATGTTTTGTTGAATTTTAAATAAAAAAGTTTTTGGCGATATCGTTACCCCCGTACGTGATACTGGTGAAAGATACTTGATGTCATTAACGCAAAGTATCGATAACGTGAATGTGTTTGGAGACAATCAATAAGAAAAAATTTCACACTTTAAAGCAATTTAATTTCAATAATTTTACAATCCAATAATAATATGGCAATAAAATATTGATACATTTTTCATTAATTTCATAAGATAAAAAAAAATGAATTAAATGTTTGTTTTAAAGTTTTATGTATGTCTAATAAAATATGCAATAATTGAAAAAAGAAAAAATATAATGAAAGCTTTAAGTCATATTATATCCACGAAGATATTTCACTGCATTACTTTCCATTAATATGGAGATTTTCTTAATACAAAATTGATAAAACATCACCTATTTAACTGTCAAATCTTGTTTTCCGGGCAATAAGTTACATATTTTCTCAAACATTTTGTCACACAAATTGAGAAATCCTAACTTCGTAAGTCCATTAGTTAGTAAGGTAAAAATAAAAAAAAATCGAGATAGTGAAAAGAGCAACTTCGGGAAAAATTAAAATATTTTGTCTTTCTTATTATTTGTCTATATTCTATCTTTTTTGATGACTTTATTTTCTTTATTACATTTTGAAAAAGTATGTGTGCGCTGAGGTTTATTCGCCAAGTGAATATTATTAGGTTGTACGCAAATACCTACAAAATATCTTATTTGTTTCGGTTTTAACAATTATGTGATATGTCTGATAAACAATTAACTTCAGTCAATATGAACCATAATTTGTTTTAAGAACTTGGTTTCCCTTAGTATTACATTTAATTGTGTTTTTTTATCTACAATTT
Source organism: Druceiella hillmani (assembly GCA_039881145.1). Taxonomy (NCBI): domain Eukaryota; kingdom Metazoa; phylum Arthropoda; class Insecta; order Lepidoptera; family Hepialidae; genus Druceiella; species Druceiella hillmani. The sequence continues at coordinate 25,838,104 of JAYKKI010000004.1, read as the reverse complement.
ACTCCTAACTCTTCGTTCACTTATTTCATTTTTTAAAATTATATACATCTGTTACTATTACATATGTTAAGTGCAAATATTAAATATTCTTGCACCCGTAAATATTACACATTCATGGAATATACTTTTCTCAATAAAAAATTAAAATATCCGCTAATCGATTACATTTCTTTAGCTCGAAATCATAGTAAATGGTTGATAAATGTACATGCTATAAAACACCTCCGTAATTTTTTTCAGTGAAAATGTAATTGTGCACCGCAATGTTATTGAGACTTCAAAAATCAGAATCAAAAATTGATGACATGTGTTCCCGATATATTCCCGAGAAACAGATTCGATTCAAAAAATTTAATACGATGTTGTTTGTACATTATAGCAATGTAGGTATGTGCAAAATTAATAAAGAGCGTAAACATTTTTGTAAATAAATATCTATGTAAATATTAGTGCTACTTTATAATAATCTAATGTAATACCGGTGTACTAGCTAGATACCGTGGTGAGCGGCCGATAAAAGTGTAAACATCACTAAATTTGTTTAAAATTTTTTGTGAGCGAAATGAAAATTGGTGATTCAAGCTTACGGAAACGGGAAGGAATTTGATACCTCCATGATAATTATGAGCAAAGGAGGGAGCGCGTACAGAATCATTATTGGCGCGTTTCAAATTCATTTGCTTCCAACTAGCCACAAGCGTTTTTATATAAATGGACAAAGAAACTATTTCTATTTTATTTTAAATTTATTTGTTCCCAACTGGCAACATGCGTTTTCACACAATTCTACAAACATACAATTTCTATGGTATCTTCCTTAGTCTGCTACTCAAATAATGAGAATTTACTTTTGAATAATCAGATTCTGTTCTCCTATTTGCTTGCCATAATTCCTGATAAGACTTGGGAATATGTTATTAAAGCAAAAACGAATGCCGATGTAGTTACTATGTTCTACTGTACGTAGTTCAAAAGAACGGTTTTCAGATACGATGATTTTCTTTAGAGGATCTTAATGTGCGTGGCCTTAACGATTTTAAAAAGTTTAACTATTTTTTTTAATTGTTATCCTAGCCAATCATAATATTTCTAAAATAATTTGAATTTTATTCAAAATACTGTAAAAATGATATAATTAAAGCAAAGAAAACGAATGGAAAAAAATTAATATGAATCTGTCAATTGGTATATTAACAGATTCTTATTAGTTTTTTCCAGCTCAGGTATATTCGCAGCGCAGGTAAAAATATAAGTGCCATATTAAAGCAGGAGATAAATAATATTTCATGTCATAAATCCTCCTCTATTGACGATATAAGCAAATAAACTCTTAAGAGCATGTGAAATTTATAAAATCCAATGTGCAAAATCGAAATATATTATAATCGAAATATATTATATGCGTTAGATATTCTAAGTTAGGCTGAAAAGTGTAAAATAATCAAAATACTTCACGTATAGAAATACAAAAAAAAATTTAGCCTAAAAGTTACGGTTGTCATGTAACGTAGAGTATCATTTGTCTATATTTATTTCCCGACGATTATATTCGGGTTGAAAATGACACGTGGATCAATGCTTATTTAGGAATCGACTGAAGTACTCAAATGTGCTTAAATATTTTTTTTTTAATTTTACAAACGTAATTATTAAACTTGAAATGGTTTGTTGATTATAATGAAATTGTAATCAAACCGTAACAAAAACACAAGTTACAATAACGAACAAAACAAAAACAAACAAGTAAGAACTTGGACATGAATTTTTTGTAATAAATCATGATGATTTTACCAGCGACTTTTATAAAATAGCTAGGACTATAAATTAAAGGAGCTAAATGTAGACATAGAATTTATTATATGATAAAGGTAAAATCACGGAAGAAGGTCGGTGAAAAAGTTAGAGCGCTATTAAATAATGATTTTGGTGGAAATCTTTAAAACACAACGGACGACGTGTTATATGTACATAGACGAAATTAAATAAATCAAGGTCGGTTCGTAATTAATACTTGTTCGTGTTGTTTTTAATATGTTCAATTTAAATAGGAAAACCAAATTAATATATTTTTGCAAGTAAACACTTGAATAATTTATTTTATATATTGTATATATTTTGCGAATTTTGAGAGTTAGCACAGCCCAGAAAGTAAATTTGTATATTTGAAATATATGATATATTAAATTACAAAAAGGGTTCATTTTAATGACTTGTCAATAAAGATAATATTAAATGTGAGGACAAACATTTCTTAAAAAAATACTTTATAAGCTTGCATATTATGTAAAATAACGTTTAAAAACTCGTTCAATAAACACGAGACAATTTTCCACAACTTAATTATCCCTACGTCAAAATTTGTAAGTTGGGTGCTCAACTTTTTAAAATTAGCTGCCTACATTTTATTTATGCCTTGACATAAGAGATATCCATCTTCGGGCTATCTTTAACGTCCTGCTCGTACCTTCAGTGCTTTTAATTTAATGATGCACTCATAAATATAATAGATCGATAATTTTTTGCTAGTTATGAGTATGTCACAAAATCTTAAATATATTATCGTTATTTTTTAATGACAACAATGTAATATATACAGACGGACACTAGATTACATTAGGGCAAGAGAGTAATCAGGGCATTAGTTGCTCAAATCCAATAGTAGAGGTGTAGAGAGCTGGAATTATCTCTTTGAAATATTGATGGAGCTGGGTTCTAATTAGCTTGTGGTATTTAATAGGGTGGTATGTAATATATTGTTTGTTATATTTAATATATTTTTAGGGCTATTTAATAATAAGATTGAACTTGTCATATTATATTCACATTATCAAAAGGAGCATATATTTATATGTATATATTTTTTTGGATAGTTACTCTGATATTATTTACGTCGATTTTTTTTTCATTATTTGTCTGAAATTAGAACCTTTTCTTTTCCTAATACTAAGTCTTCCTCAATCGAGTTCTAAATTAGTTCATTTAATCGATCATGAAATGTGATTAAAACACAGAGTAAAATGTATAGAATGAAATATTTATAGCGGTTTGGGTTATAAAAAATTACCTTTAAAATTTACAATAGAACAAGAGTGTTAGTTTAATAGTTCGGATATGTGCATATACTTTCAAAAGGTACTGAAAATATTCCTCCCATAATTTCAATAGCGTTATTCATATTATAGCCCCATTAATAACCTAGTCTCTACACTTTTTCTTGGGAAGCAAACTTTTAGTTTTTCTTTTTTACAGAAAACTTTATGGTATACTTACATTTTTGTCACGTTGCATTTACTCTAATACGTAAATAAAAATTAAGATAATTTTTCAATGATTAGATTCTTGCAGCACTTAATAGTACGTATTAGTTAAAACTCGATGTAAAAAGTTAAAACTATATCAAATATTTGAGACAAGTTCAATTTCCTTTTTCCAAATGAATACCTGTCCTTACTCATTATAAAATTTATCCTTTTAATAATTTAACCTTGAATTACTTTGTGAAATAACATGTAATAAAAATGTGTTATCTAATTTTCTTTCCTTACATTACAATGTTTTTGGTTAGATCGTTTTTACACCGCACTCCTTCATTTGTACCCGTTATCTATTTGTACTTTACCCGCATATTTTCGGTAATGATCTCATTCTAACAGACCCTTAATTATCTCACGTAAATTTCTTAATGATCTCATTTTACTTTACTTTCATGATTCTGCAAAATGTAATTATTTCGCTACGTAATTACCTTGGTCTGGAGTGGGTATGCAGTGAAGGTATAACAGTTAAGCCATCATTGCTTAATTTAATGTTACATTTTTTTACAATACAATGAAACTACATCATGTAGTATTATTTCTACTTTCTTCAAGTTCTTTACCACGACCTAGGTTTCGTTGTATTACAAAATTTTTAGCTATTACCAAAGATTGTATGAATTGGCAAAGATGATCTGATTGATTGATCTTTGCTAATAGCTCACATGAAGATGTTGTAATACAACGAAACCTAGGTCGCGGTAAAGAACTTAAAGAAAGTAGAAATAATACTACATCACGTAGTTTCATTTTATTGTGAATAATGAATTTCTTCAAAATTAACGCCAAATATATTCAATATGTTACATTTTTTCTTGAATATGTTTTGTATGAACAATCAAAACTAATTTATTTTCAAATCGAAACATATCAAGTAAGTTTCAAGAAGCAATTGTATTATGGAAATGTTTTTTTTTGATTCACTAATTTAATGATGGAACATCAGGTGACTACCTATATCAATGGGGGTTTTGTTATGATAAACTTTAAAAGTTACTTACGAAACTAAATGCTTTATCCTGAAGCTTTAATTAACAACCTTGCTCGGAGCTAATTTTAATTATAAATATTTTTGCCATAAAAACCGCAAAAGAATAAAAGTTGTGACCGTAAAACATTTTGCTTCTGATGCAAATAGGCTAAGCTAGATGTTATGAGCTTTGCATAGCAAGTTCGTGCTCCCCATTTAGTTAACTCAAAAATGTACTGAAATAATGAATTTTTTGGACGAACTTTTAATACGGCCTTTAAACTCTCAAGAGATAAATTCTGAAAATCAATGAAATCGGTTTCTTTCATTTAATTGGTTGTTTACGTCGTATTCCCAGTTATGTTATTGTTAAATTATTTTACTAATTTATACTAATTTTGACACTCTTTTTTAATCTTTTGAGAGTAGAATTCATAGAAACAATAGACTAAATATGTTGGTCAGATATTTTTTTATCCTTCAGGTTAGCAGGCATTTTAATTGATTTTTTCCATGGAAACTTTAATTATTTTACCACATTAAATACTGAATTTTCAAAAATACTTAGTTTTGTTTCAGTTAGTTTCTTCGCCAACAGTAAATGTTAAATTTCATGATTCTGGAATTAATAGATTCAGATTTATACTGACACGCCAATGTATCAGACCAGAGCAAATAAATTATAATTTCTGATAAAACAAATAATCATAAAGATTATATATAAACTTACCGTCTTATGTGTAATCAAACATTAAAAGATACTGAGCAACTATGCTATATTAGCTGGAATAGTCAAATATTTCCTATTAAAATTTCAAAGTTATTTAGTTTAAATTTCACTTTAAAATTGTATTGGACAAATAATCTCACAAAAGAAGAAAAATATAGACCCAAATAGCTAACTGTTTCAAAGAGCTAACTGTCCAAAATTCTATAAAATAACAGAAACAAAGTAAACAGCATGCTCTTTAATTTAAATACCATTGCGGAAACCGAGTCACAATACGTTTTATAATACATTGTTCATTACTGCCTTAAGAAATAAATAGGAAAAATAGCAAGTTATATAGCCTTATATCATTTATTTCAGATTCTTTAAATATTTAGCGAAGACGGTTTTGTTTCATAGTAAACTTGTGAAAATTGCTGAGCGGAAATATTTATTTTAATAATGTCCACCTCTTTTAATGCACCTCTTTTAATGCTGTCATTATAATTATTCGTGGTATATGTGAATTTTAGATGACAAATCGATAGTTTCAACTGTTTTTTTATTTCTGCTTATTATCGGTATATTTAATTTGATATGAATCTGACGTATATGCGTAATTTTTAAAGTAAAAAAGGAATCCTGATAAGGTCACACATGTGTTCATTTATATGTTTGCCACCATAATTTTTCTCACAAACGATTTGAGAGAGAAATTTAAAATTTGAATTGTGAAAATCTTCTGTAAGACAGTTTTAGAAATGTTGCTAAAAATGACCATAAAAAATATTCTCTCCGCCTTCCAATCTCATAAATTTGTAAAGTCAAAATTATAACAGCTAGCTGACATTTTACCCTCGTACTTTGGAAACATTTAGTAGAACCTATAAAAATAGCGCCAATAGAAATGTATCTACATTTTACTGAAAAACTACAGCGAGAATAGTGAACATCATAATTTTATAGATATTTATCATAATTACACATTTTTAAAAGGTTCAAAAAGAGGAAATTTTGTTAGAACTCGCAAGGCTATCTTCATTTCAAATCACCAAAAATTAAGAAATATCTTCTGGACAAAACTAGTTATTAATGAGCGATAATTTCATAAACGTTGATAATTTCGACAAATTTTTTTTTCCATAAAGATGTCCGTAATTGGTGTAATTTAAATTGAGTTTTCGCGAAATTAGTATTCAAAATTACATTAGCCCCATAAGTGTATATCATGTTCCTCTTTCCAAAATAACTTTGTTCATGAAAAAAAACTCTAATAAATAAATAAATCACATATTACGTTTGATATTTGTATGATCACCTACTGACCTAAATTGCATCCATGATAACCCTTAAAATTTTGATTGATTATATAAAATTAAACCGCACGTTTCGATAATAATCTGAGTTTCCTAGTTATCAATTATAATTTTATACTTGTGATTCGAATTTTTTTTCGATTATGATATAAATAGTTTTGTTACGTAATTATTACAATTATGGATTTCTAAGATAATCTACATGTGCAAATATCATTAGACAATTGAAGATCACATATTTCGAAAGAATAAAGTAGTTTTAAGATTATTTGACATAGAAACGACAAGTGTAATGAATATGTTATGAAAAGTTAGCTTCTGGAAAAAACGTGGCACGTGTAAGTTGATAAATTTCATTGTCATTACATGTTCATGAAGAGGGAAAGAAAGGAATTTCATAAAATTTGTTATATTTGTTCATATTACCAACTACTACAGTCTTACTGAAATATTAGTGTAACCACAGAAGTTCTTATTAAAAATGCTTACTTGTAGTTCATTGACGTACGTCGAATAAACATAAATTATTTTTGAATACAAAATGTTGTTGGATGAGTATTTTTTGAGGTTATAAAACAAATTATCAAAACATTTCCGAGTTATCGGTCGGTTAACATGTTTATTTCTAAGTTCGATTATACTGGATACAGTATCCATAGTACTTAGAAATATATATCTTAGCCTATTAATACGTATCAAATAATATGTATCAAATAATATTTTTTTCTATAAACTTAAAAATAAGTCCATGACTGTATATAAAACGTAAATATAGTAAATTTTTTATTTATAATAATAACTTATATAATAGTATTGATATGAAGCCGTTAATCTTTTAATAATTTTAAGTTTGTGAAAGAACATAAAATGGAATAGCGCTACAATATTATAGCCAAATTTTATATATGTATAATAATAACTTATATAATAGTTTTGATATGAAGTCGTTAATTAATTATTTCATTATTCTCAGTTTTATAAAATTAATATAAAACGAAATAGAGTTTCTGAAAATCAGCCGGCTCTGATTTTAAGAAAATTTAGCCTTGCTAAAATTAGATTATAACGTGATTACATTCAACGCGCGAGATAATTACACGAGGTAGGGAAGCTGCCAAATAATTTTGGCTGCTTGCCTACTAAGTAGGCTAATGCAGTGATCCGGACACTTCTACTTTACCTATGGAGGGAACACAAATATATTGCAAATACTTAAAACCTGTCAAATACAAGTAGACCTCCCACTACGAGGGTCTCATACCTACTTAGGTACTTATAAAATTTAAAACATTTAAGATTTCTATATAAAACATTTCTACTAAATTATTTATAAACATTAATACTAATTTGCACCGTATTGACTTATTACATAGTATATTTCCAACAAAGTTAGAAATATCGTGAATTTCTCATCTATTTTCAGATTATTCAGTTTTCCTTCAAACTTTTTGGTTTTCCTGTAATCTGTTACTTTTATTTTAGTAAGTTCGGTAATCAAGGAGGATTAATTTTTTTTCCACCTCGGTGCACACCTTTAACAGTACCGTAAAAATAATAGAGGTAACTAATCCTTTCAAAAAACAGTAGGTTCCCCATGTTTCATAGGTATATAAGAGTAAAGAAAAGAAGTGTACCTTATTGAACCCTTCTAAAATCATTAAATAAATATTTTTAAATATTAATTAATATTATAGAGGCGCAGTAAGTGCCTAGTTTTATGTTTCTACGTCAAAGAGTTACTGAGAAAAACGTCTGCAGCCGAAAACATACAAGTGAAGAATCTTATTCCGTTTTCCCTCTAAGGTACGAAACCCTGAAGTATAATAGAAAATGCTTTGAAAGTAATGGATACGTGCACGCATTTAGTCTAAAGAAGAAAAAAATTCAGAATATGATTGGGCGGAAGTTTAATTCACAGCGGTCTGAAAATTATGTAAAATTTACATTTCTTTAGTTAGCATTTTTTCTGCTGCGTAGATATTTCGTATTAAATATGTGTAAGTCATGTTGTTAATTAATTTTGATAAATTTAAAATCATATCAAATTCATTATATCATTTAATATGTTTAAAACTAAAACAACAGCGAAATTCGTAAATTCTTCACAAATATATTAAATTATGTAACGTTAATTCGCAAGGAACAATTCTGTAATGTATTTTTCATAATTAATAAAAATATTTGAGACTGGCATTTCATCGATACTGGAAAATAAAATATTTTTATTTACGATTATGGAACGTTATGTTTCTTTTTGCGGATGATTTTTTCAATTAACTTTTTATCTGTATATGAACCACGGAGAAAACGAAAACCAGAAATTCTAATTTATTGTATGGCACATTTGTAAAGAAAGTACTTTTGAAATAATAAAACTTTTTTTATACGGATTATTTAAAAGATTTAAAACATATTCATCCGTACTTGAAAAAATAATTGAATATTATGTTCGACCTAGATAAAATATAAAATTTATAAAGAAAATGTTTTTTGTGTGACCAAAAGATTTTGTACGTATATCCAATCCTTTATACCATCTACAACTATCGATTATAACAAAACACTAAACATACAGTTACATATCTTCACGATTTCCTATGTCGTAGGGCAGAGCGGAGTCTCTGATTTTTGGGTTAAAAATTAGGAATATCATCATACGGACATCGAGTGAGTGTATTTTGTTTTCAACATCATCCCTGTTAATAGCCTTAGTTTAAAAAAATTAACTATTCTATATAGATTTTTAGTTATCCAACATTTAAAAATAAATTCGTGGAAGGGATTATTTGTGACAAAATTATAGGGGTCGAATGAGCCATGTTCAAGTGATTTCTTTATTTTTGTGTCGATATTTGGTTACACTGTTAATATTATGTTATGTGTAACGTGGTTAAATACTAAGCCAAATTATTCCTTGCCATGTATTTAGTCACGGTATGCGTGAATCTTTTGATATTAACTAATATTCTTTTTATTTTAGGATGCTCACTTACATAAAAAAACCGAACATGCTAATATCAGTAAAGTTTTGATACAACGAGCTGTAGATCAAGTCATCAATGGAGCAAGTATCTGTAAAGTGGCTAAAGATAACAAAATAGACAGAACTACGCTTTCGAGATATGTTAATAAGTTAAAAGTTAAGGAGTACACAAATGCACGCCAAGTTTTTTTTCAGTTGAACAAAAAAAATATTAAAATACTATCTTCTAAAAGTGGCATCTATATTTTATAGTTTAACATCATCTGATATGCATGGGCTTGCTTATGAATGTGCCGTTAAATATAATCGAACAATACCTGACAGTTGGTAGATAAATAAATCAGCTGGAAAAGATTGGCTAACCGCTTTTCTGACAAGGAATAATGAACTGTCTATCAGAAAACCAGAACCAACCAGCTTAGGAAGGGCGACATGATTTAATAAAACAAACGTCAGTTTTGTTTATGACAAGCTGGCCGTAGTTATGGACAAGTATAAATTTCCGCCTTCAAGGATATGAAACCTCGACGAGACTGGTGTGCCAACAGTCTTGAAACCAGGCAAAATAATAGCAGTTAAAGGTAGGCATAACGTCCTGTAACGTTGGGTGAACGTGGCACTAACGTAACTGTAATACGATTCGTGTGATTCTTATATTTCCTCAGAAGAAGTTTAAAACCACTTTATCGCAAATGGACCACCTGAATGTATAGAACGCCGTAATGAAAGTGATTGGGTAACTGATGACGAGTTTTTTTATTTTATGCAACACTTTATTAACCATGTAAAACCAACATCAAAATCTCCAGTTCTATTATTGTTGGATAACCAGAAAGCAACAAACAACAGGGAAAAAGAGAAGTTGTGCTATTTTTGCAGATACTCCCGAGAAAGACGCATTTAGTTTAGAACAATTTAAAAGAAAAAATAAAACTAGCAAGAAGATAGATAAGTCCAAGAAAATTGCAGTGAAAAAAGCAATTTTGAAAAATTCCTCTGTCCTATAAATAGAATGCCTCTGGTAAGCAAATTAATAAAAAGGTCAGTAAGAAGAATAAAAAGAAAAATATAAAGGAAACACAACTTCCGTCAGACACAGAAGAGGACGATTATTTTTGTCTTATGTGTACCGAGTTTCAAACAGTCTCCCAGGACCAAAGTAGATACAGTGCACTAGTTGCCAAGAATGGGCTCACATTTTGTGCGCTTGTGGTGCCAGTGCAGTTTATGTTTGCATTAACTGTGACAGTGACTAAACTAATTACGTTACTTTTTTTAAATTAGAAGTTCAATTAATTTTGTTTTTTTTTTTATTACAAAATTTTATTTTTGTTTGAAAGATTTTGTTTCTATAATTCATATTTTTTTTTGTTTTACAGGTAAATCAATACATAAATAAGTATGTTTTAGTTTGCAAAGCTTTGAATAACCCATTGACTTATGTGACCCCTTTGGGTAGTTCATTAATCTCTATGGGGTCTAATGAGCCTTATGCCATTTTTCAGTGCAAAGCCAATTTAGTATAGTAAACAACGGATTTGCCACACTTGTTTCTTCCTAATATGTGGTCAAATAAATAAACTACTGACTTAAGATTAACTCATTTTTATTTTTTTCTTTGAATGGATCCTACGCTGATTTGACCAAAATCCTGATCAAGTGACCCCGCTCTGCCCTATGAGCATCTCGCATCATCATCAAAATCACCCCTTAGAATCTCAAAATTTAAGAAGTAAAGTATCTTTGTAATCACATGCAGCCCTAATTAAGTGAAATTAAAGACAAGTTTTCCACAATCTGATACAGATCCTACAAGTAGTTTCACAATATCTTGATTAAATTTAAAATACCCTCACACACATTCATAGTATATTAATTGTTACTGGACATTTCTCAGCTCTAAACGCCCCTTTACGTACGATACTAAAGAGAATATCAAGAGATACAGTGTAAATAACAAGTTTTCAGTAATAAACAATGACATTTACCTCTTTATACTTTGCCTCTGTCACTCTGTCTCTGCACAAAGTGGCTTCAATTGTTAATCGCTGTGGGGTGTAAAAGCACGATCGAAAACTTTGTTGCTATTAAGCTTCTTGTCATTGTTGAGTCTGGCCGTAGCAATGTGATGACAGGCATAACGCTGACTGATCTTTATGTGCTCAACAGAATATTTGAAATGTCATTTAATAATTATTTTACATCAGTTTAGTAACTCGAGTATCTGTAAAATTTTTACATATATTGTTAGGTAATAATTAGCAAGAATATCGATAATTTGAGAAAAAAGAATGGAAAGTCTAGATCTAATTCTTTTTCCTTGAAATGAATTATCAAATGTTATAAAAATTATCATAACATCTAAAGTACTGAATTTATGTCTTCTTGGCTCCCGTTATAGTGTATGTAAAGTCTTGATTTTAATTAAGAAACAGTTGAGTAACACAAAATATGAAGTCGTCGGTGGGTTTAAGTAAAAAGAGAAAGTCATGCTTTTCGCTATTTAAATCTGTGAATTGAGTTTTGACGTATCATTAGTTGTATTTCGAATTTTACCATTTCTACATGAATCATAACTTCATTTCGTCGGGCTGTCTTTTGCAGTCTGTTTGTCTTAAGTTACTTATGTTAAATTACAAAGTAAAGTGTTGAACTGGAAATATATTCTGACTTTACAGGTTTTTTATTTATGGTATTTATTTAACATGTTTTATACAAAGTATAAAACATGTTAAATAAAAAAAATCGAAAAGAATACATTTAAATGAAAAGTTGGTGATAAGATATGTACTTGTAAAGTCATCGCCCTTAACCGCTTTAACTGTCAAATTATACCTACAAAAGTCAAAATATATCTTCCTGCACGCGAAATAAGTTTAATATGGCATGATTCTAATATATGCTAAAGAGTAACGGTTTCAAGAAATTATATTTTTCGGTGTACGTACTACACTTTCATTGTGGACTTTATTATGTTGCATTGTTATCTAAAAAAAAATAAAGCACTGGTTAGATTTGTTATTGTATCAAAATGCTTATTAGAAGTTATTACTCTTGAGAAAAAAATTAATTGAAAATTTTGTTTTGAGTCTCGATATCTTGATATTTTATTTAAATTTTTCTTTCGTACGCTTTCTGTCCCCGCTATTTCATTATTGTATTTTATACGTGATGTAGCTCTATAACCACGCCTCTTGGCAACAGTTCATTTGTTTACTTAGCTTATAAAATAATAAAATACTTACAGACGATAATTTAAGTAATATTTTAATAAATTCAAGTTTTTAGACAAAATACTTATATTTAACTAAAGCAAATATTTGATCAAATATTTAAAGCACTTTGCATGCAACAACACCAACATGTTTGCAACAACATGTTTTTTTACGAAGAATTAAAGCAAGTAATTGTAAGACAATATGTTTTATAACACTATTGCTATAGACAATAACTCGTTATTTATAAATGAATTAAAGGAAAATATAAAAAATAATACATCCCATTAAAATATATCCTTTTCGTTAACAGATTTAATTTTCCATACTGTTCAAGAAACACTCCTAGAAGTTCTGTCCTTTTTCAAAAGTTAATATTCATTATTTCTGAAACTAATTACTCGTCGCTACTCATACAGAATATAACACAAGTGTAGCTTAAAATGTTTCACCGCTAACAATAACTCCCATATAATCTTTAACAAATCGACTTTTTAACAGTTCATGTCACAATCATATTTCCAATTTCATTATGATAAATAAGTTACTAATTAAGCTTATATCTAAAAGGGTGCCTTTAGCATCTAAACCTCTCTAAATTCAGATCTGTTAATTTTTTAGTCGATCTTGAGTCATTAACATAAGATATTGTTATTATCACAGGTCAACAAAAAAAATTATTTTTTTGTGTGTGTTATTTAGTAAACATTTTCTGTTTGTATATATCGAAAATTAAGCAGAAACTCCATAAATATTAAATAGAGTTTGCTTTTATACCTTTATATAATGAAAAATAAATATACGGTGTTTTGGCAGATTTTTTGAGGAGCCGTTGCATTTAAGATGCAAGAGAGGGGTGAGGGGGGACTGTGGGTATGAAGCGGGAAGTGGCAGACTAATACCGTATTGTGCGCATGAGCATTGCAAAGTGATAACTTATTTTATGTGTCGCGAGGTTTAAAAATGTCGTCCAAATAGTGTAAAAATGACGTGGTCTCTTTTTGCTATCGCAAATATCTAGTAATTGTGATCGCATCACCATCTATTGAACCACATCTCATTAATTCAGAAGAGTTTAATTACTTAGTAAGAGATTTAAACCTACCTGAACTTAAAGCAGAAATATTGGCTTTGCGGCTAAAACAGTGGAATTTGCTCAAGAACAATGTTAAAATAAGTGACCAAAGAAAGCAATATGAATACAAAAGAAATACCAAAACTATACAATTTTAGAGTTTTTTTGTATTCTTTTTTGTATTTTTGGGTTTTATATATGCCATCTTTTATAATTAAAGTTAATAAAAATAAATAATTCAAAATTTGTTTGCTTTTAAAAATAATAAAAATTAAAAATAGAGCTTTTTCATAAAATTTTAAATTTCGTTCTGGTAAATACAAAAGCAAACTTTATTAGATAAAAATATTTTCTCTTTCTTTAGTTAGGCATAAGTAATCAAAATACAGAGGTACAGAACTCAGACTCAAAATTAACGTTGACCTGTGTTACAATTCATTGCAAATGAACATCTCGACAGGACTTTTAAATGACTGATGCTCCCCCCGTTTACAAAACATCTGATGTCGAATATGCCAGAATTTTTTTAAACACTTCACTGTTGAAGATGAACCTAGGCAAGTACCTCACTATTTTGTGATAAGGCGTAATATAATTAACCGCCGGATAAAAAATATTTCTAGTGTTTAACACTGTTGAGTTTGTTGCAAATAAGAGTCAAATATTTTACTTCTAATGCAAACGTGTAAAATTAAAATTATTTTAAAAACAGTTTTAATGAACAAATATCCCAAACTCAACACGAAAGATTGTGTGACTTAAATATATTTTTATGTCGTTAATTAATAAGCGGACCATGTTAAATTAATTTACATAATACCCTCTAATTTTTTTACATAATTACAAGTAATAGAGTTTTCCAATTTCCTTTTACTATGATCACTCTAGTGAGTCTTGTTCTAATAAAGCGGTTAATTTTTCAATCATTTTACAAAATAACGTCCCATTTACAGTCGCACTGGCGAACGTTACGCACTAACAATAAGTATGAAAGTCGGGTAGCAATTTTAGAAATGACCTTTTGAAAAATTCCTTATTGTTTGGTAACTGGACTTGCAATAAATACATGAATATTAATTACGTGTCGTGATGATTTTTCAATTTGCAGCCAGGAAATTCATCAGCAATTCCAAAAATTGTTTAAATTTTTTACATTTTACCTGCTAATAAGAGATTTTTTGTATGCCACTATTGAAATAAAACTCAAATTTTACTTAAGGAGTTATAAATGCTTTTGTTAAGAGTTTATAAATGCTTTTTAATATCACATATGTTTTCTTGAATATTCTTCAAATAATTTTTTTAGTAATTTTATTTTTAAGTAAATAAGAAATAGTCATCCTTAGACCGTACTGTAGGTGAAATTATCCTTTAGCAAACAAAACTTCAAAGTAAAAAAAAATAGATCGATACTATTTAATTTAATTGTAATAAAATATCGAAGATGATAGTTATAAATAACCATTATATTAAATAGTGACCTTCAATGGAAAATTAAAAAGTGTCTAGACCTATGAAACAATGTATTCGTCTTATTACGAAGACACCTTAATTTGGTTACAATTATTTTAAAAACAAATAAAAGTGACGAGAGTAAAAATCTACTGCCACGAAAACTTTTTACTATAAATATTATCATTTTAAAAAATAAACAATCACTTTTATCTGACGGAATGTTAACCAGAAGAAGATTACATAAACATCTTTGATAATCCCAGCTACTACAAATTTGCTGTTTCTGACAATTTCATTTACCCTTACGAAAGAATTCAGTTCTTTAAAGAAAAAAAGAAATATTTCAAAGGATTTCCTCAGAAAAGTTTCAATTTGTCTGTCGAAACATAGTACCATAATAATTTTGTAGCTTTGCTATAATATTGGTACCTATTACCATATAATGACTTTATTATTTTACTGGATTTCGTTAGTATTAGAATGTATGAGCGAAGCAAAATATATGATAACACATCATTTAAAGTAGTGTAATACTATGGTAATCTTGTCCATGAATAAGCCTTAGAGATCTTCTTCGGGTCTCTTTCGGGCACGTGACTTTATTCTCTGTAACTAACATCACACTTCTTTCTGCAAAAATGAATGTCCTGAAATTAATATGTACCTAGTATTTGCTGGCTTATAAATAGAACGTGAGTGGAAAGTATTCCTGTTAGAATGATCGTCAGTAATTTCTATATAATGAAAAATGTTTAGGAGAAAATTTATTTTTAATAACAGAAAAGATTTCAGAAATTAGCTACATCAGTTTCCTTCAACGTTAAAGAGTATAAATTTATTATTTATAATTAAGGAAATTTCCAAATGTAGGCCATTTGGAAATTTCCTTAATTATAAATAACTAAATTCCTTAATTATAAAATACTAGGTAATATTCAAATCGTAGCAACTTGAACAAAAAATTTCTGACTGAACGTTGGAGTTGAGCTTTGAGCACATATTGAAATGTAGCATGTATTTCTGCCACCGAACTTTGTGAGAAGATCGCGATTGAAACGAAGTACAAAATGTATAAAATATAATTTAATAAATTCATTGCTAAATAAAGTTTGGCGGAAGATGTTGCATATTATTAAGATAAAGACGAAAAGTTTGGTTTAATAGCATAGTTTGCAAATCAGACTCTAGGCGATATGTATGGATCTCTCTCAGAGAACTTCGAAATGTATCTCTACCAATAAAATATTTTGTATTTATTTTGAACTAGATTTAATTAATTTTATATTAAGTGACTTTGATATCAGCATTTCTTCAAAAGACAAAATAAGCTTCACAAAGTTGCTTAATTATACTTGTAAGTATTATAATATCGGTTTTAGCAAATTAAAATATTTCATCAGAGTTATTTATGACTTTCTTGTTATTGATAACTTATCTACTTTAAATTGTTATAAATTTTTTGTGACTGATTTATTAAATTGCATATTTAACGCTTATTATAGAACCGTAATGAGGAAATAAAAAATTTACACATTAATAAAATAATTAGATGATATAAAAAAGGAATATTTTGACTAGATAAAGACAAACAATAATTGGTACACAAATTGCACAACAACAAATTACTTAAACCCTCATGCTCATCACTTCCCATCATCAACTTGAAATTATTTTTTTCAATGTGAATATCAAGGCTAGATGGTACTGAGACCCGACCGCGTGTATAATCGTAAACAGAGAGAAGATTATTTTGCAAAAAGGACCCTTAGCACGTCCTGATTACATAGGTCAACAACAAAAAAAAAATTGTTTTGAGTCCGTTATTTAATAAATATTTTCTGTTTGTATACATTAAAAATTAAGCAGAAACTCCATAAATAATAAATAAAGTTTGCATTTGTACCTTTATGTAATGAAAAATAAACATACGGTGTTTTGGCAGATTTTTTGAGGAGCCGTTGCATTTAAGATGCAAGAGAGGGAGAGGGGGGACTGTAGGTATGAAGTGGGAAGTGGCAGACTGACACGATAGTATGCGCATGAGCATTTCAAAGGAATAACGTATTTTATGTGTCGCGAGACCTGAAAATGTCTTCCAAAAAGTGTAAAAATGACGTGAACTCTTTTTGCTATATTTGCGGCGAATTCATTAAAGTGAGATCCAAAAAATTTTGTTTGACATCAAATATAAAACTTTGTGAAGTCTATGAAGCTTATTTTAACTTACCCGTACGAAGTCAAGATAAAATATGGGCACCTCATTTCTCATGTAATATCGGCAAAAACACTTTAGAAGGTAAGAAAACACAGTATTTTTTAAGGAAAACATGCCTATATATATTTTTAACATATACATTAAATGTGTCATTCGTTAATGAATGATGTTCATTTTTTTCCATTTTTTTCCTATCGAGGAGAAAAAAAAGTATGAAGTTTGCAGTACCAAGAATATAGAGGGAGCCGGCTGATCACATCAATGATTGCTATTTTTGTATAGTTAATCCACATAAGCGTCGCGCTGGCAAAAATGCCAAAAAGATTCAGTACCCAAATCTACCATCAACGTCTGCTTCAGTACCCCACTGTGAAAATTTTCCAGTTCCTTCTAGTCCAAAGTTGAAAGCACTAAGCAGCCACTACCGCTGCTGAAAGCAGTGAGCAGCCACTACCGCTATCACAAATATCTAGTAATAGCGAAGACAGCGATTTTGTGATCATATCACCGTCGGTTGAACCACATCTCATTAATTCAGAAGAGTTAGTGAGAGATTTAAACCTACCTAAACTTAAAGCAGAAATATTATCTTCACGGCTAAAATAGTGGAATTTGCTCAAGAACGATGTTAAAATAAGTGACGAAAGAAAACGGCATGAGTACAAAAGAAATACCAAAAGCATTCATTTTTAACTTTTTTTTTGTATTATTTTTTGTATTTTTGGGTTTTATATATGCCGTCTTTTATAATTAAAGTTAATAAAAACTATAAAATTCAAAATTTGTTTGCTTTTAAGTAAAAATTAATTTATTTAAATTAACAAATAGAGCTTTTTCATAAAATTTTAAATTTTTTTCTGGTAAGTACAAAAGCGAACTTTATTAGATAAAAATATTTTTCTTTCTTTAGTTAGGCATAAGTAATCATAATCAGAGGTACACAACTGAGACTCAAAATTCGTCTAGATCTGTGTTATTTATTTCGTTAATTACTTTATATGAGGGATTCCAGTTTACATTGGAATAAACATATTTACACATGTATACGAAATTTAATAATAATAATACATAAGAAATTTATACTAAGATCTCCATCGGTATGTTAAATGTAGTTACTAGATAAACTGTTTGAGACGGAAAGTTTAGAATAATTGTTGATTTTTCTCTTTATACGAAGTAAATTTTTTTTTATCGTAGATTTGTTTTTATCCTTTAGGGCTTATAAATAATCACAAAAACATCTGCACAGCCAGAGGGCACCTCTGCGGCAGTGAATTACTCCTTTAACGTAATTAATTCTGAAATACTCTGGAAAGTGGATCGGTAGTCGGAAATTGTGTCCTGTATATTCAGCAATAGTCACGCGATGTCTAAATACTATTGTTACTAATTTTTTCTAGGCTCTAGTTTAAAGTTTAGGTTAGCTGACTTGACGCGCAGCTGACTTTAAATAGGTTTTAGTTTAAAGTTTGCTGCCCGTCGCCAGCCTTTTTCCAAAAGTTAAGAAATTGGCTCGTATAGAGTTTACGTATTAGCAGCAAAGGAAGGACGTTTAATTTCAACTAAAGCATTTGCATGTTTTCCGTCCAGTGTAGGTCCTAAGAAGCAATAAACTGCATCAACAAACAAGCCATAATTGTCAATACTAGCGCTCGTTTGTTGATACAATTGTTTTAATGCGATTTGTTCTACATGGCAGCCATATTTTATGGGCGATATACCGTCCAACCGAGAACCACACAGTATGCTTCTGATAAGAGGTGCACAACTGATTCCAGGAAGCCATTAACCGTACTTTTGTTAACGACTTTAAGTAAGTTAAGTAAAAATATATTCGATTTATACGAAGATCGTCGTATAAGCTTACTTTATGTGAAACTAATGCAAGGTAACCATTTTAATACGCTGTATCGCAAAATACTGATTAAAGCATGCCTAGTGAATCAAATGTTGTTCTAACGTTTAAATATGAATACATAAAAGGATAATTCCGCTCAAAATTACATACCTTACCTCAGCATTCCTTGAAGCAATATATGGCATGGCACCATGAGCTGAACTGGATATCGGTGTCCACTGTATATTTCCTCTCTTTGCAAATTAAATTCGTCTGGCCTGAAAAAATAAAATAATTTTTTCAGGCTATTATTGGATGAATTTAATTTGCAAATTAAGGAAAGGCCTTTGACGGCGCGGCGCGTCGCGGGAATACGAGTTCGATTCCCGGTCTCTTGCCGAGCGGTGCTGGACTGTTGTTTTTCTTAGTTGTAAGAGATTGCTCTCTTAGCAATATATACTCCATGTGTATGAACTACATGCATTAAAGTACATAAATAAATAAATATATTATGTAAAATAACAAGTTGCAAGTTTTATAACCAGCAATGCGCTACGGCAAAACACTACTGTTTTTCCAAGTACGAGAAAAACTCGTCAAATTTAAGATTTTTTATTATTTCTATATTTCTGTACTTATATGTATCTAATTGATACATATGGCGGACTTATTGCTACAAAAGCATCTCTTAGAGCTAACCAGAACAGTCCAGCCCCGCTCGACGAGCGGCGGGGAATCGAACTCGGGTCCCCATGGTGTGCCTCGCAGTCAAAGGCCGTATGCATTGTAATCAAGCCAAAACACCACGGTGACGAGAATTTTCAACATACTATAAGCGTTTATAAAGCTAAATGTCTCTCTTTGGTTTATTTTTCTGTCACAATCTTTTGCCTAAAATGGATCAGATAGTAAGTTCAGAAAAATTAAAATTGATATAATATAGAAAAATCAGAACCTATAAAGACGGTTGGCCTTAAAAGTGTATTTTCTTATAAATTATTTGTATATAAGGGACGATTTTGTTAAATTTTTGTATTATACTTATATGAGTTCTCACAATTTGCTAACTAAATCGTTAACGAGTAAATATTACAGATCTTTCTAACGATATTAGCACATAAGTTCAGGTAAAATTTTCGTTTCCGCTCTCAAAAAATGTTGGTTGATTACTTTGAATAGGAGGAAAATATATTTACATTAATTCATTTCCACAAATGAACTATAAAAAAATGTTGGGAATGGCTACAAGTGCACAACATTTGGAAAAGCCATTTGAAATACCATATTAAAATTTATGTAGCAGGAGAAAATATCAATGCATGAACTAAGTTCTTTAAAACAAGAAAATAGTAACTTTGAAAATAATTTCTTTTCCACGTGTATCACTTGCAATGACAGAATAAGAGGTAACTTTCTAGTCACACTTTCTAATTTCTAGTTTAGTCAGGTCGAGAAAGTAAAATAGAAGAACAGAGAAGATAAAACTATATTATTAGTTTTATCAAAATAATTGATCTTCAAGAGATCTAATTTAATCAAATTATTGCATAGAGGACAAACTGGTTAATTTTTTAAAGCTTCGTCTTTACCTACCTAATGCCATAGAAACGAATAATTAAGTTGCATAAGTAAGTATATTATAATTACTATATTATGATATATATATATATATATATATTATAATATATATATATATATGTATATATTATTATATATATCATATATATATATATATATATATATTACTTTTAAAAACAAACCAACCTTACATGAGCTGAAATAGCTTCAATTATGACCATGGTGACCCATGTATTTTTGGCATACAAAAAAACATTTATTATTCATACAGAAAAAAATATTGGAATGACAAAATCTAAATTGCGATAATATTTTTTTTCATTACAGGCGGATTTTAATTCTAGCAAAACATCACCGTCAACATAATATAATATAATTTGATTTGCCGACATTAGGTTCGAATTCAGGCCAAATATTATACCTCGGTTAGAAATAATGAAATGTAAATCCATTACTAAACTAATAAATATCAGAGAAAATAAGTAAACAAAGCAGAAAATATTATAAATATTTATTAAAATACAAAAATCGTTTTCAGTCGCAATACACCCGGTGTCAAAAATATAAATACGAGTATGTCAATTAATAAGCCAAAAATGTCGTTTCGAACCGGAGCGGACGTTCGACGATGACGTTTAATTCGCGAATGAAGCTTTTGCCGTGACAAACTGCCCTAGTATCATTGTTTGTTCATTTGTTTCTATTTTTTTGTAGTAATTTTATTCAATATTTCTATAAATTAATAATGTGCTTTTAAAATAAAATATATGCATATTGTATTAATATAACTAGTTTAATTACGTTTCATTATACTCATCTAAACCACGATTTTTTGGCTCTTCACCAGGTTTTGCTATTAATTTCTTTATTTAAGCTCTGAACAGGACTGATTACAAATATAAATGAGTAACTTATCTGTCAATTTGTACCTTTATTTGCCCAATATGAATAGAAATAAACGAAGAGTGAGCCAATTGTTGTTGCGTGAAAAACTATTGATTTCTGAAATGCACGATTACGGAATCTTAAGTAGAATATGGAGCTTAGACAAAGCACCGTCAGTGAACCCTATTACGAGTTGCGATGTTTAGCTCTACAAACGACCTTCCTACTTTCTTGACGTCTTCCTTGGTGGTCCTCTTTCACAAACTTGCTCTCTGCCTGTTCTCCTTTTTTCCTAATAGTTTCAGAAGAGAAATTTCGGCATTTGATTGCATCCTGACATTTCGGAGCATGCATCTAATCCATTTCAACTTTCTCCTCCAAATCTGGATGACTACATCCTTTACCCTGGTTCAATTAAAGAGCTTTTTGTTGAGAATTATGTTTGTCGAGAAAAACTTCTCCTCCTCTTCTACGGTTCTTTATTTTTAGTCTCCTTTTATATGTAGTATTCAGGCGAATAATTTTCGTTTTGGAGGCGATGACGGACCTAGACAGCTCCAACACTATACTGAAAGTCTCACAACTTTTCTTTCATGTCGCTATGGTGCTGTGATAGATTGCAGATATTGTTTTAAAATTTAGGTCCCCAGTGGTTCTGTCATGTCCAAATGAATGCATCTTTTTTTCTCTGTGACTACCCATCACTTCGTTAAACATGAAAACTTTCTAGCCTACAGATAAACCATAATCGCTTTGTCATAATTGGGACCAAACCCAGGAAAACTCAGTCAATCTTCCCTCCTGTATGACTAGACGAATTATAAGTTTGACCGAAGACTCGGATTATTATCTTCGGTATCCCCTTTTGGCTGAAATCTCTCTACATCCTAATTCTTATGTAAAAGTCAAATGTCTTCTCGAAATTTAGAAAAACAGGTATAGACTAGATATAAACTCGTTGGCTATTTCCAGTTTGGATCAGATTATTGCGGATCACAATAATTTGATTCAAGGTGAATCCTTCCTCTTTTCTCTAGAGAATCTCTTCCTGTTTGACCTATGTGTACACTATTACAGTCGCTACATTTAAGTTTATAAATATCACTCTTTTTATGCTTATTTATTTTTTCTTCATTTTCAATAAGGGTTTTACGATAGAACGTAAAAATAACGCATAAATTTAGTATATTTATTTATACCTCTATCCCTTCAATCACTATAATGGTTAAATGTAATAAAACAAAACTTACTTAATGAATAAAATACCACATTTGTATCGCCATCGAATAAAACTACTAAATAGCTTGTAGTCGTAGCGCTTACGTCAAATATGATATTTATCTGGAAAAATACTTAATAACCAAAATATTATGTATCTACAACTAGTAAATTAGTAAACCTATATTGAATTTAGAAAATAACTTAAAGTAATTTTGACTTCCAAGACGTAACTTTGTAATCTAGAAAACAAATGGAACATCAGTTGTGTCAGTGTCAGCATTGCGTCAGATGTCGGAAATCTCATTAAGATGACTGTTACAGCTCGCCTACTTTCGCATGTTCATTCTGAAACGATACATTATCTCAACTGAAGGAACATTTCAAACAAAGAGACGTGTTGCTTTAAACTGAGAAACGAATTCGAAGTGGTTAGCTTTTTATTTCTCATTCCCGAGACAGTGAAAAGGTTCAAGTTACGATGAGAAATGTTGTTCTGCAGTACAAATTTGAAGACGGAGTATGCGTATTTTATAAACCACATTATTAAAGGTTATTCACGAAATTAAAGACTTCAAATTAAAGAGTGAATTAAAATAAAATAAATAAAATTCGAAGTGATGAATTGAAAACTTCATGAAAAAATTACAAAACAGCGTCATTATAACGTAGTAAAAAAATGACAAATATTTCTGTAAAAAGAGCCAAGTTTCGCTTTCAAAAGTTAACTCTATAAAATAGTGAGGTAAAGGTATATTCACATTACATTCTTATAGAATTTTGCTAGGTAAATATAAACGATTTGGTTTGAATATTGCATCTAAATTTACTAAAAATGAAATCTATCACAATTCCAAGTTTGACTGCAATAAAATTTTAGACAATTTTGAGAAAGCTGCAGCCGTCAATTTAGTATCACCATATCCATTACAATTTTAAAATGTGGTGATACCAAATGATGTGGTGATACCAAATTGACGACTGCAGCAATTACTTTATTCAGAAAGTATATTTTCCAGTAGTGATGTGGAAAATTAAAAATACATTATGATACTGTTACGCCCAAAATTGTTATGCAATTTCAAAAGGTGCTAGAAGAAAAGTGGATACATCAAAAATAAATGTTGAAAAAGAATGTTGAAAATTTGCAAGAGAGAAAAAAACCTGAGAAAAAAACCTGAAACTTAATTAATGCGTATAGGAAATAAATTGCCATAAAATCAAAGTGATAGGTGAAGCAACGAAAAGAAAATTTCAAATTATGAAAATAGTTTTTACCCTGCACCATTATAGTATCGTGTTGCGAGTAATTGTATAAGTCGAAATGGGGACTCGACTACCTAATAATGGTCTCTGTCTTTTTGTATGACCTTCGTGACATACATTATAAATTTCTTAACTTTCTTATTTGTACGGAATGTTATACAGAAAACGATCAATATGTCGTTAATTTATAGTAGATTACTATTTGTCACTATGGGCAATTATCGGCATTTTCTCATCTATTTTTTGGAAATTTACACTGACAACCTATATGGTAAATATCACACCTAACATAATCATACTCTTAGTTTTTTAATAAAGGTGGTTAAAATATTTTTAAATTATATATCCATATAACATTTTTATAGCTCTATCTAATGTTTAAAGAAAACTCATATAGGAATTTTTGAACTGTAACTATTTGACTATAGAAGAAAATAACTTTTTCACACATGATATAATATTTGTAATTCCTATATACTAGTTTTTATCTATAAATATATAGTAATAATTGCAGTACGGTCAACTGGAGATTTATTACCAATTATTTCGATCACAAAAATACAGATAATGCTGTAAATAATGGCGTCATCAGGACATTTTGAATTAACGTTGTGTTGTGCATGTAATTATGTGTTTGTGTATGTACACACACACACACACATACACACATATATATATATACACACCCGAACATTTATACATTTGTAATACGTTTCAAGGATAAAGAATCAGGCGTTATTTGGGTTTGAAAATCGCTATCAGTCAGGGTCTAAATTTGGTGAAAGTTAATTTTCAGACATTTCATTTTTTTAAATCAATCCTAATTATAATATTATTCGGTCTTTAATTTAGGAAGTTTACTAAATAAACTTACTAGACAAATACGTTTTATTATAAGGAGCATTCGCATTGCGAATACAACGAAATTAATAATTCGATCAATGTTTCAAACATCCCATCACTGAAACAAAATAAAAAAATGCTTTGTCACAATCAACAATCTGGCTAGGGATTGCATATTCCTAGATTCACTCTTGGTTCAAAAGGTAAATTCTGATGTATTATGCGACGTGTGTACTATGCGACACCAAATTCCAATAAGATCTTTATTTGCCTTATGATGCACAAAGGATATTGTAACTTTTCTGAGTCTGTTAACGCAGAACAAAACACTTCAGCTTTATATACATTATGCTGTGTGATGCATTTATTAGAACAAAGAATTCCTGTTTTTCAAAAAAAAGCCTGTCTCTGAAAAGTACATGCGATGCTTAATATATACATAAAATGGGACTTACTTTAATATTAATAAAATTAGGTTAATATAATTCAAAGAAAAAACTACTTTCCAAACATGTTACCCATTTTTTTTTATTTATAAATAAAACAGTGATCCAAACGCATCATTGAATTTTATTTTCATCATTTCTTGTGAAACGTATTCATCATTTTCTCATCACTTGTTACTATCAAAAGTTTACAATAGATCCGAGCTAAGCTCAGTGAACTTGGTGCTGTTTATGTTAAGTACCATAGCGCGTAACAAATTTTAATAATAATCTAAATGATGAACACATTTTTACTTTTATTCCATGTTAGGAAAACATCCAAAAAAAGATGCATTTTTTAAAGTTCACACGTTTACATCACAACCGTTTTAATTCTAGACTATTTAGTGCCTTAAAGCTGAAATTTACACGATTATACATATTTGTAACGCCCACGAAACAAATTATGAAATTAGAGCTTTCAAAAAAAGGTTTTTTAGAGTGTACTGTATGTAAAGTGGGGTGAATATTTTTTTTCAGATATATATTGATTTATTTAACTTTACTCTATATGACCATATTTATCATTGTATAGAATTACATTGAATGACTTCTTTAATAGTATAATTAAAGAAGTATATAATTTTAAACAGAGACCCATTTACCAAATATTACTATTTGAAATTTTGATTTTTGTAAGTTAGGTGTCTTATCTTTATCACCCAAACTGGATCTGTAAATATCTTAAAGTATTTATAATAGTATTATATATAATGACATTAAAAGGAAAAGTATCGCAGATAAGCAGGCTATACCAGGTTACGGCTAATATTCCATCAATTAACGACAGTCGAATTTTCAAAAAGATCATAATAACTTCATAAAGTGCCTGAACTCAACGATAAAATATATAACGATATTATATTTGAAAAATTTGTATTTATTATATTTGTGAAAGATTTGCTAGAAAACATACTTATATATTTACTTAGTGAGAAACAATATTATATAATAAACACCATATATGCCTACGAAATGACAAGAAATAAGAGTAATGAGCAAACAAATATCTTAAAAATAAATTTTAGACATGTTTATTCTTCTTTATTCTTTTGTAACATAAATTATCATTGAACTCATAAAACGAAATAATATTGGTAAGTAATGTGGATAACGTTACTTAACAACTTTATATCGATAAAAACACCTTTTTGTTAAGGTTTTCTGCAATAATTATAAAATATTTTTTTTTAAAAAACCTACTTCAAAGAAGTATATACAAAATAGAAATATACAACTTATTCAAAATAGGTACTTATATATTCGCTATATTAATTGAGGTAATTATTTTTGAGGTAGATCCCAGGCAACCGATTTAAAAAAAATTAAAATTTTATTTAATTTATAACACAAATCTAACTTTTAACGTATATTGTACTCAGAAAAAGAAATAGAATCTTAAAGGGCGTCTTTTTAATATAAAATTTTGCATTTCTTTAAGTTGATCGGCGGTGCTAGCATCGACTTCAAAAATTAGTAAATTAGTTAATATAGCGAATAAATAGATACCTATTTTGATTTAATTATTTTTCACTTTTTTGGTAGGTAAATTTTTTGAAGCCAGTTTTTAAAACTATTTTTTTAGAGTTTTTAGTGATTAATAATATTAACGATCACACTATCGTTTACAATTATTTTCTTTCTTAAAAGATTGTATAATTATTAAAAGCAGCGGGCAAAAGCTAGTACATACATACATTCCTCTCTTTCCAAAGGATATCAACAACAAACGGAAACAAAGCGATACTAGGAGCCGCCAGTAGTTAGCAGTTAACCGTTGAGGATTTCCATTCTCCATATCCGAGTTCACTATAAGATTTAGCAAGGTAAAAAGTAAAGTAAAAATTAACCAATAGCAAATATCTTGAAGCGCGGTTAATTTACTACCATCCGTTAAAAAATTGAATTGTTCATCCCCGGAACTCAGACCCTGACCCGGTCGATGGTGCAGTTATTTTGCAAAGTAAAAACTACCAGTTGCAGTTATATCAAACCACAGTTGATCTTCTACCATCCGATAAGAAGTTCCATTGTTCATCTCAGGAACGTATCATCAGACTCTGACATGGTCGATGGTGTTGTTATTTCACAAAGTAACAACTACTAGTAGCAAATATCTTCAATCACGTTTAACTTGCTATCATACGTTAAGGAGTTCCATTGTTAATTTCCAAAACTCATCAGGTAACTGACCTGGTTGACGGTGTAGTCTATAGAACTCATCATCAGATCCCGACCTGGTAAGGGGGGTAGTTATTTTGCAACGTAAAAACTACCCGTAGCAAATATCTAGAATCATAGTCGATTTAACGCCATTCGTTAAGGAGTTCCACCGTTCATTTTCGGATCTCATCATCAGATCATCACTATATTTTATATGACCACTCCTAAATTACCCCTTTAAAATAGAAAAGAGAATCATTTAAATCGGTTCACTCGGTAAAGGATTGTCGCTGTACATACATAAAAAAAGATACAGACGAATTCAGAACCTCCTTTTTTTAAAAGTCGGTTAAAAAATTCATCAACAATTTAATAATTTTATGTCGGTAGAAGGAAGTGATCCTTTATGCGATGCAATATCGTTCATATTTTCCTTCTTTTGTTAATTTTCTATTTTCTTTGTTGAAATAACTAGGAGATATTTTAATGTCCTTATTTTATCAAACCGATACTTTCATGAGGTATAATATTAATTAAGATATTTTAGTAATGTACCATATTAAATCGAAACCATTATATATGCATCGTATATAATTTTGCGAGTTGGTGTCTTCCAGTAATATTCGGATATGCAACAATTTCCCTGCAATTTTGTAAACATTGCTGACTGAAATCACTTATAACATATTTAAAGTGATCACAGATAAAAATTTGAAGTCACACAACAAGTGTGTCATAGTGTATCCATCCTGCCACATATGAAGCATAGAGGTAGTAAATTTTCATATAAAATATTTTAAAGCATTTCGGAAAAGTTAAATAATTTCATCAGTATGCTGATGGGGATATCAAATCTTTTCACCTGCCTCGCGTTTTAATACACTTCATGTTAAAGTCTAGTAACGTTATGTTTATATAGCGTAATGAGCACATAAATATTCTCTGAGAAGCGTGCTTTTGACGTCACGAGTTCCTACTTCGCTCGATTCTCATTTAAATCGCTGACACAGGATATGTCACGTAAGGTACATTCATAAAACTCCTTAATTGACTGCATGTACTGAACGCGACTTCTAACTCTCTAAATATTGATCATTCCTAAATGTAACTATCGTCTTCATGTAATATATTTATTGAAATATGAAAGGTTTATATCGTGGGGAATAATCATTATATAAAACTAAATAAGATATTAAATTTAACACAACATATTTTTGTAATAGAGGATCGAAAGAGGTAGCAGAATTTATTAAAGTTTATTTTGAAAATATCTCAAAAATAATGTTTTATCTGTAGAACTTCTCATATCACTACTTAACAAAGTAAGCTCTTTTGCGCAATTAACAGTTATAACTCTTATTACAAGTAGATTATTTTAAGCAATAGTTACATCTTTGATTAAAGTGAAGACTATAAAATGTTTATTTGCCTCGTATAATTATATTCCATCGTAACGTTATATCCGTAATGCTTGACGAAATATAATTGAACTAAGCCTAACAAATGTTTACTCCAATAGTGTACACTAAATATCAAATGAATTGAAATTTATATGATAGTGTTAGTAAATAAAAGAAAGTCAGATTTCGACACATCCCTCTGCTTATAATCACTGATGAATAAAAAGTTTTATTGATGTAGCGTAGAGACGGTCGTAATACTTAAAAATGTTTTTATTTATCGAATTAAGCTAATGAATATAGCTTTCTCTTTCAAATCTACGAAGAACAATATTACAAGGCACGTCCGACGTTTCATTATACTTTGACTCGCCTGGAAAATAGTTGGATATTGTAACTCTTAGCCAGTATGTCTAAGATGAAAAGCATAAAAAACTTTTATGAAAGGCTTTCTTTGGCCTTTCAACTTTGTGTGTTTCTTTTACATTTATGTTTAAAAATAGATGTGTTCTTTAGTTTCACACACATAGAATTGTCTTAGTTATGCTGCTTTCCCACTTTCGATCACTAAACGACTCCACTCTGTCGTCATAAATCGGTTGCCGAGCTTGAGTGTGTACCGATGGGAATACTCTATATGATCGGTCTGTGAACAAGGCCATCTCTTTCCTTTTAAGCACTATTCCCCGATTTCTGTTATTTTTCTCTTTTGCTCTGTCCCTATAGGCTTATAAGGGCTTTCAAAGAATGGGTTTCTATATAAAAAGGAATAAGTTTTGAAATCGGACATATTTTTCTAAAAATGACGGCAGTGAATGAAAATGAAAAAAACATCGAATGTTTTGAACTCAAATTAAAAGCGCATGAAAGAAAAAAGTAACGTTTTTGTGTACTCATAATAACAATCACAAAGCAAGCACTTTTTACACAATGGAAGTACAGCGCATATACACATTACATATTTATACTGAGGATAACAATAAAATGAAGGTAAGTTTGATTTTATTGTTATCCTCAGTATAAATATATAATTGACTTACTAAATAGTATACAGATTCATTTCTATGTGTGAGGGCGCACGTTTGTGTGTAACGTATGCGTGTGTTGATCGAGTTTAGTTTAGCGAGTAGACGCACGCGTTTTTTGTGTTTGCATATAAATTGAAGTGCACCTACGTATATATTGATAGTTACTTACTCAGCACAGCAATACTACAAGTCGTATATAGTCTAAAAAGCAACCCTATTGTATATTTAGAGTTGTTTTGTAGATTATATACGACTTCAAGTATTGCTGTGCTGAGTAATTTGGCACTCAATGATCGTTTTTATTCAATTACATTTATGGTTTACATGAAGATATATTATCATTCAATAACATTATTTTTACGTTCTCTTATTATCTGTATTTTAACTGTTCGCAAATAGCCATTAAAATTTCTTTGTAATTGGACTTGAGTTGAGAATACAAGGTTACGATCAATAAAATTCATGTTCAATAATACGTTAGAAGGAAAAATGCATTAACTCGTACGCGTAGATTTTTATATTAAGCGAATAATACAAATTATATCGTAGTTTATATTTACATTAAATTAATAAGTACGCAAAATACACTGCATGGGATTTTATCCGCATAACTTGTTCTCATCTCGTGTGGATATTTACAATATCTATGATCTACCAGTTATAATAGTTTTTATTTAATTCGGGATACTATTAAAGTATCATAATTAATATTACAAATGTAAAATTAATTTCTTTGCATGTCTTGTTCTCAATTATTTGAACAATCGCCGAGAAAAAATTTTATAGCCTGAATTATGAAAATAAAAATATGGACATATTTTTACCCCGAAATAACCAATTTTTAGCAATTTCTAATGCTAAGATCCAATACTATCACGAAAAAAAAATTTTGAATCCCAAAATCATTTTTAATCTTTTACTATATGGTTAGTAAATAGAAATAGTCAACCTGCGATATTGATATTAAATTGTACATTAATGAAATAAATATTAAATATATTTTTATATTTTTAATAACTTACCACATATTATGCAGATGAAACTTCTAGATGGAATTTATAACAGAAAAATATATCGTGTATGACTTCTTGTTTACTATAAATAAAATATTAAGCAAATCTTTGCTGTTTTTGAAGATTTAATTTTATGATGAGTGTTATGAATGATCATGAAATTACTTTCCCTAAAAGTTATTATCGATTATTTATAATTTGTGTCTTGTAACAAACGACAAAAAAATTTGGTTATTATAACTTACATCACATCATAATGATTAAACTCGATACTGGTTGTTTGTTAGAGATTTTAATGAATGAACTCGATATTTCAAACCATATGTACATAAATATTGTCCATTCGCTATTAAAATTACTTATTGTCAGTTGTTAATATTTAGAGGTCTCCAGGATTTATACTAAAAACTTTTGTATTTCATTTTTGTATATTGATTAAATAAAACAAATTAAAGTAGTTTCATTAAAGTAAAACCACTTTCAGTACAATACATTATTCCAGAGTAGCGTGGGGATTACCCTGGATTCTGTTGGTAAATTTCTTAACAAACAATTTATTTACTTAAAAGCTTCATTAATTTGCATTGCAAATAAGCTTATATTTTTTTTGCCTTGGTATTTCTAGCAATTCTCTAGTAAATATTAATTTGTTTGAGATGTGCTGCTGATTAGGTTTTTAATTATTTTCAACTAGCCTCCTATATTTCTCGTTATGCTCGTAGCAAAATCGTTCTCATTTTGCAATGTTGCCCGTAACTTATTAGTACAAGAAATGTAAGGTTTAGTTATCTACAGTTTTATTATAAAGAGGTAAATATTTGTAGCGGTGATCTCTGTAACTACCGAACAGATTATAAAAAATCTTCCACTAATAGAAAGAAAAATTGTCCTTGACTAACGTAAGCTACATTTTCTTTTGGAAAAAATAGGTTTTCACTTGGAAATCTCGACATAAGTAAATAAAGCGGGAGTAAAAGCACTGCTTGATTAATTCATCGGCATGCGCTGGTCAAATGATTGATGATTGGCACATGACCTGAAATTAAAGATTGGTGCCTCCATCATACTATTAAGTAATTTAAGCTCATCTACCATATGTAATAACCCAAGACTACTGATAAAAGGCTTGAGAGAACATTTAATCGTAGTGATCATTCTCACCGAGCCAGCAGCCGGATAACTAGCACATATTCCACGTATTCCCATGATACCAACGGATTTACCAATATCTTTTAAACGCTTGCAGTTCGTGTAAAAGTGTCATTTGGCCTCATGATAAATAAGTCCCACGGACAAACGTTCTCGCTGATAAACATTCCTATCTTAAGGCCAATATCGACTTAAGATAGAAATGTTTTTGCTATGGACAAACTATATGTTATTTTATTTCGATTAATATATTCCGAATATTATATTTTTTATTCCCACAAAACAATAAAACATTAAATGTTTTATATATTACACAGGTCAACATGAATTTTGAGTCTGAGTTCTGTACCTCTGATTTTGATTACTTATGCCTAATTAAAGAAAGAAATTTTATTTTTATCTAATAAAGTTTGCTTTTGTACTTACCAGAACAAAATTCCAAATTTTATGAAAAAGCTCTATTTTTTAATTTAAGTTATATTTAAAAGCAAACAAATTTTGAACTATGTATTTTTATCAACTTTAATTATAAAAGACGGTATATAAAAAACCCAAAAATACAAAAAAGAATGCAAAAAAAACTTTGAAAATGAACAGTTTTGATATTTCTTTTGTATTCATGGCGCTTTCTTTGGTCACTTATTTTAACATCATTGTTGAGCAAATCCCACTGTTTTAGCCGTGAAGCTAATATTTCTGCTTTAAGTTTAGGTAGGTTTAAATCTCTTACTAAGTCATTAAACTCTTCTGAATTAATGAGATGTAGTTCAACAGACGGTGATGCGATCACAAAATCGCTACCTTCGCTATTACTCGATATTTGTGATAGCGGTAGTGCCTGCTCTTGTGCCTTCAGCTTTGGACTAGAAAGCACTGGAAAATTTTCACTGTAAGGTACTGAAGCAGACGTTGATGGTAGATTTGGGTACTTAATCTTTTTGTCATTTTTTTGCTTAATCTTTTTGTCATTTTACGCTTACGTGGATTAACTATACAAAAATAATAATCATTGATGTGATCAGCAGGCTCCCTCCATATTCTTGGTACAGCAAACTTTATACTTTTTTTTTCTCCTCGATACCAGGCTGGAAAAAAATTAACATCATTCATTAACGAATGACACATTTAATGAATGTGTTAAAAATATATTTAGGTATGTTTTCCTTAAAAATATAATGTGTTTCCTTACCTACTACAGTGTTTTTGCAGTTATTACATGAGAAATTAGGTGCCCATATTTTATATTGACTTCGTACGGGTAAGTTAAAATGAGCTTCATAGGCTTCACAAAGTTTTGTATTTGATGTCAAACAAAATTTGTTGGCTCTCACTTTAATGAATTTGCCGCAAATATAGCAATAAGAGAACACGTCATTTTTACACTTTTTGGAAGACATTTTTAGGCCTCGCGAAACATAAAATACGTTATTCCTTTGCAATGTTCATGCGCACGCTACCGTATCAGTTTGCCACTTCCTGCTTCACACCCACAGTCCCCCATCAGCCCTTCAGCTCTTGCATCATAAATGCAACGGCTCTTCAAAAAATCTGCCAAAACACCGTATATTTATTTTTCATTACATAAATGTACAAAAGCAAACTTTAAAGTTTCTGCTCAATTTTCGAGAACAGAAGAAAATATTTACTAAATAACAGACTCAATTTTTTTTTCTTGACCTAAGTTATTATTATCTTCCTAACCGGATTCGTCATCTAGGTCAATACATATAAAAAGCACGGTGACCGACTATAAACTCGCAATGACCAGGACCGGGCTTCATAAATTTAGTGTATCTTTTAAAGAATAATGTATACTCAGTTAAAACAAAATTCCAAGTGACCTGCAAGAATTATCAGCGAACCATTATGAAAAATCATTATGAAAAATTATGTTTATTTTTCTTTTCCATATAATAATTCTTTCGAATGCCATAGGATTAAAAAAATGGAAAAAATTAAACGCGTTATTTAGTTCCTCTTTAATTCTAATATGAATGTTTTTTTAAAAGTGCAAAATATGTAGATTAATACATTGTATTATTAGACAAAATTACAATTTTCCATGTTGCATAGTTTATGAGAAAATCATATGTAATAGACAAACTGACCGACAGGCACATGAATAGCCTTATAAGGGTCAGTTTGAGGTATAGAAACTCACTAAATTAGTTTCATTATCTTTTAGGTACTAGAGTTTTGCTGTTGATTTTATGCAAGTGATATGTTTAGAGTGATACCGTTTTTCATTTTCTTTAAAAACTATCGCTGTAGATACAATAAAGTAGGTGATTTTTTGAAGCTTTTATGTTTAAAATTATTTGGGGACAAGTTCCAAAACTATACTAAAACACACCAATAACAAAATAGGAACTTACTTTCGTCAAAATGTTGTGTGGCAAAACAACGCCAAGATGTAATTTCTCAACAACGTTAAATTTAATCAAACAACGTCAAACAATCGCGCAAATAAATCGACCATAACTGAAAGAGTAGGAAATTTTTACCTCAGTTATATTAAACAATAATTTCAATACACAGCTAGTGTTTAGATTTTGTTAATGATTACACATATATCTATTGTCCAGTATAAGTCCGAACTCATTTTTTTCAAATTGAGTAGATTACTATCAAAACATTAAACACGTTTCCAAAATAGTTTAAGTAAAACCCCAAAATAAGTTTTAGAGTTGAATCTCATATGATTCCAAATAATATTCAGTATTTTGCATTTTGTACTCGCGTCTTAAATATATCATTTTCAAATAAATATATTCTCTGATTACTGCTTCTACGGTCTGTTTACTTTTTGATAGCAGTATAGTTACCCCAAAAGTAGTTTATAATTGTATATTATCAAATTCAGTTTCAGTCGAAATCAATTAAAAAGGTGCTATAAAAAAATAGATATCTGCTTAGAAAATATCGCTACCATGTTGTGAAAAGAGGCAAAAATTAAAAATAGCGCATTAGATTAAAGAGTAAGATTCCATCCATAAAAGCAAACTTACGTGAAATCATGAATGTTTACGCTTTCACGCATTTTAACGTACATGCAACACTATCAAAATACTGAACACTTACCTAAAGCTTGAGAAATACACACGTCATAAGGAAACCTAACAGAATATCTGAAGGAATGGAACTGTTAAAAAATAATTACTTTAACATAACTAAGAATTTGACAACCCGCCTTAAATTATTTTTGTTAATTTTGGCACAATTTTATTTAAAAAAGCTCAGAAAGTTCACAGAAATAAAAAAAGACATAAAAATAAAATGAACAAACAATGTTTAATTCGTTATATTTCAATAACAAAAAGCCATTCTAGGAATTTTAAATTTTCCCGAGGGAAATGATTTCCTTCGTAAGTTGAAAGGATTAACACAAATAAAAGAAAAATAAAATATTTAAAAAAAAATTAATGTCTGAAAATAAAATAAAGTGTTCAAAATTTGTCTTTCCCTTCGCGAACTAATCATAATTCTGGATGCATCCTCGTGGGAGTGAAATCACATGAACATTGTCCCTTTGCGACCCGATCGAACCTCGCAACCTATTACGGCGTACATATATGGAAATTTAAAAATACTTACACGTGATTCACATCCGGCCTCATTTCCGACACGTCACTTTCATCGCAAGTTACATCAGAAAGAACGTTGTCGCGGAAAAATGTAAGCGGATATGATACCTCGTAGAAGAGGTATCGTCTACGATAAGATTATGGCAGGTCTGCACATTAAACGTGATAACTGATGCTGAAGTATTACATATGACGTAGGTTAAATTAAATTTCATAAGTTTTATCTTAGTAAGAATACAAAAATCATGAAAGCAAAAAAAAATCATCAAAGCCATGACAGCGAACAACAGAAGGTATTTTTTGTAATTACTCTAGATTGAAAGATAGGTTAGGTTAGGATTAAGTGAAAAAACCAAAAAGTCGATTTTGCACATAATATCCAGAGAAGTTTAAAAAATACATTTACAAAATAATAACGGATAGCATAAATTGTGAATATAGCACCTATTTTAAAGGTCTAGTTACTCCTAACTCTTATGAAATTAAATATACAACCTTGTAGTTAACCAAAGCATTTTTAAAATAATATTGTAGTTTTAATTTTTATCATATCTGAATTGAAAACATTTTTCCTTCAGACAAGGGATCGCCGAAAATTTCGTCTTTCTATAGCTAAAGGAAAATTTAGACAAATAAACAAAAACATACGGTTAATAGCCTAACCTAACTTAACCTAAACTAACCTGTGAATTGTTAAAATAATACACGGCTTCATTTGTTATGAATTAGGTTTAAAATTTTCAGAACGTATGACGAAATTCGTTAACAGTGTGATTATTTGAAGCAATGGTTTAACTACTGGAAAATGCCTGCCAACCACAAGGTAACGTGTAAATTTGTTTAAATTTTTTTTCTATTATTTCCATTAATATTTTATTCAGATATCATGTTTACCTATGTTTATGTTCATATATGTTTTTTCATTTACACGGTTTATATTTATGTATGTTCCTAAACCATATTTTCACAACTAACAAAGTTGTAGAACATGGACTATTAAATGTTTTTTCTGAGATTGAAATTAGCTTTCAATTATAAGTTTTCTATCGAATATATGATATTGAAATTTGCTTTAATTGAACTCATGAATCAAATTTTTCTTTACTATTCATTAGCTGCATTTGTTAAAGTGTGTATTTTTTAGTTCTTATTTGATCAAACTTATTGGAATATTACAGACGTATATATATATATATATATATATATATATATATATATATATATATATATATATATATATATACACACACATGTATACGTAGCATATTGATTACATCGTAAATTTGTTGAATTTATTTTTTTTAAATTATGAATAAACGTCTAATAAGAGAGTTAAGAAATAAACCTGCCGAGTTAAAACTAAAAATTACACAGTACATCTTTCAAAACTGCATAAAAATCGTCCGATTTTCAATTTTCTAGTTTGTTATCTTGTAATCGTTAATTATTTGAAAACATTATTGTCTGAAATTTATACACACACACAAACCAGCATGCTCGCACACATGCACACGCACATGCACACCCACATGAATACGCGCACTCGCATGCGCACGCCCATAAATAAGGTCATAGCCTTGAGTCTCCCTTCTTATACAATGGTAGTTTCGTGTGGATAGCTGTGAAGGTTGTTGAAAATGGTCAACTTTATGCATTTTCCACTATCGACCTCCTACCACCAAACTTCCGTCATTGAATTTACTAGAACCAGTGAGATTATACTGCGAATTAACGATAATGAACTAGGCCCGAGTGATCGAGAATATTTCGAAAGTTTCAAGAATAGTTATTTGCAAATGTATTAGAATGAGTGAAAAAAAGAAATGAAATGTGTGGGAATATATTTTGATGAAATTACTTGGTATTGTGTGCACAGATAAAATATTAAAAATAAAAGAAAAACAAAATCTGAACGGGTTTACGAAAAGTAACCCAGCGAAGAGGTTTGTCCTCAGCTAGTTACTTGTCCTCAGCTAGTGAATTTTTCACAGGTGCAAGAAACTAACTAAAAAAAACTAAGTTGCTTCTATTATTTTGTTTAATAATTTAAAATATCCGAAACGAATTTATTTTATTATACGCATCCTCTAGTTAAAAGCACTAATGGGCACAAAATTTTCAGCTGTTTTAATCATAATTGGTCACAGTGAAGACAAATGTTCGCAAGTAATCGTGATGTGAAATTATTACACAAAATAATTCTTCAATAATAAATTAAATTAAAAGTTTGAACGAAACGAGAGCACTGAATCCCCCCGCTTGCAATTTCCGCACTTAATATAAAACAACTCAACACTTAATTAAAAAAGATGAGTGAAAATGGGTCGCTTTGGAAGTTACGTAGAAGTTACATGGAGTTAGATCTGGTCGCGTCATAGCACGGCTTTGTATATACACACACACACATATATATATATATATATATATATATATATATATATATATATGTATGTATATGTATATATATATATATATGTATATATATATATATATATATATATATATATAAATTAATATATTTACCAACAGAAGTGCCAACAACTTTTCTAATATGGCCATTATATACAAACTACAGATATATTTCTTTAAAGTAATTTGTTGCATTTCAATGCTTTTTTTATTGTGTGTATTTTAGTGTTATAACTAACAGAATAAGAATATACATGAAACTTCAAATGGTGTGGTGGAAGCAGAATACAAACCGAATAAAATTCTAGTCCGTACATCACTGGAATTAAATATCATATATTTTATTAGTTACGAGGCCAAGCGACATATTCCCAGCAAATCGACACAATTATCATTTGGAACTAATGCAAGATTAGAAAAATTTCATCAAATTATCTTCACAGGAAATTATATAAATTTTTTTGTAATTTTTCTATATTTGACTTAAACGGAATTAATAACGATGGTGAAACTTAAAATCGATAAATTATTTCACTGCTACATCATCATGGTTAACTGTTATTTGGTTTATTGGTAATTGTTATTTGGTTTTGTTGTGAGTGAGGACCAGTTTCTCTTTCTATATTTTCTTAAATACCATAAGTACGTTATTTATCTAATTACAACAATAAGTAAAAAGTAGTGATCGATGGACTTGTAGTATAAGTATATATTTTTTTCGAATTGAATATATATATAAGATGAATTGAAAGCTAAAATGAATATCCGTACATATAATTGTTATTTGTAATATAAGTATATATTTTTTCGAATGGAAGATGTATATAAGATTAATTGAAAGCTAAAATGAATATCCGTATATATAATTATTATTTGTATGGACATGATAGCAAATATTTCTCCAATATGTATTGATTCGATTGAACTGGCACCAAACTGAGCTCATGAAGATGTGAGATCTACAAAGTAACGTATGCTTTATATGCGAAATGCTATAATACCAATGTTATAAAGCTGCTTACACAGAATTCAAGGTACGTACAAAAAATGGAATAATTTTTTTTTTATTTTAATCATGTGACAAAAAATAGTTTAATCACTACATTTTAACTGAAATACTTTATTAATCTAATCCTAAATTGAAGTTAGATTAATGTGATATCCTCTTTCACCAGGGGTATTTTAAATTCTTAAACGTATTATAATTAAAAAATTTCACCTGTATAATAAACTACCGTCGCCAGTGGTTTCGCTCAAGCGGACTAATAATTTAATAATATATTTTCTGATTTACCCGTGGAAAAGAAAAATTGTCCAGCCGGAATAAATAGCCAATGCCCAAATCCAAATGATTATCTAAAGAATTTACACTCTATATTGAATCATCGATAAATTTACCACCGGCTGTACTTGTAAAGTATACGGCAAGAAAATTGGAGGCCACTATACTTAACTGAAGAATAACAATATAGATTTTATAAATTGTATAGGCACAATTGAATTACAGATGAGCGAATTTATGTTTTGCAGAACATTTCGAAACATTTTTAACGTACCCAAGATTTTTATCTTATAGATAATCTGATACTTTGTAATAGAATTTTTGTAAAGATTACGCTGGATTTTGCTTTTGAAATTATTCAATGATAATTCTTGCAAGTCACTTGGGATTTTGTTGTAGATGCGCGTACAATACCCTTTAACTTTATGAAACCCAATCGCTGTCACAACAAGTTTATGAGTCAGTCACGGTACTTTTAAAAAGTGTAGATTTAGATGACGAATTCGGCTAGGAAGATAATAATAATATCACAATAAAGCTTCTCTATTTACAATATTTAATATTTTATTGTCTTGTGGGAACAAGAAATATTGATATTCGGAACTTCTTATCCAAGATAAATCAACATATAATTGTCCGTGGGAAAACATTCCTATCTTAAGTCGATATTCGCCTTAAAATAAGAATGTTTTCCTCCTTAACATAGAACTGTTTATCAACGAGAACGTTTGTCCCTGGGACATATTTGTCGTGATGGCAAATTGACACTTTCACGGGAACTGCGCTTAAGAGATATTGGTAATCCGTTGGTATCATGGAAATACGTGGAATGTGTACTAGTTGTTCCGCTGCCGGGTCGGTAAGAATGGTCACCATGATTAAATATTCTCGTAAGTCTTTTATAAGCAGTCTTGTGCTATTAATCATGGTAGATGAGCTTAAATTTCTTAATAGCATGATGGGGGTACCAACCTTTAATTTAAGTTCATATGCAAATCGTCAATTATTTGGCCAGCGCACGCCGATAAAATAGTTAAGCAGTACTTTTCCTCCGACTTGAATTACTTATGTCAAAATTTCGAAGTGAAGACCTATTTTTGCCATCATAAATATAGCCTACGTTAGTCAGGGATAATGTTGCTTTCTATTAGCGGAAGGTTTTTTAAAATCAGTTCGATAGTTACACAGATTTCGCTTACAAAGAACAAACAAACAAGCAAGTTTTACCTCTTTATAATATTAGTATTGTTAAGTAAACTTTATATTTATCGTACTGTTGACGTACGGGTGTCATTGCAAAATAAGAA
The DNA here is from genome assembly GCA_039881145.1 of Druceiella hillmani. Lineage (NCBI taxonomy): Eukaryota > Metazoa > Arthropoda > Insecta > Lepidoptera > Hepialidae > Druceiella > Druceiella hillmani. The sequence continues at coordinate 25,797,405 of JAYKKI010000004.1, read as the reverse complement.
GGATTTAGTTCGAGCATAACTATTATATCGGATATTAGAAGAAAATAATTATAAACCGAATTAGCGGCATATCTCAAACAAATTATTATTTAATAGGAATTGCTAGATGTTCCAAGTCAAAAGAAGTAAGTTTATTTGCGGCACGATTTTATCAAGCTGTTGCGTTCTTTTCCAAACCTTCATGATTTCACAAGATTTAATTATTATCGTAAGTAGATTCATAATATGATAATTAAATTGTTTATTAAGAAATTTATCAATGGAATCTAGGGTAATGCCCGCACTACTATGGAATAATGTATTGTGCCGAAAATAGTTGTACTTTAATGAAACTAATTTGTTTGATTCATTCAATATATTAAATAAAATAAAAACATTTTTAATATAAACCGTGAAGATATCTCAATGTCGACTACTGATGTTGTGCAATTTCAATGGCTAACGGTATTTTTGTCAATATGGTCTGAAATATGCAGTGTAAACATTAACAACCAGTATCGAGTTCAGTCATTATCATGTGGGATAATCAATAACAAAGAAACGTTTTTTTTGTCATTTATTACGAAACACAAATTATAAATAACCGATATTGCCTTGATTTATGGAAAACAGCTAATTATACACGATACATGCATAATTTCCTTTTGTCTATAAATTATAGACATAAATAATATATATAATATTTATTTCATCAATGTATAATTTAATAATTGGTATCGCTGGTCGGCTCTTTTTATTTACGAACGATATAATAAAAACTAAAAAATGGTTGTATAATTCAATTTTTTTTTATAATAGTATTGGATCTAAGCGTTAGTAATTGCAAAAATTAGTTATTTCGGAGTAAAATTGTGTCTAAAGGTTTATTTCCATAATTCTGGCTATATGTATACAATATTATCTTAGCGATTGGTCAAAGAGTTGAGAGCAAGACAGGCAAACCTATTCATTTTTGTACTTATAATATTATTTAGGATACTTTATTAATGTATCAAACTAAATCAAAACCATTACAACCGTTAGATCATGAATAAAGTAAATATCTACCTGAAATCAAAATAGGTTATGAGGAAAAAGTTCTATGCAGAGCATGTTTTACGTTTATATAAAATTTAATATAATTTATACGATATATTTTTTTATTATTCGTTTAATATAAACATCTGCACATGGGAACAAATACATTTATCTTTATAAAATGTTATTGGACATACATTTTATTGATCGTAACTATGTATTCTCATCTCAAACTGAATTACAAGGAAATTTTAATTGCTATTTTCGCGTTCTGTTCAAATAGACTACGTAAAAACAATTTCATTAAAATGATAAGATATCTCCACGTAAATTAGAAGTTTAACTGAAAGAAAAGGGCCATTATGTATCGAATTTGTCAGTGTAGCAATAACAGAAGTCTTATACAACAGAATTTTCCACAAAGCTACCCAATGATACATACATAGGTGCAAGTAAACTTATTTGTAAACACGAAAAAGCACGTGCACTTGGTCCCAAAATCATACCCTGATCAACATACGTACAGACCTACACAAATACACACAGAGGTACACATGTATCACGCATGCCAAATAAATATGAAAACAATGTCAAGTGTTTAGTAATTCAAATATTTATCTACAATGTAAATAACAATAAAATCAAAGCAAATTCGTGTCTGTGTGCTAAACTCTTATTGCATAGAAAGTAATTGCTTTATGATATTTATAATGAATATAAAAAAATTACTTTTTTTATTTGCATTGAATTGACAAACAATACTTATAGTATTGTTTATTTTTGTAAAATTAATACACATTTACAATATTAGAAATTTTTTCCTACTTCCGTTCACTATCGTGTTAAATAAATATAAAAGAAAGTAAAAAATTTAAATTTCATATGTATGGCAATAAAATTGAAATTTCAGTGAATAACAATAAAATCAAAGCAAGTTCGTGTCTGTATGCTGAACTCTTAATGTATAAAAAGTAATTGTGTCATGATATTTACCATGATTATATAAAGCATTACTTCCTTAAGTGTATTAAATTGACAAATATAAATTTTATTTATTTTTTTCAATTTAGTACACATTTAAAATATTAGATATTTTTCCATTTGCATTCACTACCATGTTAAACAGATACAAAGAAATTAAAAATTAAAAATTTTTTGTCCATGTTAATAAAATTTAAATTTTATTTATTTGTTTATTCGCACTAATCTCTGGAAACATACGTCTGATTTTGAAAATTCGTTTATAGTATTTTTAAGCAATATTTAGGGTTGTCAATACCATCACACCGAGATTCATAGGGACGCGACAGTGGAAAAATGGAAAATTTTTTTGCTTTCTTTATTTACCCTAATCTTTTAAAATGTATATCCAAATTCATAACTTAATTTCTTCATAAAAATCAATACTCCTCCTGTCTCCATTTCAATCCAATATGTGACAATCGTTTAAAAGAATATACTAGCAGTACGATTTACAAATATTAAATTAGTGTTGTAGTGCAATAAATAAAATAGCTGCGCAAAAGAATTTGGTGTGTTAAGTAGTGTTAAGAGAAGTTCTGTGGACAGAACTATATTTTTGAGAATATTTTCAAAATAAGCTTCAATGAATTCTGTTATTTATTACGATTCACCGTTACAAGAAATAATTTTGTTAAAGTTAGTAACTAATTTAGTTTTATATAGTTAATATCTCTATGATACGAACCTTTTATATTCTATCATAGATTTAATAAATATATTTCAAGAAGACGATAATTATACTTGGAAATTATCAATGTTTCGAGAGTTAAAAGTAGTGTTCAGTACATAGAGGTAATTAAGAATTTTTATTAATGTACTTTACGTGGAATATCCTATGTTAAGGAATTAAATTAGATTTTAACATGAAAAGTACATGAAATTATTAGAGTTCAACATGAAACGTATTAAAACGGTGCGGCGGGTGAATTTTGTTTTGTTTTTAACATTATTGATTAAAATATTTAACTTCTCAAAAGAACATAATATTGGTTATTAAAATTTTTATCCATGATTCAAATAAAATATTTATAATATTTTAGCCAAAATATTTACAGCCACCATAAACGAAATAGATAATAATATTAACCACATGTTTCTTACAGGACAGGATCGAAACCATATGAGACTGTTATTGCATGACTTCGACTTTTCATTTAATCACTTTAAATATATTATTATTTATTGAGAAGAAATATTTATGAAATTACAGGGAAATTATTGCATATTCGAATATTATAGGAAGAGATTTGATATAAAATTTCACAGAGAAATTAGAGGAAGTGAGTTACATAAACTTGAAACTTCTTTAAAAGTACCTTAATAAAAATGGTAAAAGATGAAAATATAAATATTCGCTCAAGCGACTCGTAGATGTCAAATATTTAGACACGAGCGAAGAAACTTTTCTGGAAGATGATTACAATTAACCGCACCTTTTAGGACAGGAAAAAGTTGGTCAATATGATTACCGCTGCAATTTGATCGAATTCTATACTTTATCTAGAAACTTTTAACATCGAGATTAAAATATAAGACACAAATAGTGACTTGTTTCCCCATAAATATCATATTTCTATTATGTGGTGTCTAGAAATGTAATATATATTGAATTATCTTTGTCCAGAAATGTAAAAAGTATTAAATTATTGCCCAGAAAAGTAATAGGTATTAAACTCCATTTAAATGTCAGCTCTTGAGCATATCTATGAGTTTGATTACTTTAAATAAGGCAGACCCCATTTTAAAGCTACATACAATATATTAAAATACTTATATTATCTTCCCCATCCGCGACCGTAATTATTTATTTTTCCAAAATTCCCGTTTATACACTATTATTATTGATCTTCATATTATAATAAGCTAAGTATTTACGTTTCCGATGATGATTTTGACAATATAACTAATATTTATTAATAATATTAGTCAATATACTAATATTAGTCATTTAAAATATAGTAATATTACTTTAAAATTTAATTTGGACAATTACCACCTATTATCATTTTCTTATCGTTTTATATCATAAATAAGAAATCAGAAAGAAGTATTATGTTTATAATTTTGGATATACACTAATATATTAGGGAGTAATATAACTCAGTACTTGACCTCTTAATTATCATGACCATAAATCAAGTAACTACATCGGGATACGTCGCATCGTTTTCGCTATTCTTTATATAAATCTTACATGTATTTAAATAATTGATATGGTGAAATAAGGTTAAAACTCCCTCCTAGTAATTTCGACAAAGAAAACGAAGAAAAGAAAAAAAAGTGGAAGATATTGTATCGTAAAAAAGATTTTCCGCTTCTTTCAACCGACATAAAATTGCTAAATCGCTGATGTATTTTTAAAAAGACCAATAAAAGGAAAAGGTTCTCAATTCGTCGAAATCGTTTTTTAGTATGTTTTATGTTTTTTATGTTGTTATTATTGTGTAAGTGGACCGATTTCAATGATTTTTTTTTGTTTCAAAGGTAATACTTAGGTTTAGTACCATATAAATATGGTGAAGATCTGAGAATGAGGTCGAAAATGAATGATGGAACTCCTTCATGAATGGCAGTAAATCAACTATGATTCAAGATATTTGCTACGGGTTGCTATGTAAAATAACTACTTCACTTGCCAGGTTAGAGTGTGATGATAAGTTATAGAGATGAATAAAAGAACTCCTTAATAGATGTTAGTAAATCAGCCGTGTTTATAGATATTTGCTACTACATTATTTGCTGTTATTACTTTGATAATTAACTTCACCGTCGACTTGGTCAGGATCCAATGATGAGTTCTGGAAGGGAACAATGGAACTCCTTATCTGACGGTAGTAAATTAAACGAGATTCAAGATATTTACTGTTAGTAGTTGTTACTTTGCAAAATAACTACGCCATCGACCATATCAGTCTATTGATACTTTCTGGAGATGAACAATTGATCTCTATGTCGGTTGGTAGTATATCAAGCGTGATCCGGAATATTTGCTACTGGTAGTTTTTACTTTGTAAAATAACTGCATCATCGAACAGGTCAGGATCTGATGATGAGTTCTTGGGATGAAAAAATAAATTTCTTAACGGATAGTAATAAATCAAGCGCGATTTAAGATGTTTGTCTCTGGTTAATTGTTACTTTAGTTATTACTTTGTAAAATCTGATATTGAACTTCGAATATGGAGAACGGAACTCCTTAAGGACTAACTGGTGATTACTACTATCGCTTCGTTTCCACGTGCTGTTGATAACCAAATTTAGACAAAGAGGAATTATATTTAGCTTTTACCCGCTAGTTTAAATAATTATTCAATATTCTTAAGTAAATAAATGGAATGTGTAATGTGATTATAAATATTATTCATTACTAAAAACTCTGAAATAAAATATCGTTTAAAAACCGACTTCAAAAAAGTGATGAAAGTAACGTATTTAATATTGCGAATAAATAGATACCTATTTTGAATTAATTATATTTTACTTTTTAATATGTGTGTACCTTCTCGGTTTTTTAAGAAGTTGGTTTTTTAAGAAATGTTTATAATCATTGCAGAAAACATAACCTGAAAAGGTGCTTTGTAGTTTTAATATCGTTTTAAAGTCGTTATGTAACGTTGTTCACATTACATAAAAAAATTATTTCGATTTTTGAATTCAATGATAATTTATAATATAAAAGAATATATATATATATATATATATATATATATATATATATATACACACATATATATATATATATATATATATATATATATATATATACATATACATATATATATATATATATATATATATATATATATATATATATATATATATATATATGATTACAGAGATGGTAAATTAAGTAATGACAAATACTTTCTTTAATTTTGTAAATCATAAAATTTGAAAAAGCTGCTTACAAGAAACTCAATGATATTTTCTTCAAAGTTTTAAGTAGCACAGTCTAATAGATATACAGCAAAATGTACAAATTGTGCATTCCTCCCTTTTTGCTTAAATTACTGAATGAAAAACTAAAAAAAAATACAGGTAGTATAATCTAATCAGAAAATTACAAAAGAATTAACGACTAACTTAGACTTTATGATTGTTGAATTAAGTTTTTGCAAAATGTATTAAGCAAAATAAGTAGGACGTAAAAAATTAAATTACTATTTAGTGGTAATTTTATAGAAATACTATGTAAATATTTATGTATTAAGCATGTATGTGGGAGTTCTACCCATATTAACATGTTTTTATTTTTCTAATTATAGTTATAATGCACAAATAGTATTGGTAGGGATTTGGTAAGGTGGAACATTACACTTATTAATATTTCAAATATTGAAGCGCATTAACGAAGCTCCGAAAAGTTTATGCTACCTTAGTTTAGCTCGTCTTAATTTATATTACCTTAAAATTAGTTGATACTATCATGTATTCCTAAACGAATATAAATAGTCAATGAGCGAAATAAAATGTTTTTAAAATGTTTTTCTTTGTAAATAGCAATATTAAAAGTAAGTCGATTGATTACCTCGTAGTTATATTAAAAAGCAAATAAAAAAAAGAATATAATTTTATTCATTCCATAACAACTTTAGTTTGTCTACAGATGAATTCTAATAGGTATCATTCCGAGACATCCTTAAGAGGTCATTATGATTGTTACTTGCAAAATGTGGAACTCCCTTTCGAAATGAATTCATACGTAGTCATGAGCATAGATTCTACTATCAGTAAGATGTTGTCACTTTCTCAAAAAGCTTATTATTCTGGTATCCAAAACTTCTTTCTTTCTTTTGAGGAAAACGCACTTTCCGTTAAAACGCTTCTCGCAAGATTTCACCCGAAACAAAGTAATAATTTCCTTTGTTGATAATTCTTCCTTTTGATATTTCGTGAAATGAACAGCGTTTATTTAAACTACTGATGTTCAATTCATTACATCGACAAAATTAAAAATAAATATTTTTTTTTATATTACCATTAATTATACTCCTACGTTTTTTTTAAATGTTGTGACAAATTTAATTAGTTATTTGCTAAGAATATCAATCGATTAGTCAAAACAATTATTAAAAAACGATGATATACTGAAAAAATACACATATTTATATTTTTTAAATTTAAAATTATAATGAAATAAATTATTAAGCAAATAAATAATAAATTTTGAAACGTTTCGTTATGTATTACAGTTTGCGACTTGAAACACACTATTATACAAGTATTTGATGTGATTAGAATATCATTAGGGAAAACTTGTTTAGAAATATATCCAATTTTGTTTCACATTTTTTAATATTTATTTAAATTCTAAGTATTGACACAATACGCACAACATATTTTAAAACTTAGGATAAAGCATTGTGTAAGTAAAAAAACTGTTCAAAATTAATAATTTATAGTTATACTGGCATTAATGTACAATTGTATATACAAAGTTTAACATTTAAAATAATATATAAAAGTTAAAAAAACTATGGAGTTATTGAAAGATATTAGTTTGTATGGGTTTTCAAGCAAAATTATTCTATTTAATTTTTTCAGTCGTCTTTGAAGGTAATTTTACTTTCTGAAACGACTTTTACGTTTTTGAAGTGAACTTTTCTTCCTAGTGAAGTGAACTAGCAACAAGCATTTTATTATTAAAAACCAATATATTTGACTAACTTTAATTGGAATTTACATAATATATACTTAACCATTTTAAAATGAATAGATTTAGAAAATGTTATAGGTTATCAGTCGTAATCCATTGGGATATTAACGTCGAATGATAAAAATCAAGATTGATATAAGTTTTATGTTTCCTATTCGATTTAAATTTAATACACGATTACACAATAAAAAATCGCTTCATAGAGTGGTATATAAATTGGGAAACACATGATTTTAAAAATATTTGATTTCGCCGATGAAGATTTAATTTCAATTATTAATACGTTTGCGAAGTGGATGATCTTCAAAGCTATTTAAATATTTATTTAAGGCGGGACAATTTCAATATATCTACGTTATAGTGTTATCTTTCTGCCATATGCAATTACATTTTTCATCACATAGGGTTATTGCTAATATGAAAAATATTTGATTTCTATAAACCAAATTTAATAGGAAATTGGAAAATTGCAAACAAAATTAAATATGGATGAAAATTACAATAAATATGTAGAAATCAGAAAACATTAATTTATTTCATCTTAATTTATTTTATCTTAAATTTATGTAGACAATATTTCCCCTAAGCTCTAATAGATGCAAAAAGCTACTGTAACTGATACGGAATGATCTAACTCTTAGAGGTAAACTGCAGGAAATTCTATGTTTATATATGTAACTAACCCATCATTATAATTAAATAAATATTGATTAAAAATTAATAATACCTATATTAGGAAGCTGGCTTTTTATAATTATAAATATTTCAATATGTTTTAGCTTTTAATCCTTATAGCTCTTTTATTTAAAGGATAATACCTTTAAAAAAATAGAAAAAGAGCATATAAACAATGGCAATTAGTATCTTTAGTCGGGGGAAATATAATTAATATACAGAAAAATATTAATATTCTATTTTTTATATTTATATAGTAAATACGCCAATAAAGTTTTTGAAAGAACTTGAATCTTATAAAAAGACAGAAGAATGCGTCCTTTTTCATATCGTGTAGAGGTCATATCCTTGAACCATGAAAAGACATGCAATATTTTTATTTTAAAGTTAATATTTGAAATAACATATCTGATGTAATACAATGTAACACAAATAACATGAGAAAAGTAAAACTATGAAATAAAATTAAATAAAGACAAAATTTGTGTGAGAAAAATTATATGTGGGTTTAATAATATACAAGCTACTTTTATAATTTTAATGAAATGTTTCATATTTTATAAGATATTCCATGCTTAATAACCACAGAAAAAACAATTTATATTAAAATAATGAAATATATTGACAGCTCCTAATAAGCTCATAAACTTGGCTTGATGTTTTCATTGCCTGCTTTATTTGACAATTTTTCCTTGCTAACTTTGTAATAATCATTTGCTCGCCTAATTTCAAATAAGTTTCTTCATAAACAAATTTAGATATCCGCAATACTTTATGAAATTCACCTTTATTAAACCTTTGCAAACTGTATGCACTGTTTAGGTTCCATCACTACTTAGATTTTTTCAGAGCTTCCTGGTGTACGTATTGCTCACATCACATAAAAACAGGAAATCATAGTATGCCCCATTATAGTTTTCCGTATCTGCGTACAAACAATCTTAAACCTAGCTGTTTATAGGTTTTCCTACGCAAAATGCCTTATTCGTATTTTTTCTAGTGCCAGACCAAACATATTCAAAGTACATCGAGCAGACTTATTTAATTCTAAGGAGTTTAGTGTCTACACTATTTTGATAATTCTAAAAAGGGAAATGCACAAGACGAATTTCCACAACTCCACAGAGATTTGTAACTTTAAGCTACTCTGAAAAGTAAAGTGAACTCAATAAACGCCGTACTATAACAAGCGAAATATTATTATTGAGATATTTCATTTTCTTCGTATTTTCTTGTTTTCGAAATGAACTCATTTTATTGACCTGTCATTATTTGCAGAATACTTAGATTCATTTTAGTAATGCAGTTATTTTTATGTTACGATATATACTCCAACGCAAATTGTATATATAATTAATATTCAATATAATTACAATAATATTCGATATCTACATATATATATATATATATATATATATATATATATATATATATATATATAACATTCAATATCGCACAATTTAAATAATAATAATATATATGGGGAAAATAACCATTCTAATCTGTGGTGACCAATGTTCATAAAGCTATCTAAAATTTAATAAGTTTTTTGTCGTACGTTATCGTCGCTACGGAGATACTGTGTTTAATAGTTTGTTGCTTTTAATTTATTTCTCGGGAATTGCAAATTAATTTGGTTTAAGATATTGTTAACGTTAGTAGTATTTTCAAAATTGTAGTAGTCATTTCATTCAGTTACATTTTCATTAATAACATGACATTCTTTATTTAAATATTGTTGGCTTTAAATTAATGTTTATTTGGCATCATGATGAAAAGGCAATCCTTAATTAATCACTTCGGTGTCTGCCTATTGCAGACATTTTTCCAAGTCCATTGGCATAGTTGAAGAAAATGGTCGATCAACTACAGGAACGACTTGTGAAAAGTTTCAGTCTTACTTTGGAAATAATTTTTTATGAATGTTTGAAGAAGAGCTTTTTACTTAAATCGATATTGCAACTAAGTACTTGAAGAGATTTAATAAATACAATTTTATAAAAAAATCTCATATTATTACAAAAAAAATGTTACAACGGTCTTTTCCCTACTGTTTATCAGTTTATTGTAAAGTCAAAATGACACGATTTAGTGATGAACATGTGACGAATAAGTTTCACAAGGAATGATAAAAAATAAGTTTACTAATGCGTATGGATCACTGTTTTTGTTATAAATTAAAAAAAATGGATAAATATGTTTACAGAATAGTATTTTCTTTTTAATTATATCAACTTAACTTTATTAATATTGAGCTTGAAGCTTGACCCGATTAATTGCGTTTCTACGCATAAATGTTCTGATATAAATCACTTAATAGAATTTTTAAAAGAATTTTTTTAAATTTTAATTCAATGGTGGCAAGTCTGAAATATTAAACGAATTAAGGAATTCCTTTGTAAATGCGAATGTTTCAGTTCCAAACAAAGACAGAATAGAACTATTATTAAGATTCATTTTAAAAGATTTAAAAATTAATTTTCCCCAAACCAAAACCCTGACTGATATCATTCAATATTTAAACTCAAATAACAACTAATCGCCGATCACTGAAACGAATTACAACGATGTACACACACACACACACACACACATACACACACACACACACACACATATATATCTATATATATATATATATATAAATATATACATACACACACACATATATATATATATATATATATATATACACATATGTATGTATGTGTATGTGTTTACATATTTACATACACATAGGTACACAATGTTCATTCAATTTTGTTGATGCTGCATTTACTGTGTTATTTATTGTCATCGACATAATTACAATTAATTCTGCACTGAACTATGCAGCACTTATTGATATAAACTACTGGATTAAAATATAGAGAAACTACGACTATTATACCATATGTTAAAAATAATTTTTTCAGATAGTCAAATAATTACAGTTCAAAAATTTCTCTCTGAGTTTTCCTTAAACCTAATATTTAAGGAAAACTCAAACAGAAATAAAACTGCAAAAAATTATCAAAAACATGAAAAATAACAAAATATATTAATTGTTATGCTGCCGTATACAATATATGATTAAAAACATTTTAACAGTTTTTAAGGGTCGGATGTCGGCGCGCGCCGGTCCCCCGGCAGTGCTCTGTGACTCTTAGTAGTGTGCGTTACACGAACACGCTCGGCACAATGGGATCGATTGAGACGCTTTTTAGACTAATTATTAAAGTAAATCCGAGTATTATTTCTCTGTTATAATGTCTTTGTAAATCTCTTGATACGGGATACGATTCAACCTTGGATATTGTTTAGATTGGTTTTTAACTGAATTTGGAGAATTCCAAAATGAAGAAATGTTGCACATTGCACAAAAAATATTTAAAATTATTTTTTTCTTTGCAAATGACAATATTTAGACATTAAATATGAAAAAAGCAAAATTGACCAATTTACGCGTGTACTTATTGATTGACTTCCGCTTGTTTATTGTAGACATAAAGCAGCATAAAAGTTATCGATACAAGTAATAAAATTATGACAGAGCGAATTTTATACATTGAAAATATTTTAAAAGAGTTATTAATTTAGTGTATAGAATGATAACAGAAGCCAGAAGAGCTTTTTTTAGAATATTTGTGCTAATATTATATACCTATGAGCAACATATACAATAAAAAAAATCCTAATTACGCGGGAACGAAGTCTTAGGGACATCTAGTATAAATTAATGTTATAAAGTACGAAGTAATGTTAAAATAACAAAACTACGTATGAAATAAAACTTAAAAATATATTTGTAATTAAAAAAAATAAAGCCTGTAAAGGTTTATAATAAAAATATTTTAAAAATTATTTAAAATAAAAAAGCTCATATAATATCTGCATTACGATGTTCTGTCAATCAGTTGGATAACAAGTGTCTCAATATGTAATAATTTATTAAACGATTATTTCAGTAATTTTTCAATTTTACCCAATATAAAGTGTTAAATCTATAATATTTTATAATTACATACCACATGTATATCAAATGTATATTTCAACATTTAAACTTTAGGTGTGCAATCAATAGATCAATTAACAATTTTTAAATTATTTGGCTTTAAATGTTACGAATTTCAGCGATGTTGAATTACAATCGATACATTACAAACAGCGTCGGAATTACGGCCAAAATATCAAATCCGGAAACAGCACACTATATATTTATATATATATATATATATATATATATTTGTAAATTAACACACAAGATTATCCTTTGATTCACTATGCGCTGACTAGACCTGGAACTATGATATGAAATTAATCTCGGGAGTATTGTTTCAGACGTACATCTCTTTCAACATTACCTCCTGCAACAATATTTTTAATTTCATCTATAGGATGGTTCTTGCAACAATTCTGGCGATTATTTTCATTTAATGATAAAATAAAATTGCATCACACAAATTTAAAACTCAATATCAATAATAACAAACTAATAAAAATTACAAAATTGGCGATAGTTAGAATAATTTTCTAGTGGTTGATCAATAATTTCTAGGACTTTTAAAAAAACATTTGTATGGGGTTCAAAAATATTAATATGTTTAAACTCCTTATTTACCAACTTTCATTTTCTATCCTACATTAAAAACATTTTTGACCCTTCATTTACCCCATCTACAAATCAATCCGAATTACAATTTTTATGTTTTATATCTGCGTCTACTAGAAGCTATAACCATGTCAAATATTATATCAGCTCACTAAATCAGCGTTCACATGTTAAATGGTTGTAAAATATAGACAGACGAACATAGAATAACAAGTACTTTGTTTTTAAAGTTTTGGTGAAATACTAAAAGGGAATCATAACAATATTCAATAAAATATAATATTGCAATTACAGATGCATCTAAAAAATTTAAACCTTTAATATTTAAAAAATTATACATCTTTACGTATACAATAAAACTATAAAATGTATCTCCGTACTATAATACTCAGTAATCTATAATACAAAAGCAAAATATCGATTTACTACTTCTAAAATACGAGTATATTTAATAATTTTATATTACGTCTATTATAATATTTCTATAAACCTTTTGTTTAATACAGGTAATAATTTTTTTTCAACTTTTACTCCCTATACTAGAGGTCTGTAAGAAATCTTACGTTTTCCCAATATTATCTAATTTACAAAGTGGTACAAAATATTATGCATTTCAAATGTATCATAGAAATATTATGTTACAATCATTTATACGTAATTTGCATTTTATCATAACATACAACATAACATTTACACTGTGTACAAGCCGTGCAGGAGTTATAAATATATGGCACAAACTGAGGAAGAGCGACCGACGTCCTCACTGTTTGCAAGCACAAACGGTACTGAATTCAAAATATGCGTGAGCGCCAGAGAAAATAATCGTTTTTATTTTCATAGCTAGTATGGAATATTCGTGCGCGGAATGCTGTAAAAATTCGGCAAGTTTGACCTAATACCAAAGGCTTCATATTATGGATCAAAATGCATGTACTACATTAATTAAGAATAGACATAGTGAATTAAAAATCGATATATCTTTATAATTTTGTTCTAATATGCGAAACAGTAGAGAAACTTTTTGGTAAAACAGGTTACTTTGAGATTTTTTTTTAAGTTTGAAACATAATTTAGAAAAAATATCGTACAACAACGTAATACAAAGGCCATTTTTTGCCCTGATATTTTAATCTAATGTCTAACTTTGGTAGTTATTGAGTATTTTGCGAAACCAAACACCCATTTTCACCTATTTGCGAAATCCGCCCCTTAATTAGTATAAAACAAAGTATTATTACGTTTTGTGTGACATTTACCACATATATGTCATCAGTTTGAATTTCGAAAATATAGGTGAGAAAATGTCGACAACTGCTTACAGTCTTAAATAATCAACTGGGATCAAAATCTGATTCGTCGTTTCTAATAAGATTCCTCACACGTAGGCCACTTACGTAATTATAAAATCTATCAATATATATAATAAATATCATACAAAAAGACAGACCTTTACTAGATACGAGGATCCCCATTTCGATTTATACAATTTGTTGCAATGTTCCATATCATAGGAAACTATAATTGAGAGGGGTATACTGTTATAATATTTTGAAATTTTCTTTTTTTACTTCACTCATTATTTTGATTCTATGTCAATTTCTTTTCAATTCACTTAATCCGATCATGTTTTTCTCATTTCCTCATTTTCAACATATATTTACATAAAATTTTCCATTATGTAATATTTTCGGCATAACAGGATTATTATGAACAGTTTTCCCTTGGATTTTTTTTAGAATAACTGCACCGTCCGTTTTGTCAACTAAAAGCAATTATTTTTCCGCATCATCGCTTCTTTTATACCACTGCTGGAAAATAAACTTACTGAATCAAATAGTTCGCTACCAGTAGTGTCAATGGTGCAAAAAATGGCCCACTTTTCTTTACTCTAGTTCCTGTGAACTAAATGTTTAATAGAACGAAGATGTATTGGTAAACTTATGGGCGTTTATACTAGATTGCATTGTACATAGTTTACATGTTAATCGAGTTATAATAGGTATCATAAATTGTTTATAATTGTCTGAAATCGTAATTTACCCATCAAGGAAGCTGATTTTAATTAGGTCAGTTTTTTTAATAATTGTATTTATATCTTCTTGAAGCAAAATATCAATTACGAAATTTCTGTACAATACTGAAAATAGATGTTTCAATCTAATGGTTTTAAAATATCAATATATACCATAATTCCAAATTGATGGCTGCACCTTCCTCAAACTTGTTTGTAGAATTTTATTGCGGTTAACTTTGGTATTGTGACGGATTTAATTTTTAGTAAATCTAGAAGCAATATTCTAACCCACTCGTCTATATTTTCCTAGCAAAATTCTATAAGAATATGGCTGCTTTTACTTCACTACTTTATACAGCTTTTTAAAGAGAAACTTGACTGTATGATATTTGATATTTTTCATCATCTTACTACGTTATAATGACGTTGTTTTGTCATTTTTACATAATGTTTTCCATTTAGCATTTTGATTTTTATTTATTTTATTTTAATATCCTCTTTAATTTGAAGTTTTACAATTGTGAATAACCTGTAATAATATGCTTAATAAAAAAAATATTCCGTCTTCAAATTATTACTGCAGAACAACATTTCTCATCGTAACTAGAATTTGTTGACTGTCTCAGAAATGAGGAATACAAAGCTAACCGCCTCGAATTCATTTCTCCGTTAAAGCAACACGTCTCTTTGTTTCAAATGTTCCTTCAGTCGAGATAATGTTTCGTTTCAAAGTGAATATGCGAAAGACGGCAAGCTGTAACAGTCATCTTAATGAGATCTCCGCCGTCTGGCGCAATGCTGACACTGACACTACTCGTGTTCCATTTGACTTCTAGATTACACAGTTACGTCTTGGAAGTTAAAATTTAGTTTACGGTATTTTTTAATTTAAATATAGGTTTACTAAGTCACTAGTTCTAGGTAAACGTTATATTAGTTATTAAGCATTATTCCTGACAAAAGTCACATTTGACGTAAGTATTACTGTTACAAACTATTTAATGGTTTTATTCGCTATCGATACGAACATGATATCTTTTTCAATAGAACAGCAGAAAATTGTTTATACATTAATTTTATAAAAAACTAGTCTGATAAACAAATTAAGGATGAGCAGTATATGGCACGCTGCCATCTCATTGGTGTTACGTGAATGCTGTTGAAGAAATGCCTCCAATATGGTAAATATTTTTCAATAAAAAATTTTATCTTATTTATATATATTTTCATAATTCTGCGAAACTGGTGGGGGTAGTATAAAAACTATTGAGATTTTCACGTTTTATTAAAATATTTTACGGTGTCTTGAAAAACGCCAGCCGTAGTTCTGCGCAATATCCTTAATTAAGTATTCGAAAAAAATTCGTGCAAATTAAATTTTTCACCCTTATTTTAGCATAATGAGCATGGTCAGGGGTGAAGTGTGAAGTAGTGAGGTAGAGGAACATTTTGTATGTTCAATATAAGTATATTTCATTTACTCAGTTTATTTAAACTTTGAATCTCTTTCGAATATTCGTAATTTAATTAATGTGGTAGGTTCAGTACTAGGCTGCATAAAATTGGTCGTTACATACTTTTGTTTTCTGTGCATATAAAAAGTTTCTGTGTATATTAAAGGTATTAACGAAAAAAAGAAATAATTCGGAAAACGCGATGAAAGTTGTTGTTTTTCGAATGTTTGTCCGTTTGTCTGCGAGTCTGTTTATTTTTTTATATTTCACGCAAGAACGTTAAAGTTTTTACGTAATTTAATGTTGATGGTTCCGGGGTATCTTATAAGTTATATAAAAAGAAATTAGAATTAGAAGAATTATAAGTATATACTAAAAAGTGTATTATTTGGCTTTTCAATATAAGTATACTTGCTTATAAAAGTTTAATTTTTCTTATATAAGCATATGGTATTAATTTAAGAATTAACTTTGCATTATTTCCTAAAGCTCCACATGTGAACTTAGACACGGGCATAGCTAGTTGCTTAATACTGATGCATAAGTAAAGTTTATTTTTTAAATATTTTTTCGTTCATGAAGTCATTAGTCATGTTTTTTATGGATTAAATACTTATAATTACGGCCCTTAATTTTAACAAAAAAGAATTTCTGCATTAGGGGACGGTAAACACTAAGTCGAGCATGAGTTTCATTTCTACAATATAAGGTGATAAATGTGTTATAAAATTAAAGTGATGACTCCTAAAAAAAGACTGAATAAAGTTTCTTCTAAATAAAAAGATGCTACAAATAAGGCTTTGCCTGCACAATTAAAAAAGAGATGGAAATAATCAACTTAACTATTATCTCATAATTATATAAACAAAGCGAAATGAGTATCCATTGTTTTTTTTATGATGTATTTATTAAAAATTATGGCAGAAATATTTCTTCGGCTTCTTCTAGAAGACAAAGAAATATCTAGTGCCACTAATAAAAAAAAGAAAAAGTGATGTATCGTGAGACACTCGATAGAAGCGAATCTTCTTAGGGCATCGTCTATGAAATTAAATTTATAATTAATATAATAGAATATCGATACTGTAATACTTAACAGACATTTTTACGAATTATTTGGAATTATCCATCATACAATAAAAAACACTTACAAAAAACTAAAATACATGAACAGGTTTAGTATACCAAATAATTGTCCACGTGAGAGAATGATTCCTTTTTCCTACTATGTACATGCGCATGCGTGTAGTACCAAGCACTTACATTTTCTCGTTGGGACAACTATATATACACGCACGCACGCACGCACGCACGTACGCATGCACGCACACACACTCACACATACACACACATATATTTATACACATGTATCAGTGTGTGTGCGCCAAACTATGACCAATTCCTAAACGTTTATATATGAATGACTTATAAGTGGATGGGGTCATACCTAGTTTAGCATTTCTGTGAATTGATTGCGCGAATTGCTCATACCGTATCCATATTGAAATTGACAGATCTGTGTTCTCTGTGTGACTACAGTGGTATATCTTATTCCATATATATATATATATATATACAAGTGCTCGAGGACTATATATATATATATATATATATATATATATATATATTGTACTCGATGTGAATATTGGTGTCCAGCATCCGTGTAGCATGCGCGCAAGTATACGGGCGAGTTGTTTTATGTGATTGATTTTAGTTGAGTTCGTTTACATGCATTTTTGGTAAGCACATATATGTTTAAACAATATTATACATAACATTAAAAATGGTTCATTCATTTTTATCCATAAGAAACATACGTTTAATTTAAAAATATTTATTGATATTATTCTTTGAAAGAAATATTAAAAGATTGAAATTATTGATTATTAGCATTGTTATATATTAATTAATAATATAACTGAAATTTCATAAAAAGTAATTTACTAATTTAAAAAAAAATTAATTTTAGCACGATACGCATACTCATTTTAATTATGATTGAAACACACGTTTCATTTAGCGCATGCTGCACCTGCAATGTTTTGAGAAGTGTAGATTGTTTCAATTTTCTTTCAATTTTTGTTTCAATTTAGCATGAAACACATACTCATTTTAATTAGGATTGAAATACACGTTTCATTTAGCGCAAGCTGCACCTGCAATGTTTTCAGAAGTGTAGATTGTCGACATTTTCCTATACAATCTAATGACACTGTAGAGCGTAGGCAAGTTTTCGATATATGTACGCGTACCGTGTGATAATTACCCGAAATCTTTCCAGCCCTTTTAACACCCCTCTAACTCAATGCGTATTTGATGTGCTAGGTTAAAACTTTTTGTAAGAAATAATGTCAAATACTACACTATTTAAAATTTCCTAAAAAATGTTTATGGTATCTGCGACGTAGACCCCAAAATACCTATTTTTGCATTAAAGAAAACTGCGCGGAATTAACTTTCTCTGTTATTTAAATTATTTTTCAAAATATTGTATTTACTATTATTATAAGCAATTTTCGTGAACGATAGCGAAAAGATATCGAAAAATGTCGGTGAAATTGGAGAAATAAATTGCTATCCTGTTAAAATTGATAAATCTATATTTTGGATTCCTGTTTATCACTGTTAACCGCTATCAATGAAGTAAAATATATATATATATATATATATATATATATCTATATATATATATATATATATATATATATACATATATATATACACACACTATGTGTATATATATATATATATATATATATATATATACTTTATTATATACTACTATTTCTGAAATTTTATTTTAAATATTGACACTTCGTAACGGTAATTTGAAGTTAATTTTGTACAGCATAACTAGGATTTTTGAGGTGTATACTAAATAGGTAACGCGGTTTCATTCAGCGAACCAGAACGCAACATATTTACGTACAATGCAATATTCTCAATATTGTTTGGAGTAGTTTTGAAATCAATTTACAATAGTTTTTGGTTTTTGAACAGATTTATAATTGATAACAAAACTTGGGTATACTACTATACTTCAGAGCCAAATTAGCAGAAAAAATATAAATAAGACCAGTGTCATCGGACCCAAAATAAAACTAAAATCATATTGTTGACAAATAAATTAACGACGATACTTTTATGATATACGAAGGGAGTAATTATGGTTATTTACCTACCAAATGGTATCACCATCAACTCCATTTACTACTGGAAACTTTCATATTAGTTGCATGATGAAATAAAGAAAAAATGGCCACTAATATTAACAAAAAGAGTTTTGTTTCATCGGAACAAAGAGTTTGTTTCAGTACTAGTACTGAAATTCATATCAAAGTATAGTGCGAATTAATTCCTCCACCCAGGGTGGGATTAATCCGCACTATACTCTTTCGTTATATATCTGATCTACTTTTTTTGTTTTTCATGTGTTCTCAATTTTAAAAACTAAACATTTATATGAATTTATATCAAGGAAAGAACCAAAACCTGGCTTGAGAAATCAGATGAAAGATGCGCATCGAGCTAGTTGATGACTATGTTGGCAAATGAAAATAATTTGGAAAATCTGCAATTAGTTTTATATGGAAGTCACAAACTGTTTAATTCGTTCCCTGGGATATACCATGCTTACATGCATACACACACATACATACACGTAGAGAGAGAGAGAGATGTGTGTGTGCATGGTGGGGTGTGCGGGCATGTGCACGTGCACGCTTTCTCGCATGCATGTGTGTATGCGTAGATATAAAATAATGATAAAGTTCCCGTTAGCTTTTTCGAGCAGCTATATCTAAAGTTCAAATAGCCATAATGATTACAAACCTCTGCCATGGGCAGGCGTATGATAAGTCAGTTTACAACCTTAACTTTTATACCAAACTAAGGACCTTATAAACTTACTAAAGTTTATGCCTTTCATATAAACAAATTTAAACATTATCATATTATTATGATAACTTAAAAACTAAATTAGGCCGATATTCACTAGAAACCCGCTATGTCAGTTGTTAGCATTAGCTTACTTGGTGGCCAAAAATAATAGTTCGACTTCTTCCTCGAAGCATGAAGTTGTTGTTTTCTTACAGAAAACGAGTAAGAGACTAATTTTGTTATATAATGCTAACTTAACCAGTGATCTGATTATATATTAGATCAACCTAGATGACGACTATCGGCGAGGTCATAAATTCTACTTTCTATCTTTAGAATCATGGCTTGGCTATATCAAAGGAAAGTTAATCATCCCTTGTTGTGCGTAATTAAATGATGTTTAGCTCTAAATGTAATTCATGATACATATTTTCGTCAAATTGTTTCGTCTTTATTTGCCAAAACTTCGTTAAGTAACTGAACACAAGATCAAACACCGCGCTCTTTATATGTACTCGTATAATGAGTACGGCGTTTGATCTTGTATACTATACCCGAGATGTTCGAGAAATTTCTGTAATATACCAGAAAATGTGACGGGTATATTAACTATCAACCTAATATTTTTTCGGGTGGAGCCCGGATATAATAAAGAGGAAGCAAATAATAATAACCTTTGGGGTAAATGCTAATAGTTAATTACAATAACTACTCAGGTAATATCGCCATTAGTATTTTGCGATATATTTAAATTCTTTAGGACATCAGTATCTATCAATATCTAACAATAATCAGTATCTAACAATAATCATCAGTAACAGTGCAATTATATACATATTCCATTACTAGATGGAAGTACATATCTTGTGCAACACTACTTTGGCAGTATTTTGTTAGACTATCTGAAATTTAAAAATTTTAATTGTGTAAATTATTCAAAAGACCGAATTGAGACAATTATGTACGTTATATTGGTTTCACAGTAGATAATCTGACGGAAGATCTAAGCGACTACAGAATTGATAAAAAAAATATACCGAGGTAATATTAAGATAAATAAATTAGAAAAAAGTAAGATTTTCGCAAAAAAAATCTGATGAATTATCTTAGTAAAGTCGTATCTCATTAAGTCGTTTAAGTAAATAAATTCAGAGGTAGCAGAAAATTAAAATACAGTAGAAAAAATAGCTGTCCATTGTCAGTAGTTAAGGTTGATATTATAAGTATTTGAATAGATAGATCTACCGAAAAATTACTTGATTTCTTCTTCCTAATAATCTGTTAATTTCAATAAGTATTAGCAATGTTTAGTTGATGATTTCTATTGAAGGTGTTGTCGAAATTTATAAGGTATACAATTGCAAAGTTTCTTTCAGATCCGTCTAATTGGCTTTGAGTGATGTACGCATAGAAACAGTTTCATCTCTCTTTCGTTATTTGTATAAATATATAAAGTGCATAAATTAAAAGAGATGTAAACAATGTAACTTGAACAATTTATATACATTTTGTACAGCTGTAACAAAGAACGTATCTATTATTTGCACCGGTGATTCTGTTCATCAAACTGAGTATGTTTGAAACGTGTTTCCGTAAAAAAATGTAGTTCTTTCATTGAAATCGTAATTTTGATAGTATTTTTTCAGAAACAATTTAGAATTACTGTATATTTCCTAAACATTTGCTCATCACTTTGATGCGCAGAATCACTTATATGAACTATTCATTGTTATTCGCCATGTGAAATTAAAGTATGATAGGTAAAACTGAAAGCTTTAATTAAATCAAATACAGAGCCAATAAAGAAATTTGTGATTTATTCACTATTTTTCAAAACAGTGCTAATCATGCTCTACAGATCATTTCATTCGATGGAACCACTTAGATGAGTAGTAGGTCTACTCTTCCGTATATATTTCTTCCACGACCTTTTCGAAGTCAGTTCAGAAACCGTATTCATAGCAATTTATTTTTTATTCGTGTGAATAAATACAAATGTAAAATGCGAATTAGGGTCTCTTGAAAATCTCCAAAATAACAAACTATTGATTAACATAGTATGCGGTAACTATTCTTTTACTCTCGGGAATAATTTTTGCACAATAATCTCTCAGTCCAAAGGAAGTAGCGACTACTTTTTCCCACCATTTCGTCCTTTCTTCATATTCACAGGCAATCCTTAAGATGGAAACATCCACTTGGCAGACTGCCTAATAGTTTCAAGTTTTAACTATGTATTCAACCGTCATCACTCATGATGATATTGAATGTAGTGCTACAGTGATTTGCGCCAAATTGTTTTAACATTTCCTAAAACCAATCAATGCGATGGGGTTTTTGAGCTTCGATCAAATCATGGGGTATCCACTTAGCAAAAAGTTTCCTGCCGCTTAAATGTTCATGTAGAAATTCCTCATACCGGCGACTGATATTAGTGGCCATGGTTGACTGAATCTACTCATACGATAGAAAAATTAATATTCAGGTAGCTTATAATGTTATTCTAATTATGTGTTGAACGCTACTTCGAATTTTCACATTTTCTTCTGCTCAATCGATTCTCGTGTGTGTCTATGAAGACTCTGGATTACTTCTATTAATTGACTACATCATAACATTGTGCGTATATATAACAGTTTATGCATACAATATGAATAGTAAGTATTATCAATGTATTATCTTGACGAGCTTTAAAGTAAGTAGAATGCCATTAGCTTGGGGAGGAAGACGAGACAACTTTAAATAAGGCTTGAATTTTTTATCTTCACTATATATGACTAATTAAGAGCGATGTGGTTATAAATCTATAGCTAAATGTAACCAAAATTATCGAACTCGATTAAGTAGGTCTGAGCTAATTAATAATAATATAAATACTGTTATATTAATGATTTACCTCTGCTGTTTTTGTATCGTGTTTTCTTTATATGAGTTAAAAAAATGAGATTCTCGTCTACTGGAGATGAATTGTATTATAATAAAGGCGCATAGGTTTTATTTTTTTTAAGAAGATAGCTAGTTAATAGGAAATATTAACACGAAATTATTCAATAAATTATTAGAGTTATTAGAAAAACTCTTTACTGTATATTTTGAAACTAAAACTAAATAGGAAGATAGTCCATCAATAATTTTCCTTCAGACAGTTTATTTCCTATTCGTTTGTTCATAAGATAAATATGAAAAGTATTTTAAATTTACACAGTTTCCGTAATTTTGTGTGGTACTTACTAACATTTGATTTTTCTTTTTATTTTATAACGACCCGAGGGCTGACATTGTAATTATCCAAAAATTCTAGAATAATATATAATAATAAACTACTAAAGCAGTTTAGATTACATGTGATATTTGGTAGTTTTTTGTAAGAATCTCCAGTCTTTTATTGCATTTTTTTCTTGCCTCGAAATTTTGATTTTTTCATGATAAAAATATTTAAAGCTTGACGTTCTCAAAAAGATATCCAACAGTTTTCTTCAAACTCTTTATATTTTTATACTTTATAAGTCAAATAATACATGAAAATTTGTCTTTCCGGGTAAAATTTAGTCAATTAGCTGTCTTACAAAAATGTAGTAATTTACATTCCTTCTTACAGGGAGGGTGGGGCGTACATTCAACATAATCCTTCTCTTTCTTCCTGTACTTTAAATTCAAAAATCCAAAATCCATCAATATCTATGTACATGTTGAGATAACAATCATTCTTAACAAGGTTTTAAATCTACGTCATCCTGAATTGAAGGGCGTTGGTAAAAGTAATAAATCAATAACAAATCAATAATTGCTATTTCCACTTTCTATACCCAAATATCGGTCACTTCCACCAGCTCAATGCAACGCATAAAATTTTTCATATACAAGAAATATTATAAATTTTCCCTTTTTTCTAAATTAGATTAACTGCTCAAGAGATTGCTGCTTTTGAATCCTAATAATTCATAAGGCGTTGATTATATAAATTAAAGAAGGATTTGAAAGTATTTATCTAAATTTATGATACCGTTTTATTTCTGTTTGTTTCTGGTACTAAAATAGTTATTCAAATATAAAGAATATGAACTTAAAGTATTTTTTTTTATTATTTTACTTTAATGTTTAATACATTTTCTTTGAGTCATCATTAAAATTTACATAGGTAGATTTTAAATTTATCCATTAAACCGATAGTTCAAAATAATAAAAAGCATGATATTTGAACTGTCATACAGAGTCAGTGGTACGTCCTTGATATTTGATCATTGTCGACGTCTATATGTTTTGGTTATTGCAGATCTGCGTATTTTAGAGATTTAAGTAATTGATGATTCTGCAATAATTTGTAATGATAGAAGGAATTGTAACGTGTAAGTTGCTGGTAATTTCAAAATTGCAATATGTCAAAGTAGAATTGTGAAAGTGAAATTAGAATACATGTTTACTCAGTCAACCTTTTTCTCACTCTTATTGATCTCGCTCTTAGTGTACATTGGCTATAATCATAAGTTTTAATGCTCGGCCCTACGAACGTATTACTTTTAAATTTATGTTATGACCTAAAGCGGTATGTCGAGTGCGAATTTAATTAATAACTGATTACCGAAGAAGAATCGAAAACTATTTGTGGCAGATTTTTAGCCAAGGAAATAAAGAGAAGTAATGATTCATCAAGGCATAAATAAGCCTAATAATTTGGTGGTCTTGTCATTATTTTTTCCGCTAAATTTACAATTTATCGTTCAGAAGAAGACATGTTGCTTATATAAATTTGATAACGCCAATAAATATCTACAACAAGTCAAAGGAAAATAACAACAATAGTCGTGCTTGCCAAAAATCTTGATCGCAATTACATCAATAATTTTTTAATTTGTATATTTTCGTCCACGTTGCAAGTTCATATTTATATACATATACATATATATATATATATATAGGAGATTTATTATTTTAGATCACTTCCTGCAATATTAAATTTTGAGGTGATATATATTGTGTCGCTCGCTTTAATTGTTCAGTCACGAATACGAAAAAGGTGAAAAAATTATAAGTAACTAATACTTAACCAGAACTTTCCAATAAAATTATTGAGTTTAATTAGAAAAAATTTATGAAATGTAGCAACCTTATCTTTTGCATGTGCATTCGATATTTAATATATTTTGATACTTTTGTTTTCGTCAACTTGGTTTCCGTCGCTAATGAAAAGCTGAAAAACGACGATACACACACAAGCAAAAAAGTTAATTAAGAACATAAAGATTTAACAAATTGAAATTGATTATTACATTTCTACTGGAATACTTGTAGACGCGTACAGACCCTTTTCTTATTTTACGACTTTTTTGTTACTCCTTGCCTTACACTAGAATAATTCTTTACGTAGTCAGGTTTTCACGGAAATATATGTGGATTTCACATAAGAATGTGCACAGTATCAATAGGGTATCACGTTCGCCACACATAAAACCCGCAAGTCACGAGGCAAGATACCTCGAGAAAGACATATTGCCACCCTTTCATGATTTATTCAATTCTTTTGTTAACTGTAAAAGTTTCGTGGGCTCCGTAGAAGACGTATCATTGAAATAACGTACCTAGAGCTTGTAATTTAGTATATCGATGGTGCTTTTTAATGCTGGCATCCGATGAGTTCTATAATTTTGCTGTGAAAATAGATGGAGAATATTCATAAACTGACGAAAAACTGTTTAGGAATAAGAAGCATACCTATTTTTTTTAACATAAAACCAGACCATGGACATATATTCTGTGAATCTCGCATTGAGAGAAAAGATCTTCGTGTGGATTTCTTTTAATTTTGTAAAGTAGCATAGAACATGAAGATAGACACCCACTAAATACTATTTTATAATAATATGTACTTAATGGGTGGTATCTTAGGTTGATTAGTAGGCATACCGCTTTTGATGGCACAACGCACCTCCGGGATTCAGAGATTCCCGACAACTCTTTGAGCGGGGCTGGACAGGTGTTTTGATTTTCCGAAAGAGATTACTCTCGAAACAATAAGTCTGCCATATATATTAATTGTACACATTAAAGTACTTAAATAAATAAATACAACTCACAGAGGTTTTGCACTAAAACTTAAAAACCTGAGGCTATCAATTTAACAGAAAATAATATCAAAATCTGAGAGAGTGCACATTAACAAATCGAAATGTTGGGAGAATGCTATATAATATTGGTTCAGAAACATAAAATTTTAATATAAACTGATCTATATACAAAAGCGACGAGAATAAAAAAAAATATTTCAAATATTTAAAGTTTAGTTATTAAGCCATTTTACTAAATGTATGATTAACAATCAATCTCGCTTTACGAACAATAAATGGTAGTATAGCAGGTTCAAAATAAAACTAATGGGATTAAAAACATACATCTTGAAAAAAAAACTGTTTTATTGTCTCTAATATGAATGCAATTGAACTAAGTAATTACGTTCATTCCTAGTATGCTCTCAACAAAAGTTTTACAATAAATGATACGTTTATATGATCAATTTCGATAAAACATGTAAATACTTATAAATGTAAATAATTATAACCAATGCGTATAGAAGGGTGTCGAACGTGCTTTTGAATTCATCACATTAAAATTATATTTGGAGAGGCTTTTGACAAAACAAAAATTTGCAAAACGTTCGATGTATATTTATAACTAAAGATTTCAGATTGTTCGCGAGAAGCGTTTCTATGTTACAAAATGACGTCATACATATTTATATTCGATTAAAGTGATAATAAAATAATAATATAATAAAAGTGATAGTAAAACGAAAATGATAATTATATTAATGGCAGATTTCAATGTTTGAAAAATTGTAAAAAAACTACACCTCTAATACAAACTAGGTTTATTTTAACTTTATAACAACAAATGAGGATTTCATTTTTTAAAAACCACGTTTTTCAAATGGCGGCCATCGAGTCTGACACACTCTTCGAGTTTAGCAAGCATGTTTTCAAAAACGCGTTTGCAGTGCGACTGGGGTATCCTACTGACTTCGGCTCGAATATTTTCTTTAAGTTGTGTCACAGTGTTCGGATTTGTTTTGTAAACAACGGATTTTAAGTATCCCCATAATAAAAAGTTACATGGGCTTAAATCGGGTGACCTAGGTGGCCACGGTACGGTACCGTTTCGGGATATTTTTTTTATGGAAATAACTGCCGCACTGCATTCATGGACACATTAGCAGTGTGAGCTGTGGCCCCGTTCTGCTGGAACCATGTGTTTTGGTTGAAAGATGGACTATTCTGTAGTTCTAATCTGAAAAAGTCATTTAATATCTGGGCATATCTCTCCGAATTCAGTTATAGTGTGGCCACGTTGATTTTCAAACAAATAAGGTCCTATAATTGCAGATGCAGACATGGCACACCAGACTGTTACTTTAACCTTATGTAAAGGCTCTTGATGTCTTGGGTTGTGGACATCCCAGTAACCAAAGTTCTGCTTATTCACATATCCCCCAATGTGAAAGTGAGCTTCGTCACTAAAGAATATGTTGCCCATCCGGGTAGCAGTACGAAATCTCAACAATATCACCTCCGCGTAAGTTTTTCTTAATTCAAAGTCAGAACCGTGTAAATCTTGAATAATTTGAATTTGATATGGATGGAACTTGAGCTTTTTTTCCATTATTACTTGTAAAGTTGATTTCGGAATTCCCAATATCGATGAACGTGTACGCAGGGATAAACGGGGATTTTCAACGACAAAAACCATAACACGCTCGACATTTTCATCCGTGACTACCAATGGTGTAAGTACTGGCCTGGGCCTATTTAATGTTGATCCTGTAGCTCTGAACCTTGCTACCTATGACTGAATAAGGTTGATAGCTGTTCAAACTTTGAAATCTGCCACTGGACAGCCTGTATTATATTAAGCCGTTTACGATTATCATTAAAAAGAAGAAATTTCAGGTATGAAAATCGAAACAGTTTTTATGAAATACAAAAGTTGCTATTATTTTTAATTTTGTTAGATCCACTAAACTAGATATTGCAATCTCTTCAAACTGATGGCAGAATACAATTTTATCATAGCCGTATCGATAATCACACATTTTTTCGAATTGAAAACTAATATCTACTCCCTTCACAGTTGAAAACTAATATGATTCTGAACTTTTTCATAATTATTTTTTTTTTGTTGGTTTAATTTTATTCTACATACTTTGAAGAATATTTAACCTATTTTTTAAATTTAATTCTCTTACAAAGCTGTAGCAATAAATGTAATATTTCATGCGTATATGTAATATTTCATGCGTAAATGTAATATTTCATTAATATTTCCGCGTATTAATTCATGTAACCGCATATAAATGTATCCGCGCGTTGAATTAAGAATTAAATACACGCCAGAAATCGTTTTGTATGTAAGAAAGGGCAAAATCAGAAAAAATGCAACAAACTATCGGAAATAGCAAGAGCAGGAAGCTATACACTCCAAAATAATTTTTTAAGTGCCTAAAACCTTAGACGTGTTTTCTCGAGCTATGTATTTTTATCACTGTCGGCACAATTTTCATTATTTTTGAATATACAATATCCATGCCTAAAATTTTTGGTTGACATTTTTTCTTACACATTTAAACACGAAAGCTTGTTTTTCCAAAATATTAGAGTACCGTAAGTATTAATTTTTGATAACTAATTCCTTTCCGATAGTTTATAATCGCAATGTTACTTTCAATGAAATCATAATTTTTATGGCAGTTACGATGCAGACTACAATGTGTCATGTTTTTCACTGAGGATTTAATTGATTGCATAAAATATGGATAGTAGATTTAAAAAAAGATATAATTTCGTTTCAGTCTAAAGAACTATAAACTATGTGTAATCATAATCGAAATGTAATAAAAAGGCCTAATTTTACCGTTGTAAATAATTTATTAAATTAATCGGAATTATTTTAGTTTTCTTTATTTAGAATTAAGGATGTCGACTATCTCATCTGAAATATATTACAAATATATGAAATATGCATTTATACACTATAAATTTTATTGTAAAATTGAGATGTATTTGAGATTATGAATGCTGACAAATAAATTTGGAGCTACTTTCAGAGTATACCGCACGTATTATTATAATGACGAGAAAGACTATTTGTCCCACATATTTATTTATAAATATATAATTATTTATTTATTTTAACTCCTAATTAGTTATGTGCATTTTCTTATACGTGTCATTGAAATAAAGCTAATTGTTATATTTAATATCAATGTCTGCCGCAACTCCTTTACGTTAAAATTATTAAATTACAATGTTAATTATTTCTGACAGAATCAGGTCCCCTGCTGTTACATAGCCTTTTTTGCCTACTCTTGAACCCGCAGTATAAATATTAACATATTCCTGTAATCCTGACAGATACTAATATTTTGCACATAAATGGCTTCCGGTTATAATTCAATCACTGCCAAGGAAGGATTATAAAATATTCAGCCTTCAAATATTTGAAACGACATAAAAATACAGTTATAAATATCCACGATATACGATATAGTAAGAAGAACAAATACACTTCTACAACAGAAGAACAAATACGCTTCTTTATGAGACATCATTACATTCTACTTTAATTGATCTATGATTTGACAATAATTGTTTGATAAAACTAAAAAAAGAATTATGGTAACCCATTTTATTTGTAATAATTGTAAATGAGATTAAATTTTAAGACGACATCACTCTTAGAAGCATATTCATGTTTCTAGGGTTTTCAGAAAAGAAGTAGAGGTGCACCTCTACTTCTTGGAGCTTGGGCTTTTTTTTGTGGAATAAATAAGTTTTCCCGACAAATTTACTCCCATCCGTTTTGTTCTTATGCAATAAGTGACTAAAATGACAAGCCTTAAAGAATTTCCAGCAGCTTTTGCGATATTTTAAAGAATTTTCGAAATTTTATCATTTTACTTTTTTTTTAATTTGAAGACCGATAAAAATGCTTTCTTAAATTTTGCTTTAGAAGAAACAGAAAAAGTATTGCAGTAATTGTGGAAGACGGAATTAGTTTTATATAAAGCTTTCGTTAATTTTTTAATAACCCCATTTTTCTTCAAAGCAGGAGTGAAATTTTATTATTTTCATTAATCCTACATTTGTGCTTGGTATTCATTTTACCAGGGACAAATTCTTATACTTTCTGAGATTTAATGATTTGACCATTGACTCTAAGAAAGGATGAGTTTTATCTAAATTTTTTAAGAGAAAATTTGACTGAGTTTCTAAAGAATGTATATTTACAAAGACGCAGTGACATTATATCCAAAGCAATGGCGCACCCTGTCACTATATCATGTATGTAAAAAGTTATTCACCAGTAAACGAACGGTTCCCTGGGAAATAGATAGGTTTTATCGGATACATATGTTGGCCTTCGACTTCAATTCAATTGATTTTCCTATGTTGAGTTACTTAATGGAGTTAATGTACTTTGTGTTATGTAAAAAAGTCGTAGTAATAAAGAATTGAAAAAAATTATGAGGGAAATCGGAGAAACAATTAGAGACAATACAAGGGCATTGAGACGTTCGAAAGAATATTATATTGAACAAAACGGTCGTCATTTTGAAAAATTTATACGATTTATTAAAATAAATGCTTTTCTGACAATTTTAATTTAGGTTTAATCATATCTTTAATTACACGAAAAAATTGCAAATTTACTCTTACTAAATTTTGGATACAGTTTTAAATGTTCCACTCTAATCATAAATGTAGTAATGTAAAATTTCTTAATCACAAAAGTTTATTACATGAACTTTTTAAATGATGTAAAAATTAAGTTTAAAATCTGCTGCCTACTCTTTTAATTTTTTGGCGCCATGTTAAGACAAATTGAGTAAATGTTTTTATCCCGCATAAGAGAGTTAGTCCACTAATTGATAAAAAATCAAGTTTCAATCATAATTATTCATCTCACAATGAAACATTTAATCCATGATCTTGGTTATAAAACACAAAAAAATTATAACTCAGAAAATATAAAAAATTGCTGGATATACAAGTTGCAGATATGCCAAAAGCTTTAATTTCAAGCTGTCTTTAAAGGAAGACAGCTTGAAATTAAACATTTGCAGTAAAAGGTATTGTAGAGGACTATGGCTATCTGCATTACAGGTGACATTCTTTACACAAAGATGGCTTTAAAGTAAACATAAATGAATTAGATCTCGATAATAATTACCTGGTTCCTTATAAGAAGTTCTGTCCTTTCGACAAATTTTAATAATCACATCAATTTTAAATACCCAGTGAAATAAATAAAATATGTTAAAAAATGTGTAAATAGGGGGTTAGATGTAATTACTTTTCCTTTAGCGTATGAGAAAGGTAAAGCCGAGATGTAAGTAAATGAACAATACATAAGTGATGCAGATGCGGTACAGTAGATTCTTTGGGTTTCCGAATAATATGGCCTTACTCATCATGTTTCACCTCGTGGTTCGTCTATGGAATTATCAATATAACTATTTTAATATAGCAAAACCTTCCTGATATAGTAATCAGTCCACTAAAAACTATACTGTTTTCCTTTGTCAAACTAAGTGAAATGGATAACTTTGCGAAAACCCTGCTGTATCCCGAGATGCCAATATACTACTTTTGTTATTATTGTAGATTTGATTGAATAGATCTTAAAATTGCTCACTTGAAAATGTCATCAAACAACGAATCCTAGGTCGTGGTTAAGAATTGAAATAAAATTTATATAATATTAAATCAAGTAATTTTATTTACTTGTTAATAAAAATTAAGTGATAATGAATTTCTGTAAACTTAACACCAATATATATTAAACATTTTCTAATTAGAGATTGATGGGTTTAATCTTAGGGTTATAATAGCTCTATCTTTATTTTACAATATAGAAAACTTGGTTAAGTTCACTTTGGTAGAGTTTTGAAAAGAATTTACCGTGCTACTAGGAGGTATATACAAACGTATCTTTATGTCATTCTCTTTTAACGTATCCTGACTAATATAATAAATGCGAAAATTAGTTAGTTTAATTATCTGGTCGTTCCTTTGTTAATTTTTTGTTCTATTTGATAGATTCAACTATTCAACCCATCGATATGAATTTGGTATGATATAAATATTGAAATATGTAACAAAAGGAAAGGATGTAACAAAGAATATAGAATACAGGATATATTTAATCCCAGGAAAATAACTACATACTGGCGAAGGGTTGGAAACCCATCATTATGTAAAATGTTTCGTTTTCAACCTTTTTTTAGTTCCAAGTAGGAGTTCTATTCTATTATTAAAGATTCTTAAATGAAGGACAACGTATACGTTTACTGATTATTTCATAACAATGTTTACAAAATGTATTAATTCCTTGCTAAAATTATTCCTTATTGGGATGCAACTGGTTGGTAGAAATAATCAGTAGTGAATTTACAAATTGTCTTCTTTAATATTCTTGTTGTTTACGTTGAGTGAAATATAGTCGTTTATTTTTATTAATTAGTATGATTTATTTAATATATTTCATTTTTATTAATAACAATTTAATATATGTTTTCCCTATAGTATATTTTGTAAAATATGTTAAATATCTATATTTTTTGTGACATTTTTGCATTAGGCAACTTCATCGATTGTATTGCAAAGCACAATGAATTTTTTTTTAATTGAAGACGTAAAACGTGTTTGTTCCAGAAAGGCTAAATACGTTCGGGAAGAACATATTCGTATCATTATTGTAAGAAATATGACTCTTCTGATAGTATTTTGCCCGTTTATTTGAAAGGATTAAATAATATTTTTAGTATCCTAATAATTACTTTATTTTAAATGAAAATGCAGGCTTTGAAGAAAGGTAAAGTTATTTAACATACAATATAAGCGGAGCTCCAACTTTTTATGACAGAATAGTTTTAATTTTTAATGACGGATGCTAAATGTTATCGCACTAAATTCTTAAAAAGCAAGAGATAACGGATGTTTCATCTTAAATTATAATTTTAATTAATTACCTTGCTTATTTCTGCAGACGGCGGTTTGTAGCACGTGCTTGAGTCTTCACAAAGTTTGTTACTTGACGGTACCCTAGATTGCAGCGTCTTCGTTAATTTCGAAAAGCAAGAGACGGTAATGTATTTCTAAAGATAACCATAATTATCTTTAGAAATACACTACAAGGTTTATTAACGTTCTAATAGACAAAGTTCACGCTCTCAGTAGTGAGAATGGATTTTAATATTTTAAAAATCAAAATGAAATTATTTTCGTAAAAAATTTTAATTGGGCGAAATTTTTTTTAACTTGGGGTAAAAAACCAATACCTATTTTAAAATTCAGAGGTCGTTTTAATTTTTACGAAAACAGGAAATTAATATTTGTGCGATTAATGTTTCATGCGTATGTTTAAAGTAAATACGACTAAACGTTTATTTTTTCACATTTAAATATAAGTTATCGCAATAAAATTGAAGTAACTATCCGTTTGTTGTATATTAATCTACTATATCATTTAATTAAAAATTTGGTGTTATTTTTGCACATGTTACCCTAAAAGTATACGCGCAACATAGTCCTATATTTACTTATTTTTTACACCAGCAGCAAATACAATCAGCACAAACAAACTTCCATCTAGTATTTAGTATATAGACGCTGGTAAATAAAGAAACAATTTTTTTTTTAAAGAATTTAATTCATTTTTCAAACGAAGTAAAGTTTTAGAATATACTTAGCTAACGTAATGAAAAGCGCTTAACAAAAAAACTTTAGGGAAAAGTACAATTGAAAAAGGAAGTGGCTAGACAGAACACTTTTTCAAAATTAATATAGGTATATGTATCATTGCTTACGAAACATTATAACTACATTTGGGAATTAATAAATTTCTGTTAAAAAAGTAGAAAACGTAAATTAATTAAGGTTGATGTAACATTAAAAAAAGTACCGCACCAAGTTTCTAATTCAGTTTTTTTACTTGATATTAAAGTAATTTTTTCCTTATTCTTTTAGTGTAAAAGCTAATGGTATTTGCGATGAAAGACTCAAAGACAGACCAACAAGCATGTATTGTAGAAATCAAAGGAAAAGAGCAGTAATTCCACATAAGAAATACTTGAATGTGACATGCATGAAATGATTTTAAATAAAATTGCATAGCGCAACCCCTTTAAATTTATTTTCAAATTGGTAAATTACAATAGAAGATACATTGCAGACCATTTTGAAGATTAATGTTTCACAAATGAGTCCAAAAATATAAAAATATCTAAGGAATCTTAGTTTTATATTTCATAATATCGTCCAGATCCTTAAATAAAATTTTTGTTCCTATTTTTCAAGCAAGACGAGTGACCCGATGTATATATATATATATATATATATATATATATATATATATACATATGTATATATATATATATATATACACGATAGATTAGTTGAAATCTCTATTTGCAGAGTTTAAATTGCCTTCTTTCGCAAAAATACATCTTCAAACAGTTTACAGTTTCATTATAACGAAGTTTGGCAGTGTTCTCTATGATTTGATCACAATGGGTATTTTAAAAGTGTTATAAGCTGTACTGCTTTATTTCAACACTTAATAGCTCTTAAATGCAATTACGATAATTTCACATTTCCCCGTAAAGCCGATAACTTGTGCGCTTTTTTATAAATTTATATGAATATAAGGTCTATGTAAGAATTTATTTTAAACTCATTTAAATCATATCTACGTGCAAAGGGTCACTATAGTAACTTTTAAGTATTTTGGTTACAATCGGCTGAAGAGAACGCATTTATTTAATGCATAAATGGCTTTACCTTATATATGCGAGCAACAAATCTTAGCCACTGTTTAGTCTATAAACTACACCTCATTTTGTTTCTTAGAAATTGATTTTCTCAATTGAATAAGATTATCTCACTCAACGTTGCCGACCAAGTTTAAGATATACCTCACAGGCGTTATCATTCGAATAGTATTCAGTGATCTTAAGTTCATGTCACTCGCTCGTATAGTGAAAGAATATTAGTATGGCTACTAAATTCGGTAAAAAGGTGTTACACATGTATTCAAATTAGCCACTATGTGCCCACATATCTTGGTGCTAGAACAGGAACTTCATCATTTGAATATACACCCATACAAACGTCACTAAAGAAACTTAAGTCCTTTCCGTTTCCACATATTTTTTGTACGTACTGTGCGTATGCTTTGCAAACTGATTAATGAAGGTAACATTACATAACTTTGTTTCACATTTTTTTATTTTTTACCCACTTTAAAGTTTAATCGGTCAACTAATCAACAAATTCACTGTCACAGAAATACTATTATATTAATAAAATGTCCGGTTCACTCCCCTACAAGATGTTCTTCCTTACTGTTTATTTGGAGTTAATGGTTAAGTTATTGTTAACAAAATAAATATTTTTAAAAACCTGTAAACTTACTACGTTGTGTACCCTACACATTTAGGCATTTATGAACATTTAATGGTACATAATATTCCTAGTAACAATTTAAAAAATTTTAATTTATTAGAACAAAAACATATTGGGCGTTATCTTTCACAGGCGCAAATTTAAATAATATTGTTTTTTATGTGATGTAACTACAAATTAACAATTTTCGAATTTTTGTCTTTACTTGTGCTAATGCCTAATGCCTTGCCTGTTGCCAAAATTCATGAGTCCAGGTCAACGGGAAATACCCTATTGGTTTTTATTTATTAGCTATTGTCAAAATATGTAGCATAAAGGGCCTAATTTCTTATTGCCTTGATTTAGAAGCTTGATTTCGACACTTTCCTGAGAAAATGGGTTTTGATAGACAAATGGAGAGATGGACAACAAAGTAATAGTATAAGGGTTTCTTTCTTTGAGGTATGAAAACCTAAAAAGGATATAAAATAATACAAATATTAGTAGTTTAAAGTAAGGTCTATATTGATGAGAGTCTTGTTACAAATATTATATTTTTCGATGGTTATTTAGATTTTTACTCATCACTATTGACTACTATTACGTCAAGAAACCTTAGACCAAATATGAACTAAAAATGAACTCCCGGCAAAAATTTACTCGAGTCACTTTTACGTATTGTTTGATATTTTCAGTATCTAAAAATATTAGGTAGCCGCTTTTGTGGCTAAAATGTAGAAATACTAAAACCTTCAAAGAAGTGTTTATTTACGACCTTAAGTATATAAAACGATTGCTATGAAAGAAATATGAAGAGAAATTAGCTCTTTGTCATTGATTGCATTGCTCGTGATAGCTGTGAAACTTCCGGTACCCTGATGTAATTAATAATGCAAGTTAGAATTTTCCGTAACATCATTAGTAGATGGTCTAGATTTCCATTAGAGCGACTCAATTTAGTTAAAGTCAACTAATCTTTCATTATTATATTAGCCTTCAAGTACACGTTAACCAATACCGACTTTTAGTTAACTCAAAAAGATATAGAATGCTATAAATTTCGTGTATCTGCATTTAGAATAGTATGTGTTATCCGCACGGAAAAAACGCGTATTAATTACCAAGTTTGTGAGCAACGAAAATGTTTGCAAGTGAAGCTAGGGGTTGCTACGATAGCGCGAATCTTGTCGAACTTTCAAGAAATTTATCTTTCATAACTAGTATACATTTCTTTGGCATTAATTATAAATTAAAATTAAAATCTAAAACAATTTTGATTTAAAATTAACAATAATTAAACAAGACAAATTTGAAAATAATTGACAATCTATAGGGAATATTAATGGCAGTAATATCGATCGGTTTCAGTTCACACAGGTAGAAGGAAAGTCTTGCTTATTTTAATAAGAAGGGAAGACCCAAAAATATTTGTTCATATTTCTGGAGGGAGTTCTTGTTGACTTTTTGATTTGCACGAGTACTCAATAGTTAATCAACCAACCAACAAATCTTTGCGCGATTGATATTTCATTGTTAGTGCAAAGAAATTATAGCAAATATTTCTAAATTCGTGTTTCTAGTATTGAATCTCATGCAAAGGCTCAAATGAAAGTACATGAAATAATCAATCCAACGGTGACCTTCTTAAAATAAACAAATTCATGTAAATTAATTACGGAATATATTTGGGATCGCTCTTCTATTATCTCAAAAAAAAAACAGCTTTCTGTGATATAAAAGTCTTCAATACTCCCCCCGTTAGGTTAGTTAAAAATTTACCCATTGCCTGCCAGCCCTACCCCTATCCTGATCTGTACATTTTATCTATTCGTAATCTGTCCGCCGTTGGCCTCCATTGCAATTGCCGAGAGCGTGGTCAGACAAGCGCTTTATGCCGAAGCAATCTTCCGTACCGTTTTTTTCAAGCGGTTGTGATTCGCTATGAAAATCTCATTAGTTCTCATAATAAATTAATTTCAAGATAAATCTTCAGGATGGCTAGAATTAATTAAAAATATTGTTTTTTTCACATAGAGTTGTAGACTGATAAGTCCAGAAATCCAGTGTGTATTAAATAGACAAATTAAAAAAAAAGCTACCATCATTAAAGAAAACTAAAGATATACTACAAAAACTGTTATATTTTAATTTTTGAAAAATATTTAGTTTCAGATTAAGTAAATATTTACTTTGCACATATTCAATAAATATGTGTAACAAATGCACTTTTGAATTAGATGAAGTAACAAATAGTGATTGGAGTGATATAAACTTTTTATATTCTATCTATGACGTTGAATTTTGCCTCAACAGTTTTCAGAAATAACAAACAATCCTGAAATATCGCTTTTAAAAAACGATGAGTATCGACAAATATCTTCTGGATTGAATATTTTGACAATTTTTATGTCGGTAAACAAATTAAATCTATCGATGCCGCTGCTCTTTTACAATTATATGCTACAGGTTAATTACGTTGCATATTTTTCGCCATGTCTAATTTTCTATTGGAATATAAATAGAAGATTTAAAGATTAAAAGTGATTCACTAAATCAAAAAAAACTTAATGCAACATTCTTAACACATTAGCACATTTTTAATTATTTGTCTATACATCATTATTTATTAATAATTGCTGTCCATATAATCCAATTATATATACATATATATATATATATATATATATATATATATATATATATATATATATATATATATATATATATATATATAATACAATTAATTATCCATATTGGATTTTAAGGACTAAGTGCTCTGATAATCGAGTGGACAATATTTTTTAAACCCTGAAGACAGTCAACGAACAACGGTCGATCTAGTTTTTGCTTAGGTTTGTAATCAGATATCAAAACCCCATAGTGAGTACTAATTTGAATAGTTAATAAAATATGGCAGTGTGTTTATTTTGTTTACTTAAATAGATTTCCTAATAAATTTTTACCCACCAACATTAAAAATTCTATTATATCATAATCTTGTTTATTTTCACTGTGACCACTAAACCCTAAATATTAATTAAATTATTTGGGAGTGGTGAATTAAGAAAAGGCAGTGAAATTAGTATGCTCTAAATATTTAAATCACTACGAGTGTAAATGATGTATTGAAAGCGTGTATATTATCTCAAATATACAAAACTACAATATGATCGTAATTAAAATATTTAAATTAATTAATTTGGTTTAAATAGAGAACTGTTCTGAAACAATTTACAGTTTATAGGAAGAAGTATTGAGCCTTCATAATGCGGATAACATTATTTGCGATTTCTTTCCGTATTCTTGCGATAGTTTAACAATTTAATAATTGATTTGAAGCTACTATGATAATTGAAAATATTGTGTAAGAATTGGGTTACGTCTTCCATTAGATGGAATAACATAATTATTTCGATACGAGGATCGACTATGTGTATGTAATTTGCTATAACAAATTTGTATCAAGTTGTCGATATAGCCTAATTTTAAAAAGACTTGAAAAATTCAGTACTTCTTTTAATGTATCTAGGAGTGTGTGACGATATAAAGACAAACTTTAAATATGTTTAGATTTATCTAAAATAAACGAAAAATAAAATGCATTATTTTCTGAAATTGAGTCTTGTGGCTCAGAATCCTAAGAAGGTTATGGCTATTTTTTAGGAACCACAGTAACAATAGCTGAAATCCATTCTAACATTAATTTTAATTTCTCGAACATCATCCAGAATTATTTTACATGAAATAAATGAACTATGGAAACTATAATTTTAAGTAAAAACATGTATTGTTTGTATAAAATGTAATGTTATTCACAATTAAGCTAAAATATAATGACTGTTTTTACGAAATACATAAAGTTGTCTATTTTAATGTTTGTACACGGCGAGCCCGAATAGGACACCATTGTTGTAAAAAAAACATGTTTTTTGGTCAGAGGCTAAAACTTCTAAAGGAAAGAAGATAGGGATTAGAATTATTGCAGAAAATTTAATTCCTCAGAACAAAAATAAAAATTGTATTTAAAATAATTTAACACTGTATGTCGAAGAAGATTGCGCAAGTGTAAAGAGGATAGAAAAACAATTCTGCTTAAGCTCGAAATGCATAACACGAGTATTGTGATGAAGGTTCCAACGTTTCAACTTCAGAAATTTTCACCTAGTGATGTGTTCACTGGCAACAAAAAAATCACTGTAAAAGTTCTTTACCCTAAGGCTAACTACATACAGTTTTACTCATTGTATTTGCTATGTTGCATTCAAAATGACGGCAAATCGGTCTTTTAGACGTTACTGGTAATCTGTAATGTTATCTTCAGATGCATTGACGCGATTCATTTCGGCAAGAGTTTGTAACTTGCTTCATCATGAATTTTTTTTAACTTTTGAATGATTTGAAGAAAATAATTTAATAATCATTCCTAAAAGTTTGTTGTTTTCATATAACCAATGTTCAATGTCCATTGCATATTGTAACCATGTCGTTTAGTATAGTTTTCAATTAACACACAAACTATCAAATATATAAATATCATCTCGTATAATTACAAATAATTTTTTTTCATGAACATCTATTATTCTTCAGGCTCGTTACGTGACACTCATCTATTATACAATTAGTTTACGTTATTCAAAGCATAAAATAACATTACCAACGATTAAAATTTGTGATAAGTAGTCTTCTATTGTTATTTTATAAACTCTTTAACTAAAACAATTCAGAGAATAATATAAATAACATGAGTTGACACTAAAAACAGGGATTTGGTAAAACAACGGAAATACAAACCTCTTAAAAAAGTATGTTTTTTTTCATGAAAGAAAATTACCAATATTCTTGTCAATAATTATTTAAAAGTTCAAGTATTTTAATATAATGTATTCATACTGCTTTTTAGGGCCTTAAAATAATATTTATCTAATAACCGATTTTTGTAAGGTCAAAATATTCAATAAACAATATTTAGGTTAAAATTAAAATGGTCTTTGGTTTAAAGTTTCTTTTAAACATGATAAAGGGGCTGTTTTAATTTTTAAAAGTTACGGCTCGCGGGAATCCTCCACAGCAAAGCATTGAGAAAACAGATGGTTGCATTTTAATTAATTGTGTCAATTAATTCAGCAGACGACGGCTTGCAGCCCGTGCCTGAGTCCGCACGAAAATATCGTTGCGAGTTTGTTAGGTGGGGGCGTCAGGATTGCTTCTTTTTCCACAGTTTTGTTAAAGAAGAGGAAATGAAATATAATTAATTTATAATATATTCAAAGTTCACATTTCAAAAAATTATGATTGACGTAGGTGTGATTTAAGGATCAAGTGTTTAATTAAATGATTAATTCGTTTCAATCAAAATTATAACTTAATCTTTCAACGTTTCTCATCTTTGATCTGGCTGACATTCATTTTTTTATATTTGTAACAATTCTTACAGGATAACGAAAAATATATGCACGAATATATTTACAGATTGCAGCGCTTTACACCGAAATATTTTATTTAAATATATTGATTAGAATTAAAAAAATATCAGGTTATTAAATTCTAACATCTAAGACAACGATGACGTCATATAATGATAGATGTGGCCGTAGATTGTTTTTTGCAAGTTATTTTATTAGAATTTGTAGATATTATCAGTGAGTGATTAGATATTATTTTTGAAATAAATCGTCATCACTATTATGTAGGTGTATTATAGCGACAGATTTATAAGGTTGTATATAATAAGAATGCTATCCGTTAAATATTATATTAGATAAAATTGTTTAAAAATGAGAAAAGCTATAAAATTTTCCACCCTCAAAAATGAGATTTTTTTAAAACTTCGTCATTTTCCTAACGCATCTTCTATTTTATTCAATACATTCCACACGACACTCAAGATCAGAATATTTCTATGTGAACACGAGGTTTTTCATGGAACGAGGGTTCTTTTAAAAAATATGTACACACCCGCCTCTGTCTTGTGTTATCAGTGTTATCTACTACGTTGCAAATAATGCAGAAATTGACGCACATATATCTGGACCCTAGTCTCTGGGGTCTTTTTTCTTGAGAAGTGATAAATATATTTTTTTACCATACAAATACCCGTCGATGCCTGCCTCGCTTAGGTAGATCTCTATAGATAAACTTCAATATTTTACTATGGTTTTACTAAAATAAAATATTTTATTTAAGATTTATAACATGTTTTATCAATGTTTATCTCTGATATTGAACTTTACTTAGGTACAGTGTTTTTTTTCTATCTGTTTGAAATAATTACAGAATTGAAAATATAATTGTTCAACGAGGATTATAAAATATAATAAATAATAATATTAAATTAGATTCAATGATATTCCTTGTGTTATAATTAAACTCATTTTTTCTGAAGGATGTAAAGAAGAGAGGAAAGCGTGGACAAGTTAAATTATATAAACGGGGCAATGCTGTTATTAATATGTGTAGCTAAATTTTAGGGAATATTCCGTAAAAACAATATTTATAGTAAATTAATGTACATAACGACATGGACATGAAATCTATGAACATATCTACCATTTTGGTAGGTTTTTAGAAAAAAACCTTTTTAATTAAAAAATATTTTCAACTCTTGTTAGTATTACTAAACATCCACCACCGAAAGTGGTAAATAACTGCCACTTATAGTTGTGATCCATTTCTGTACCGTTTTGTAGTGAAACTAAGAAAGATTAACGAAGAGTGTGAGGAACATTTAAATAATTTATATGAAACAAAGATTGGGTTACAAACTCGCTTGCATTGAATAACACCATTGCATATCGATATGTATGTAAAAGTTACCTTGAAGGTTATTTTTGGTTTAATATTAATACTTGCGATATACAAAGACATGCGTGTACTTTTACGTTGCCGATAAATTATATTTTACGTATATTACGTTGTAATTTCTCTCACTAATTTATGATTACAAAATAAAACTTATTTCATGCAAATTATTATATGAGAATGAACGTAATTAAGAACGCTTTTACAAGTTACACCGCATAACTTTAATGCAAGTAACACCTTAGAAATTATATCAACGAGAGTAATACTAGAAATAAATTAAAAAATGTGAGAAATATTGACAGTTTTACATAATGTAGCTGACGGTAAGATGACGAGTGGCTGAAATCTAATATTATTATTTTATTTACTATTTTTTATCATATTGCAAAATAAAAATAAAATGCTCTGGAAAACACGTACTTTATGATGTCTTACTTGAGTTGACGTTATGACCAATATTTTCTTATATGCTTAATGATAATGATGATGAAAATGCTTAATGATGATGAAAATTTTGATAAAATATAATTGTTTAACTTACCTCCTTAATGTCCTGAATGTCTGAAAATTATAAACAGTCCCTAAAAGGTTTTTCCATGGAAATTTTTTCTCCTCTTGTTCTCATTATTAATATGTAAATATTTTAAAGAAATAAATTGAACCTATCACAGATTTCAGTAACTTTTCAATGCACCCTATTTACAGCAGGGCTTAAAACTGATAATGGTATTTGCACAAAATTAGTAGCTGAATGAGCTCGTTCTAATACTAGACCTAATAAAATTCCGTTTCTATTATAATCCTGTTTAAGATTCCACAGCCTCAGAGAGGAACCCAAATAATTTCATTAAGTTTAGTACGCTGAATGTTAATTCGAATGTTACTTTTTTTATTTTTATAATTATTAAGATGAAATTTGGTGTATAGATATAAGTAAATGACGCAAAATAAATCACTAAGTAAGATTTGAAAAAGCTTTTTTTGATACAGATATGAAAGGGGATAATGCCAAAAAAAATACATTATGTGGGCATTCGTGGAAGAGGTTATTTAAAACCAATATATTTAGTTTTGAGTTAAATAACTTTAATGTTGTGATTCTGTGGTGTTTAAATTCTTCACAAAGACATTTCTCTAATACATAAGTTTCCAAAATATGGTATAAAAATATGAAAATAATACTAAAAGGTAGCTTCTTATAAGAATGTTTAATGAAAATTATAACGGATAGTGTAGAATATAGCTCAAAATACGTACAAATTAATACAGATACTTCGAGTCGTAAGTTGTAATTGAGGAATTTACGCAATCGTGCGGATATTTGCTTTATCACACGACTGTAGAGTTTAGATAAATTTGTTTTAATATTTAATAAAATTATATTAAAATATTTTAAGTTCCGTTAAATTTTTAAAGAGTTTGCTAACTATACATAAAGAATTCATAATATAAATTTAGGGCAGTTTCTGTGTACTTAGCAAGAGTTGGATATCATTTATTATCATAGTTATTTTGTAGAAGTTCTGCATTTAACAATAGATAATAAGGTTTTAACCTCTAATACTTTATTCACCTATTTATATGCGGAATCGTAAATTTAAATCCACAATTTATTAAATAATATATGTACAATAAACAATCTTTTAAAAAATTGCTATTAATAACTATATTAATTTATAATAAAATAGCATATTAATCACTATATTTATTTATAGTGAATAAACAAGCGTGATTTATAGACAGTAGTCCCAGCCAA
This sequence comes from Druceiella hillmani, assembly GCA_039881145.1. Lineage (NCBI taxonomy): Eukaryota > Metazoa > Arthropoda > Insecta > Lepidoptera > Hepialidae > Druceiella > Druceiella hillmani. The sequence goes on along the minus strand of JAYKKI010000004.1, from coordinate 25,753,108 downwards.
CCGGGGTAAATAAATTAAGTCATTATTGTTAAAAATTGGCAAAGAAATTATTCTAAATAAAATAAATTAAAAAATCGAGGAATAAGGAAAAACGCTTCAAAAATGGCAATTCCCTTCTTGTCAATTATATTCCTCTACTCTCCTATATAAAATATTCAAAGAAAAATATTTTCGTCTCTCATCTAGTTCTCATCTAGGCCGAACTACGACAATAAATTCAGTAAAATTTATAATTTTTGTTTAAATATACGCCAGTTTGTGTTTGTGTAATCTTGTTGAGCTAATCTTATTCCCTCGTGTTGCAATAGAAAAATAATATTAAGCTTTGGAGAAGAAATTTAAATATTCTCTTCAGCTATCTCTTGAGCTAACACTAATGAACCGAGACGGCGTATTTGTTATTTGTGAACCTAATTGTATTAAAACAAATAGGTCCATTTGTTTAAAACAAATAGGTCTCAACTTACGTCTACGGAGATCTAACGATCCTAAAATAAACTGTAATTAGTTATTTAAATGTTTACTATTGAAAGCTTTTACAGAAAACTGAATGTTTAATTACAAAAATAATATACCCAACTTTGATGTCTGCTTTGATATCTCTAACGCTTTGTTTATTTGGTAATTAGGGCCGAAATATCGCCAATTTTGCTTCAAAAGCATGTTTTGAAATTAATAAATAATTTAGTATATATATATATATATATATATATATATATATATATATATATATATATATATACATACATTTAATTGAATATATAGCTGGTTTAATACATGTCATAATACCTGTCTATCTACGTAGGTCTTGGAAATTTTCTTCAACAATATGGAAAATTAAACTACTAAAATTATATTACATATTAAACTGACGAACTGTTCGCAAGAATATTGTCAAAATTATAGTCATATCGTATACCTTAACTAGATATAATATAAAAAAACTGAAATTAATTTCAGAGTTAGTTTAAATTCCCAAATAAATGTCAAAAATAAATAAAGATTTTAGCTGCTTCGAAAAGGATTAGTTTGCCCGCACTATGATAAACAAGTTTATTTACTTAACCATTACTTTCAGCGCTAAACTCTTCTTATCTTAATTGCATAATCTGCTACTCAAGCCAAATACGCATTACGCGCGCACGCGCTCACGTACGCATGCACGCACATATATATTTTTGTGTGCTACTTTTAAAATATTACATTGCTTTCTTTTTGTCAAATATTTATCTCCAAAAAATCTAAAATATGAGTTCATATTTGGTACATTTTGTCACAGTTAAAGTGGTAGAATAAAATACAACTATATATTTTATTATATAATATTACAAACTTGCACATTTTAACCGACTTTAAACAAGAGGCAGATTCTCAAGTCAACTCATATTTGTTTTTCTTAATTGAGAAGTGTTGACCGATTTCCGTTTTCCTTCGGATCGGGTAGATCTCATTTAAATATGGTTAGGCTTGATGACGAATTTCTGATATACGTTCAGAAAGCCTATTTTAAATATTTTGGCGATGTGTGGGTTAAAACATAACTTTTTAATAGATCTTGAATCCAGTCTTCAACAGAAACATGGAAAATTGTTCTTATTTATGAAAGCTGATTAGCGATAATACACGAGGGCTAAGTTCTTCGAATTGGACAGCGAACGCTTGCTTTGACATCGTACGATGTCACAAAGAAGCTGATTTGAGTCACCTTTCACGTTAATAATTCAGGAAAGACGTGTCAAATTTTTGCTCTGAATTGGGAGAAATTTTCTATTCTCAAGAGGTTAAGCTTACTAACTCTTATCTATAAACGGATATCCTATGCAGAATATTTATATATTATTTACTTACATACTCTTATCATAATGTTTCTGGACATAAATTGATGCTGTATTCTCGTATTTCAATTGTTTAAGGATAACGTGTAATAACAATTTAGCTCGTTTACTCGCCGGCCAAAAAATTACTAAAAAAATTAATAAAACAATTACTTTAATTGCGTATAGGAGCTTATTTTAAAGTTTTTTTTTTCAATATTTCATTTGTTTATCGGATTAATTTACTTAATTCTAAAATAAATGATATGAGTCGATATTTTTTTTAATTTTCATTTGTCCAATGTTAACTTTTGATTTATTTTTCGGGTTCCTTAATTAAAAATAGAGTCCTTGTAGCTTCATTATGTCCGTCTGCTCAATATAGTCTCGCAGTTTCTACTATCTTGATTAATTTGCATGGAATTTTGATATATATTTCATAAGTTGTCCTGAAAAAAAATGTCGCAAAATATTAAATAAAAATTAATTCACCTTTTGTACGCATGCGGGAAAATACTTATTTTTTCTTACACCTCGCCGAGACGGAAGTGATTATATAAGTCGTTACAAGCAAAATTCCATTACCAGTTTTCAGTTTTTAATCTCGTTCGTCAAGTAATAAATTTCATAAAAGTGTTGTAAAATGTGCCCCATACGGGTGAAAATAATTCCATATTGGGGGCAAATATTTGATTGGAATATTTAATTAAACCTATTTCATTTAAATAGCATCAAGAATTTCAGGGTTTATAGAGAAATACAGGATACTACTTCAGATATCTTTTGAGATACATTTGGTTGATTTCTTTGTTTCATACTGTTAAAGGATACACCTTTGTCAAATTACATATCGAATGGTCAAAAAGTAATGATGCTTTGATAGATATGAAGACTAAAGGAAAGGGTGTCGAAGTAATGCTACTTGTATTTGTTTTCGTGTGTTACATTCGCAGGAAAAAGGCGATAAAGCGGTTCAAATAATATAATAGTTGTCTTAAATTTACAGGAAGCAACATTAAATATTGTAAATTTATGATAAAGTAATCTTTAAATTACCTTTAATATTTTATTTTATTTCAAATATAACTTTCACCTCTCTTACAACATTGTGACCTTGAAAGTGTACAGCTGATTTAAAATTTAGTACTTCTTTTAAGGGACCATTCTTAATATTAATAAAGGGACCATTCTAAGTATTAATTTTCGGGACGTTACTACTTAAATTGTGAAATCAATTGTAGGGATAAAAATTTGTAATCCATTTTGGAGAATCCAACTTGTAAGGGTGAGTGCGAAGTAATGAGTAATATTTTCGATGACGATGTTGATGGGAATATTATTGGTAGGGGAAAATTAAAATAAAAAGTAATATTTGAGACGTAAGAACCTGAAGGTATATAATTGATGTTTGTGCATCAGTGTTTATTACCTTCGAAATATTAGAAAAACCTAATTAGTTTATTTATTTTCCCAAATATCCTTCAATTCGAATTGCTTTAATGTTTTAAATTTCTTAATTGTACATAGGATTTTCTCAACTTTAATAGAATAATTGTTTATAGATTATTGAATTATTAGATGTTTTAATAAATTTAACCTCTTAAATACGTGCAAAACTGACATTTGAAGGAGTTCTTTAAATATTTAAGTGCGAACAGAAGTTCATATTTGAACGATATGTAACGGTTTAATATTTCAATCCAATTATAAAATTATTAGAAAAGTTATTTGTATTCTATTCAAGAAGTATGTTTTAACGATACTTGACACAAGTTTAAGTTGAAAAAAAAATTGGTTTGAACTATTATACGGATTGATTTTCTTTAAATTGGCTACAAATCGGGCCTTAATTTACGCAGACGATCCTAAACAATTGAAATTCGACATCTGCACAGCGAAAATTTAATTACCAACTAATTGAGGAAATTAATTCAATTGAAATTGTCTGCTGCTCTACATTTTGAAAAGGTTATGAAATTTAATAAATAAGAAAATAATAATTTTGTTTACAAGTATATAAAAAAATATAAAAAAGTTATTAAATTTGGAACAGGCCAATTTCTTGTCAGATTTTCCATTATTTCGCAACATTTCGATAAATACGGCAGATGAAACACTATTTTTTTTTGTAAAGAAATCCAAATAAATGAACTTGGCATAAAATTTGGAAAAAGACCTCGCTAATTCTCGTGAAATAAATTAATAATTTTTTCATGAAAGTGTAGAGAAAGAATTTTTTTTTCATGTATTACCGTATTACTCTCTAAAATCGGGTAAAATATCATTTAGCGCTCGAGTTGTATAATAAATAATTTTCAATATATATATATATATATATATATATATATATATATATATATATATATATATATATATATATATATATATAAAGAATAAAAAATATTACGTTTATTTAATAAGTGCAAGTACTTTAAAATTTGTTATAAACTGTCTTATTCCACAGCGCATTTTATGCGACGGGGAAATATAGTCCTTGGTTATAATTTTTTGGTTGGAAATATATTTATTTTTATTATTTTATCACAAAATACAAAACACACCAATTTATTAAAGACTTAATATTTGACAGAGGGTGTGACAGTGAAATAAAGATCCGTGCTCGTATTGTCACTACTTTTTACAAACTTAAAAGCACTATTAAGCAAGACATTAACTTATTTGAGTTGAAAATTGTTGACGTTGAAAATTATTGTCATTTCATTTGTTTTTTTTTTAATTTTAAATAATTTGTGATTTTATAACTCATTTTTAATTCAATCGATTGAAAAATTAGTGCAATCAAAATTTTATCTGTCATCCGTGCACGCCCGTGACAATCAGAGCCGAGTGGTTACAAATTTTATTCTTAGATACCTACAAAATATGCACATACCTATAAGCGGTGAATTCTCAAACACAGATTACCACTATAAACAGATTAATATTATCTTATTACAAAACACTACAATTAAATATAATTTCATGTATTGTGCGGTATATAAAATCAACAAGAGCCCTTAATTACGAAATCGTAGTTGCAAGCGTAACTCATACGTACTGCAAACAACCATACACAATTGTCAAAACTCATACATACTTAATATTATGCATTCGCCTCGCCACTCCTTCCTCTGACTTTGTCCAAAAAACTGTCATCGATGCGAGTGTCATGAGTGACGAGTGAGTTACGTGGTAAATATAGGCCGCTCTGCAACGCGAAGCAGCGCAAGCTTTGACAACAATGAATTTATATGCAAATGTTTCCTATATTCGTGTCAATATTTGCGTTTAAAAATTTGATATTATTTATTTTTAATTTTTTTAACAATTTGATATCTGTAACACATCATCCAATGAGTATTTCATAGTGGCTTAGAAGTTATCTTACTAGCGTTATGAAACTAGTTGTTTTCTAGTTGTTAAATACTATTCTTGCCACGGATTTTAAAATTAAGAAAATTCTATAAAATTTTATGATATTGTTAAATTTATGTGTTGAATTTTAAAAATATAGTTACTAATGAAACATTTTGGTACGGTTATTTTTAGTTTTAATTTTCACTTCTGTCGGCAGTACCCATGACTCAGGGAGTCATGGGGACTGCTGACAGACTTTTGTTAGTTTATCACAAAATACATAATATGTCGAATCTGGAAAATATGTTTTTCCTGTGAACACTTAATATGCATGTTATAATTAATTCGGAAACGAATATTTTCGTGTACTCGAATTGATGTACGTGTCTTCGAGTTAAGGTAGGCAAATCGCATTGTTTGTTAGATGTTTAAAAAAACAAAGTAAATAATCACAATCGGCAATAAAGACAGAGCATTTTGATATAATTCAGAGATCTTATGACATGCAAGGCCCAATTTGTGAACGCCCTCGACTGACTGACATATTTATGCCGCCCATAACCAAAACAATGAGAGTGCCAAGCTGCTTAATTTGTCTCGATATTTATTAATCGAATAACAGAGATAGCAATACGTGTTGTATTTTTATTTTTGTTGCATAAACTCATTCGAAATTGCATCGCTTCGCTGACTTTAATTGCTGTCCACCACCGGACGGTAGTACAGACAGCGTAAATTTTTACTTTGTTCGGACCGGACACTGGGACAGCCTAGGGGATTTATTTTTGCGGACAATTTTAGAATCAAATTGAACAGAATTTTAAATTAAAAACAGAATATTTTGTTGTGAAGATAAGTTGGAACAAAAGTTTTAGAGGTTTTAGAGTTTCTGAAACACAGGCAGGTGGATAGATAGATTAATTGAGTAACTTTCAGGTATGAATCGCAAGAGTGGAAACAGTATTGGGTGGCCACGTCTCTGGTTTTCAGTTAATGGATAATTTTATCTTTTTTTAATTCGACTATTAGCATAGTTCCTACTTTCATCATACTATTTTCGATAAAGGTTTTCACTACACCATCTAAACTTAATACAAAAATAAAAACACTATCGTATTCGTGGAGATTACAAATACAAAGGGAACAAAAAAACCTTGGTATATAGCTTACCTTCATTTAAAACAAATTTCATGATAACGAATCACACGCGTTAAAAAGAAAATATCTTATGCGCTTATGTTACTCCATAATTATCGAGCCAAAATATAATATTTTTTTATAATTTTAGGTACTTCAAGATTAGTTGATATCACATAAATCAACATTTTACAAGTACTTCTTAGCTAAGGCCCATTTTATAACCCTGTATATAAGGAATGAAAATTATTGTATTCGGTATGTAGTTTTCACCGGGACGGAAACTTGAAGAGTATTTTATGATTTGTTGTTTTGTTTTTTTATACTTTTTAATACTTTATATTATCGTTGAGACAGGCCATATTAGGTTGACGATTTTTCTAGTATTGTCAGAGCTGTGTTTCCATTATTTTCTATTACAGTTTGTTTTATTTACTTTTTGTGAACGAGATTTCATTTTTCATTTTTATTATCTTATTAATACTTTGTTTTGTTAAGAGATATTGCCATAGAGGATAATTATTTACTTCCAAGATTGGATCATAAGGTTTATAAGAAATGAAAGGTTTTGCTAATGAAGGAAGCTTAGTCAAAGAAACTATCTGTGCTGTCAATTGTGTTTGCTTGTGGGCAGTTAGAAAAAACATTACTTAATTATCTTTAATACAAACACACATAATTTATTAAAATAACTATGAAAGTGAAGTTTTTTTAAGGAAGTACACTTTGCTTCAAAACTTTTGACCCTAGACTCGACAGAATTCACAAGTAAAAACTTCATCGAAATCCTTCTATATCCTTTTATGTTATAAGTTAATAAAAAACATGCTCACAGACAAACGTAGAAATATTTTAAGAACAGTATTTTTTGATTCATTATTTTTGTTATGTTCCCATAAGCTAAAGATACGCCACACTCTAATTGTACAATTTCATATATTTACAGACAATAATGAACAACCAAATTTATACAGCCTCATACTAAACGTGCCAAAGTGGCTAACTTAGAAACATTGGTAACATATTAAAATTTGAAGCAAACAAAGGACACCATGTAAACTTATAACGAATGCCTACAACCTCGAAACATTTGTAGGTATTCGTTAAAAGCTTACTTTGTTACGTTTACGAGTACTACATTTTATGACGTGATTTAAAATGCATGTATCACCATCAATTAATGTACATAGATACACCATACATTTGTGTGATTACTGCGTGCCAAGTATCTAGGTGATTTTTTAATGTAGTTGCAGTAATGCAGTACAAATTAATTGTTGGAAATACGTGCAACAAAATAAGGTTTTCGTGAATATCCTAATGTACAGACACATTCATTCTATAGTTTGTGTGTACAGACTAAATGAAAGGTTTCTTAATAAAGATAATTTCATTGTAATGACTGAATAAAAAAAACTCAAACATGAAAATTACTCCAGAAGATATTAAATAAATCATTATGGCAGAGAAAGTAAATTTGATTCAAATTAATGAGAAAAGGCTATTGAAAAATTCTAATCATAATAAATGAATGCACTAGTTGGGTTTTCATAATTTAAATTACATCACTTAACATTGTGAAGGATTTAAAAAAAAAATTATTTCCACTTTGAGATGCGATATCTACTTGTGAATTTGTCTTTTCTTAGTGGCGTTTCATTGTACAGGCGAACTCCATAGAAGACTCACAAAACCAACTTAATTATATTTTAATCTTTCCTGAGAAATACATCTAAAGGTACCTTCAGGTTTAATTATAAAAATTTTACGTCAGAATGTATTCCCAAGTTTATTTTTGGGCGACGCTTTTTCCGGCTTTATGTCATTATATATGTCACCTACTTAATAGTTTAAATACTTCAAAAACAAGTAATCTGTTCTTTAAGATTTTAAGTATATAATATTTTTTACATTTACTGCTGTTATTGATTAAAAATACAATAAACAAATATGTAAATTCATCCATCTATTTCTGCGATAACAAGATAAATATTAATGACTGCACGATACGTGGAATACTGTTGGCATATTCCTTTTTATTTTATTATCCTTTTAAATATTGTTGCTTGTTATTAAGAAAACTTGTTTCTTGGTAATATATTTATTTAACTATTGTTTTTTTTCAATTATAAATACTGGTTTTACTCATTATAAGTTTTTGTACTAAATTATAAATTATATAATACTCAATAGATTTGACGAATGGACCTCTTTTGTTTCAATCTCTTACTAAAGAGTATCTTTCAATGCTTTAAAGTGTTTGACCGTCCATTCCATCGAATTAAAACTTATTCCATTATGATAAATTGTAAACAAATTACCATCAATTTTGCGAAAACGTGTGTATGTTTATTGTGAATGAAAGATATTAATAAATATTTTTATTGATGGCGTGGTAAGTTATGATATAAATATAATACAAATATATATCTTTTATTTCTTTTTTAGAGTATATGCCAAGAACATATTCATATATGTCAAGGTCGACCGTATCATTGCACAAGAAATTATTAATGAATTTAAATAAAAAAATTACGAAGTAATTCCTGATCAATTTATATTCAAACACCATTAATATGTTAAAACATTTTGTATTTTTTATAAATTTTCTTGTCTATTCCTGTAACCTTGGTAGAACAAACTTAAGTTCTGAATCGCACTATTGGTGGACATTACACACTTTTCCAAATTGCTTCATGGCAACTTTGCTACACCAATATATCAGTTCTATCAACAGATTATTTTAAATGAAGGAGATAAATATTTGGTTAAAATGTATTGTAAATTAAAATCTTATATTTTTATTAGTTTTCGAGATATTTGACATAAGCCATCGTCTATTTTGTAGCATATTCACTCTTTTATTCACTGAAAGATCTATGAGACGTTGTTAGCTTACCTATCAAGTTTCATACATATATAGGATTTTACGGATTTATTTTATACATATATTGTAAAAACAGCGGTGTTTTTCAGATATTATTAAATAAATAAAGAAAACAGACATATTACTTTTCTGCTACTTATGTTACTTTTGACACAATTAAATGAAACCTCGTGATGTAGTATTATTTCTACTTTCTTTAATTTCTTTACCACGACCTAGGTTTCGTTGTATTACAACATATTCAGGTGGGATATTAGCAAAGAAACCTGAGTCGTGGTAAAGAAATTAAAGAAAGTAGATATAATACTACATCACGTAGTTTCATTTAAATGTGAATAATTAATTTCTATAAAATTAACGCCAAATATATTCAATATGCTACTTATGACATATGATAATTGCGATAGCAAATTTATTGTATCAACTAATATTTTAGTTTTTAAAAACAAATTTTGTTTGGAAAGTAAGTGAAAAATTTACATTATATTTTTTTGCGGAAACACTTAACTACTTTGGTTTACCTGAAAGAAATTTGAATTTAAGAAAAAGATTGTTTTATTTTTAAACATTCATTGACATTCATTCATAAATTGTTTCATTGCAACAATTTATCGAGGAAGAAATTACTTTTTAGACCTTGGTGATAAAAACCGTGTGCTTCCTAATGTAATTCCAATGTCACACCTTAGGTCGTTAACATTTCGCACTACGAGGGTGGATTGAAAAGTTCACGGGTTAAACAAACTAACAAAATAAAATACGTACAAAAATATTTTTATTTTTCAACATAATTTTCATTTAACTCAATGCGTTTCTTCTGTCTTTTTTCCCAAGCTTCTATACGGTTTTAAAAAATAATCCTTTAAGGTTCCCAAAATCCTGATTCACTGTAGTTTCACTGTAGTTCATTTGACGAAAATTTTAAGCCTCCGAGGTGTTTTTTAGGTTAGGAAATTGATGAAAGTCGGAAGGTGACAAATCAGGAAAATAAGCCGGATGGGGCAGTAATTCAAAACCACAATCACGTATTTGAGCCATGGATTCAACACTCCTGTGAACGCGTGCATTATCCTGGTGAAACAACATTTTCTTTCAGAGCAATCCTGGACCTTTTTTTAATTTCTTCACACGAATGATGCAATAGGGTGTAATATTATACTGAATTTATTATTTCGCCTTTTGCAAGATAGTCCACTACTAAGACTCCTTGAGCATCCCAAAAAACTGACACCATCACCTTGCCAGCAGATAAAATCGCCTTTGCCTTCTTTGGTGTCAGTTCATCAGAATTTTTCCACTACTTGGATTGTTGTTTGAACTCTGGAGTATAATGATGAACGTAGGTTTCATCCATAGTAACAAAACGATTAAAAAAATCTGGCGGGTTAACCACAAACATCTCCAACAGTCGCATAAAATTGTAGGCTTATCATTTCATTAGTTTTAATCTGCACCCTAAATTATTAAACCAATATTGGTAGTTTCGAATAATATCAGTGTTATTTCACGGCTTTGAATCCAGAAGTGTGCATGACTAATTATGACAACGGAATATCTTATCTTAATAGATTATCTCTAAATTACGGAATCCTACGTTGTATTCATTAAACGTCCTATGTATACAAAGCAGACGCCAATAAAACAGTGTAAATTACTTCAGATATCCCAAATAAATCCACCAAAGCAAGCATAATATAACATAACGTAAATTTATGATTGTATATAGTATAACGTAATTTTAAACGTAAGGTAAATTTATGATTATATACAGCTAGTACAGTTGACATGATAGAACAGGAGAGATTCGAAATAAATGCATTATATCTAATTTAAATGGCTTAAACTTAGCAGTCAAATTTAGCTTCGGGAATTTGATGCCTATTATTTTTTGCGTAAAAAAAAAGTTGAAATATGTTATTAGTTATGGTCAATTATTGCAAACTCTTAAAAATATTAGTTAAAGGCTAGTTCGAGTTCAGCCCTGATTTTTTACACAATAATCACCTGAAACATGAAGATTCGCTTATACGACCTGATATGCAATAATGTATGTAGTTTATAGAAAAAAAAAGTTTAATCTATTGGCTGTAAGGTCAATACTCCGGAAAGAAGTTTATTTTCTACTGACCGTGTAAAATATATTTCTAAATATATGGAATTTATTCGCTTAATGCTTCTTGAAACTTCTACCATGTTTATTGGTAAGAGTGACGTACATTTCTGTTGATCTTCAAGATTTTTGTCTTAATTTAATATAGTCAATAGATAACAATAACTTACACTCTGTGTAAAAGAATTATCTTTTATATTTGTTATCCATATTGTAATTATTTACCACTTCTAGAGGCTTCTGTCTTTTTGTTTAACTTTGTCACACCTATCTTTCGTTCGTCTATCTTTCACAATCTCACAGATGCACCTAGATGCTTAGATATTAAAACGTATCAAAATATAAAAAAAATTAACGCCTACCTTTACAAATATTAAGAGGTAGCAAACAATTTTGCTCTTTAACATCCATGGAGAGATGCGTTGATATAGTTAATGAAAAATATAATCAATGTATAAGATTTAAGGAAATTCGTTTACGTATATGATAATACCATTTTAATTGATTAAACTAACATTCTGGTATTCTTTACTGATCTGTTTGTTGAGCTATTGATTTATATTTCTAGAAAAAAAATTAAATTACAAAAAAAATAATAGAATGAACTTCTCCTCTTAAGATTTTGTTAGAAAAGGGTCATTTACGATTAAATTTATTAGATCACCTTTATACAGTTTTGACAATTAAAAATTTTCGTTTTTTTAATTTTATTAATTTATTTCTTTTTTTTTTATTTATATTAAGGATAATGAACACTTCATAAATAAAAAAAATATTCTTTTATATGAACACTTCATAAATAAAATGTTTTCTCTATCTTAAAAGATTTTTGTCGTATTGATTAATATTCCATATACAATTTTCAGGGAAGAGAAATTACTAGTAAGATTTTATTTCAAAATTTTCTTCAATTTTGTTAATACTTTTTCATCTCAATTGAAAAACATATCTGTTTAATTTTTTCAATATTGGATTATGAAAATGTCTTAACACCAGAATATAACTGAATAATTATTTCGTAAATTACAATGATTTCAAACCCTGAATTTGTATTTTTCACTTTGTGAGACAGAAAAATCCTAAACAATAAATTAAACTAGACAATGGAATTAACTAAATGTATGTATAAAATACCTAGTTATTTTTTTATCAACGAGCGGCCGAAATCGCATTAGGTGTTATAACCAATGAAATCTCTTTATACTTTACCCCTTATTATCTCCCCCCAAAATTACAGCCTTAAATAGGCAATGACAATATACATGTCAAAAATTATATAAAAAAATTCCATTTACCTTTTTTTTTTACATTTACCTATTTATTTCCTGGATTCGTTTTTTTATGTCACTATTGCCGAACATATATGAACAGAATTCTGTGTGCATGCACGCAATTAATTTTCTTTATTTCCTTTTCGTCTAACTACTAACTACATGAACGTAATTCTACGCGTGTGTGTGACTTTGTGTATCATGAAAGCGCGCAATTTAATTTCTGTATAATATGTTAAATAACACTATTATTTATTTTCAAGTCAGTACTTTTAGCTCAGTTTACACAACAACATTTTGTTTACTCTTTTTCCAAGACTTTAACTGGCTGAAAGGGATTACGTTTGCAGTAATAATTCCACGTTACTTATCAGTTGTGTACATAATACACCACGTTACTTATCAGTTGTGTACAAATTAATGGTCCAAGAAGAATGATTTATGTTATCATGAAGAAAAAAAAACTATTTGTCAAATAAATTTTTATTTCTCATACTAATATTTTAATATTATTTCAACAAACTTACATAAAACGTATATAATTCATATAATTCATAAAAGTATTCATTCAAAGTTTTATGTAAATATATGACAAAAGTATTAAGTTCATATGTCAAAAATAATGTGGAAAAAAACTAATTTTACCCCATACTATTTCCTGCAAAAACTAGTGATTATTTTGCTTCATCACTGGTTTTAATTATAATTCGATATTTTTTTTAAATGCTCATATATCCAAGACTGTATTTTTATGAAGAATGTTAAAAATTGAAGATATGAAAAACATGGGCAATTTTTGCTACTATCTATACAGTCTTTCAATTCGAGGAAGTATGGTTAATATCACGCGTAATATATCACGTTTCTATGGCCAGTATATCTATGGTCTTAAGCAAAGTGTCTTTTTACACAATAGCAATCATCGTATATACAGAAAGATCAACAAAATAAAACTATAGTAATAAACTTTAACAAGCGAGCTAAAAACCTTGGAACGCAAAGCGTCTCGTTGAATAAATATGGTGTGTTATATGTAGCTTTCATGCATCGTCCTTGTTTTTTGTAGTAGAAATTTAAATAATAATCTAAGACTTGGCCTCAGGTAAGTTTATGCGAGAATCCAGTGGTATATCATTTAATGTTTAAATACCTGTTGAGCATTCTCATTCATTGACGATATTTATTAACCCATTAATTAATTACAAGAATACGCAGGATGCTTTTTTCTCACCGCAATTTTTTCAAAACCTGACCTGATATTTCAGCGTTTTCATAATAATTAATAACATTTTTCTAATTTGAATGATAAAAAGTCGTTATTTACAAGATCATTATTTAAGAAAAAGTATATACAAGAATCTCATGCCCAAAACCGAATTCAATTTTAAGTTGTTAAATAGTTATTTGAAATGTTATCAGCCATTTTTCATTTAAATGCACATTTGTGAATAAGTTCAATTCTAAAAAAAACCACCACGCAAGTAGTCTGCATAATTTCGAACGGACCATTTCGAATTACATTTAACTTTTCTCATATCTAAATAATAATTCAAAGCAAGAATTAAAATTTTCAGTGTAACTAGGTTATGCAGTAGGAAACCCAATATTTGATGTATTTAGCTGTATTGGGTTCGGAGTTCAGGAGGACACGTTCTAATTCATTGAAGGTCATCAAAATTCACCGAACACTCCCAGTGTACGTAGAATTTTTAAACGTGGAAAATTTATAGTGTAAATTAAAATAGATTCTTATGTGGAATTTGAGTATTTAAAGAAATTTAAGAACTTGACTATTTTGAAATAAACATATTTTTATAAGAAGCGAAGCATTGATATCATATTTTTATCTGTATAATTTATGCACTGATAGATATGTTTTTTGTAACCGATAAGATGAAATATGTTTTTTGTAACAGATAGAATACAGTCCGTATTAGATTTTTTTTATTATTCGTAAATTTTAAATATTCCTTTAATATGTAAACGTTTTTAAATATACCAATTGTCTTTAAATATTTTAAGTCTGATTACAATTAATAAATTAGGGATTTAAAAAAAGAGGTAGCAATGTAATTTTGTTTACAAGGTGAAATTCGGATTCGCTTTCCTATGGTAATTGGCGCGATCATATTCAAATTTGTACCTTAGTGTTCTTTAAAAACCATTAAATATTCAATATGATTTGTCTACTAGGTAATTCGTTTACCTTATTGTCAATTATTTTTGGTAGGAATAATATTTAAAGAAAAACTTTTTTATGAGAAGGGTTTTGACACTCTCCACACAAAAATCATTCAAAAAAACTCGGGATGTAAAAGAATTGGAATAATAAAGGAAAAAAGTGAGATTTTTTGGTTCAATGTTTAAACCCATTTCGAAAAATTCGCTCAAATAAAAAAATTTAAAAATTTTTAATAACTATTTCCAACGATTTTTACAAAGAACATTGTTAACGGATCACCAAGATATATCATCGTAATCTGTTGGAGATATTTCTGCTTCCGGAAAGTATAGAAAGAATAGTCAAATATTTCTTTCGGTTTTCATTTAAATACTCTTTATAGTTATTCTCAGTGTTTAAGTTTCCTACAATTTTTTAACGTCATATGTAGATTAAGATATAGATTAAGAATGAGTCATTATAATTTACTTGCAGCTCGCAAGAGCAGCCAGCGCATTTACAGCGGGTAAGTGTTTCAAATTTAAGCGATACCGTGTCTTAGAGTTCTATGTTTTAAGTGTTCATATAAGTATAACAGAAAATTAAGCGATGTTATTGCTGAGAAAATATATCTGTTCTAGTTTTTATGATCAATATTGAAATAACGTAGAAATGTCATTGATATTAAAGAAATAATTTTATTACTTTTCGGGTAAAGCCAATAACGATATCATATTGTATTATATGATTGATCGGCAAAGTTTCAACAAAATGGGTAGCAGTTTATCAAGCATGTCGATTTGATTTATTCAGTATGAGTGCATATATCACGGTTTAGCGTTTCGTATAGCTGTGTAAATTGGTTGCCAAAAAAAATTCTATACAATCAACAAAGATCTCCCAAAAGTACACTTTTGGAACTCGATGATACAGGCCAACAAAGCGGCTTTTAACGAGACACAATTTATTTCATCTTCATACCCGCAATTTTATCTTCTCGTCTTAGTATAAATAGCTGGCTGAGGTGTAAAGGCAAGGCCTTTCTTTGTACATGCACCCGAATATAAAATCTTAAGAATGCTTCAGACATAAAATCTACTTCAAAATGCAACTTACGTGAATATATTTCTCTGGGGGGGTCTGCGCTGTCGGCACGTCTAAGGAACCTGCATATGAAAAGAATTATGGTTAAGATTACAGTTTTTACATTTTGCTTCACCAATTGCATTAGTTGAGTACGTTATTTGGTTCTTGGTGTTCGGTAAGTCTGTGCAGCTGCACGTCATTGGCTCGTAGTCTATTAGTATAATAAATGAAAATTAGTGAATAAAGAAGCAAACATATTGAAATTTTTCGAAAAAAATTTCGGACACTCTTGTTCCATAAATTCCGTTCAGGGCTAAAACCGAGTAAAACTACAACCAATATATGCATAACGATTCGTGATTAACTATCTTATGACATAAGCATTAATTTTAAGGATTTTAATTCGATCGATAATCCTTATCTTGAGCGACTTCATACATCACATTTGTAAAAATTAGACACAGATCCAGAGTTAGTCTTGTGCTTTTCACACTCAATTTTAATACATTTCCTGAACTAATTTGTTCACGCAATGTTTTATTTAAAAAATTATTGCAGTAGTAAAATATTTGCGCAATATTAAGATTTCTCGTCATTAAAATTGCTATTCCAAATATTGTAATTATTATTTTTCCATAATATATTTTCTTGAAAAATAGCAGAAAATATCGGCAAAAACATAGGTGTATTTTCAATAAAGTTGTGGAAATCTATTTATATGCATTATCCTATTACATGTATATTATTAAATTTCGAGTTACATTTTCTTATTTCAAATTATCATTAACATTATTTTATTTTAAGATTGTTTAGCTTTGAAATGTAGACATTTTGTGTAGTATTACATTAAAATTAATCATCTGAAATTTCGATTTAAAAAAAAATTAAATGTTTTGCTAAGAGATTTCACAACAATATTCGGGAATAATAACGTGTGTGTGTCATTCGACGAGAGCGAATCATTAGTCGGCCTGTGCGAAAGAACTTATGAAACTTAATGACATTCTTCAGTATTTTGAGTCGAAAGCTACTTCGTTGCTACAGATTCATAAGAACTATAAATTGTTAATAATATACAAAGATTTTGTTAGTCATAAATTTAAAATAGGTATTTTTATTTTGTATTTTAAATGTTGGTATTTTGTAATTTGGAAGCTAATTTTTATCGGCAGTTTTGTGCTGTGAAACAAAGACGTGTTTATTATTTTTTCCAGGATACTAGAAAATGGAAACAATTTAATACGGTAATCCATTTCCGATTTGAGTTAGAGCTATAAGAATAGAAAAAAATATACTGACATTTAATTTTTTTGTTCATCTTTATAGTTATTTATTATATATGATATTTTCTATGATGTATGTATTCAATCACACTTTCGAGATGGTATGTATTCAATTACACTTTCGAGCCTAACGAATTCAGAAATTATTAGGCTCGAAAGTGTATACTGACGGACAACATTATTTGACGTTAATAACGGTCTTTCTTATATATATATATATATATATATATATATATATATATATATATATATATATATATATATATATATATATATATATATATATATATATATATAAATATATGTATATATATATTTTTTTTTATAACGGAATATTTCAATACGTTTGCTTCTTTATTCACTGAAATTCATTTATTATACCAATAGCCAACCAGCCACCGACATGCAGCTGCACAGACTTACCAAATACCAATAATCAAATAAAAATATATTGTTCTTAAAATAATATATATTTGCACCGACTTACGGCTATCATGAAATAATACAAAAGAACGCAAGGAAATTTCATGAAGAACAAAGTCGCCACGAGCTAAACGATGGCTGCACCCGAGCTAAGCAACACGTTGTCACTAATCAGCGCGCGAGCGATAACACGGTCGCGCTGTGATGTCATGTATTGTCGTCTGTGCGCGCATTTGAGAAAATTTGACGTAGGTTCAAACTACAGATTTTTATTTAAATTTTTTATTACACAGTCAAATTATTCATTAGAGCATTCCTTATTTTATATAAAATTTTCTCTTTAATAAACATCTTATTTTCATTTTACAGTTATTACTGCATATACTCGTACGTTACTACTACATATTATCACGCTATATAAATATTACACAAAACGACACGTCATTCGGAAGAATTTAATTACATTGATTTGTTATCTTGGAATATCTATGTGCTTCAAAGAGATTTAATTAAATTTAATTTAAAAAATACACACACTCTATTGGAGGTACTGATTAGAGTATGGATGAGGTGGATTAAACTATTCTTACATATGCTGTGCGTCATCGAGATCCACGCTTGTGTTTTCAATAATTACGAGATGGAGAGATTAGCAGGAACTTCATTGAATTGGAGAGCTAACAAGCTTACTCAGCGCGGGTATGAGTGTTTAGTTTATGTTAGTGTTGACTTTAGTGTGTACGTAGTATGTATGGATAGCTTTAGGATTTTACTCTCAACGGTCTCTTCATTACGCCTAACCGAATATAGACTTTTCCGTGAACAACGTTTTCATACAAATATAAAACAAATCATTTTTAAATGTAACGACAATTTGTTAAGAATGAATTGATCAACTCTGAAATAATTTAGGTAACTTTTTATACTGAATTTTTTAAGAATATTTGCAACAAAAATATTATATTGCTTATAATTGTCCGTGAAACTGTTTTACTTTAGCAAATTTCTATGTCATCGTACTCGTATTTTAGTTTTAGATAAATGATAAATACTTAGGTTTTATCAAAAAACATGTACATATTTCCATCCATAAGCGTTTGTTTACTAATGAAATTGACGATTTGGTCGAAGATCTTAATCAATGAACCCTTAAATTGTGAGGGTATTTTAAGTATATAATTGTGCTGTAAAATAACTTACTATTCTTTCTTGATTAGTGACTTGTAAAGAACATAAACCTAATATGATTTGCGGTAGGTTTAAATGAAAATATTGACTTAGAGAAATTAAATGAAATACAATGAAAACAATTCTTAAGAAAAGATGATATTAATTGTTTATTTTTTTGGAATCTAAGCTACATTACAATGTGGGAAAATTTGGGCACCCCTCCCTCCCTTTTGCGCACTTTCATGAATTGGTGAAACATGATAACGCTTGATCGGGGACTAAGCGTTATCATGGTGTGATTACATCTGAATACCTCACATTTTACACTCATTTTGTCGATACATATCAGAAGGTTACAGGTTTTAGAATTTATTTTTTTTCTGAGGATATGTTTATTTTCATCTTACAGAATTTACAGAATTATATCAATTATATTATTCATACTATTTTTTATCTATTTTTCTTTAATGTTGTATTAGGCATAGCTGGAAAAACCTCGTTTTTGTGTGAACTTTCTTATCCCATTCTCTGTGTTAACTGATTTTATAACTTTTTTATTTTTATTTTTTCTTAAAACAACGTTGTGAGGGCCCTCTTGGTATCACCAGCGATTAATTTACGTTAAAAACTTTACGTCGATTGATTTTCTTTTTTGTTTTCAAGAGATCTTATATCTAAATGAAACGAGAGTAACATTATATCCATCTTATGTGTAAACCAATATTTTGCGGTATTTCAATATTGTAAGCGGTTTTGTATAATTCTCTCACTGGATTTTACCGCTACTTCGAATTTTTATATTATTTTCTGCTCAATTTTTGTTACAATATCCTAATAGTTACTAACTTTATTTTATAAATGGGTGCATAATAATATTTTGTTACTTGTATAACCAAATTATCTACAGATTCTTTATCGTATTCATATTGCGTTCAGGCGCTTTGTAATATTTCAAAACTTGATATATTTAATTAGTGTATGTTGTTTTCGATCAGTTTCTTCATAATAAATAAGAAAAATAATGACGCTGTATTGTAAATTTTTCATGTAATAATAGTGTTAAAACAAACCTAGACCTTAATCTCTTACCAAGTGATAACTTAGATATAAATTCTACTTACCTTATTCTTAAACCCCATAAATATATATCAAACGCTTTAAGTACACAATATGAAGAGCTAACATTAGTACTATATTATCGTAACGAGCTTTCAACTAACTAGGATGCCATTAGCGTAGGCGAGAGGCGAGGAAATTTGAGATAAGAATTGAATTGTTTATCTTCACTATTTATGACTAACTAATGGTTGTATGATTATAAATTTTATGGCTTTAGACCGAAATTAGTAAACCCAATTAACTAAGCTTTATAGTCCTTAGATATATGTTGTTATATTATTGTTTTATCTCTGCTATATTTTTGTATCATATGGACTATATGGATTACATTTAAAAATATAATCATTTTATCAACTTGGAATAACTTACATTGTTAAGAATGCTCTTTTGAAACAAATTTATTTTAGAACATAGTCTAATATCGTATCCTTTTTCACCGACTCAAATTTAATTTTAATATACCAAAATGGTTACTAGTTCTTACTTTTTGTTACTTAAAAACATTAAATTATGACTAATTAATAGACTGTGGCATATTTAGTTTTAATCTTAACCATAAAATTATTTTGTAAAATCTTAAAACTTCAGATTTAATCAGTTAACGAGCCTAAAATTTGACCTGATATTTTGGTTTTAAATAATAACAACAATGCAATTATAACTGTCACATATAGCTATTAGTGACACTAATATGATGGTTATGAAAACGTCTATGTGCTAATATTTGTTTGTACAGATTTGTTCTCTTCCTATTGATTCAGGGTTAATTAAATCTAAATTTTCTTTCATCCAGGCACAATTGAACTAATTATCCAACAATGTTCACAGAAGGACAGTCACAAAAGTAAAGAGAAGTATTAAAACGCTGAGACGTACACGAGCGAAATAATTTTGCTTCATTTTAAAAATTCCTTTGCCTAATTTACAATTAATTTTTCAAGAAATCATATGTCGTCGACGTAAATTTCATTACGTTAATTTATATATATATATATATATATATATATATATATATGTTTGTGTGTATGTGTGTGTAAAAATATATCAAGTCTACGGGAAATAGCAGCAGAATTATTAAACATGGAAAAAAATGGAGTGCAACAATTCCTTTTCAACAGTTTTTTTTCTTCCGTTTAAACCAAAGATCCCCATTTCCTTTTAAATTATATATTTATTAACATTATATC
This sequence comes from Druceiella hillmani, assembly GCA_039881145.1. NCBI lineage: Eukaryota > Metazoa > Arthropoda > Insecta > Lepidoptera > Hepialidae > Druceiella > Druceiella hillmani. The sequence goes on along the minus strand of JAYKKI010000004.1, from coordinate 25,732,103 downwards.
CAAACAGTTGACTAACAATATATCATTTTCTTTATATTATAGCTCAATAGGTTTAATATGTTTAATTAAAATTAGGAGAGCAATAAATTTCAACAGTAAATTCCTATTGGCTTTTTATGTATAAGGGTCATGACACTTTTGCTGTAGGTTGTTTAGTATTTACTATCAAAGACTAATAAAGTGTTCATCTTCAAGTTATCTTATGTGTCAACCACATCAAGCACTTTTGTTAAAATATATGAATAGAAATATTGAAAAAAAATAGAATATAGTCACATTTGCCAAAAATCACGATTGCGATTTTGGCAAATATTTTTATTTTAATATTTTCACCATATTGCTAGTTCTTGCTAAAATTCTTCATCTAATAATTAGATTCGATCTTTTTTTATATCCATTCGGTTTTAGTGCTTTCTTTTGTTAGCGATATATTTATGAAATTAGTTTATTTATATTGTTCATGAGGTCTGGTACTGAAACATTACCAACTGTCATTTCTATTAATGTGTCCATTTGTTGATCTAACTATTATAGTCACTGTTATAGTTAATGTGAATTAGAAATTTGAGTTTTGTTTATTATTTTAACTAGTAAGCTTCGTTCTGGAAATATTACATGTCCGTCCCTTTGATTTTTTAATGAAGGATTTGAAAAGTATGAAACAATTATAAGCATATTTGATTAAACCCTTCAAGCGTTATTTAGATTGAACAATTAGAAAATATTAAGAAATTACATTACCCTTATGCAGGTTTGTCTTAACATATATTGATGTATCGCATGAATATATACTTTAGAAATATTTTTCCTCATTGTAAAATTGTACAATTTATTTAATCTATTATCCCATTATAATTTGTACAATTTTATTTAATCTATTATACCATTATAATTTGTACAATTTTATTTAATCTATTATACCATTATAATTTGTACAATTTTATTTAATCTATTATATCATTATAATTTGTACAATTTTATTTAATATATTATACCATTATAATTTGTACAGTTTTATTTAATCTATTATACCATTATAATTTGTACAATTTTATTTAATCTATTATACCATTATAATTTGTACAATTTGATTTAATCTATTATACCATTATAATTTGTCCAATTTTATTTAATCTATTACACCATTATAATTTGTACAATTTTATTTAATCTACTATACCATTATAATTTGTACAATTTTATTTAATCTATTACACCATTATAATTTGTACAATTTTATTTAATCTACTATACCATCATAATTTGTACAATTTTATTTAATCTATTATACCATTATAATTTGTACAATTTTATTTAATCTACTCTACCATTATAATTTGTACAATTTTATTTAATCTATTATACCATTATAATTTGTACAATTTTATTTAATCTATTATACTATTATAATTTGTACAATTTTATTTAATCTATTATACCATTATAATTTGTACAATTTTATTTAATCTATTATACCATTATAATTTGTACAATTTTATTTAATCTATTATACCATTATAATTTGTACAATTTTATTTAATCTATTATACCATTATAATTTGTACAATTTTATTTAATCTATTACATCATTATAATTTGTACAATTTTATTTAATCGACTATACCATTATAATTTGTACAATTTTATTTAGATGGATGGATGTGTGAAAATGAAAATAATATGTTTTCGTTCGAACCCTTCGGATACGTAATCGTTGGACGAGAACATTTTTAACTGCATTATCAATTTATAATATATATATATATATATATATATATATATATATATATATATATATATATACATATATACATATATACATATAACTACGTGGCGACTTATACACTCGTTACATTTTTATTGTTATTTCTTTACATTATGTTTATTGTTGCGTTTAAAAATAACACGACATTAAAAAAATATACAGCATTAAAAAAGTTTGTAATGCGATCGTTACTGTCGAACCAATTAAAAGCAATAAATTAATACCCCAGTGTAAAACCTGCCAATCATTTGGTCATACCAAAAACTATTGCAAAAAATCATACTGCCAACTATCGAGGATGTGAAGTGATTAAAGAACTTCAAAAACTAAGATGTAGCAAAAACAAACCTACACAACAAGTAAATACTAATAAATTGATAAAAATGTCCACTCAGAATGAGACCACTCAGATTGAGGCCACAAAACCACAAAATCCCCAAATTTCCGGAAGAACATATAGCCAAGCTGTTTCTGATAATACCCGTGCAACTAAGCAAATGCCTAATAATGATAATATGTTATTAGAAATTATGCAGATGCTAAAAGATACCTGCGACTCAATAAAATTGAGATTAAAATAAAAGTCTCTGGAAACTAATAATGGCTTCCCCACGAATTATGGAATGGAATGTCAATGGATTGCTACAGCACCAACATAAGCTGCAAGCAATCCTATACACAGAAAACATTGACAAATGTCTTATCTCAGAAACGCATTTTACTAGGGAGTCCTTTGTTAGATTCAAAAGCTACTCAACCTATTATTCAAATCATCCTGCTAACACGGCTCGCGGAGGTAGTGCTGTTATTATTAAAAACTGCATCAAACACTTTGAAGAAGAAAAATATGTGACTTGCGATATCCAAGCTACAATTGTAACGGTTGAGACAACTAAACAAAAACTCAGGGTAAGTGCAATATATTGCCCACCTAGATATAATATTTATACAGATGAATATATCACACTTTTTAAAAAATTAAATTGTCGCTTCATCATTGGAGGTGACTTCAATGCTAAACACACCCACTGGGGCTCAAGATTAATCAATACTAAGGGTCAAGAATTATACAGGGCTGCTGTAAGTTATGTATGCGAATTCATGTCAAGTGGTAAACCAACATATTGGCCGACAGACCCTAATAAAACTCCAGACCTAATAGACTTTTTTGTTGTCAAAAATTTATCAGTAAATTATAATAAAATTGAAGAGGGACTTGACTTGAACTCTGATCATTCTCCAATTTACCTAACGGTTAGTAACAAAATAATTTTGAAAGAACAAACGTTAACTTTTAGTAACAAAAAAACAGATTGGATTTATTTTAATTACTTATTAGAAAATGATATCAATTTGATGGTGCCGATAAAGACTGTTGATCAATTGGAAAAATAATTAAATGCTTTTACCGCAGATATTCAGGGAGCTGCCTGGAATAGTACGCCGGTTATTAAAAGAAAATTAAAAGGTCTTAATTATCCAAAAGAAATTAGAGTCCTAATATCAGAAAAAAGAAAACTTAGAAGAAAGCCCATATGATATAACTCTACTTAACAGAGCTACTAGACAACTAACTACAGAAATAAAAAACATCAAACAATTATCAATCAAAAAATTTCTCACAGAACTTACTGCAGATAGGAAAACTGAATACTCACTATGGAAAGCTACAAAGTATCTCAAACGACCGTTAGCTCAAGTACCCCCTATAAAAAAGACTGATGGAAAATGGGCTCGTAATAATTCAGAAAAAGCAGATGTGTTTGCTCAACACCTTGAAGCAAGATTCTATCCAAACGAGGGAGATAATGCTCTACCACATCTTCATTCCAATGCTTATCCTATCAGAATTCCATTAGTTACGCCTAAGGAAGTTACTGATGAAATTAAAAACAACCTCAATGTGAAGAAAGCACCTGGATTTGATCTAATTACAGGTGACATACTTAAAAGATTTCAAAGAAAAGCCCTGGTTAATTTAACTACTCTGATCAATGCATGTATTCGGCTAAACTGTGTCCCAGATGCGTGGAAAACAGATGAAGTTATTATGATACCAAAGCCTGGCAAAAATCTAAGTGAAGTTGAATCATATCGACCCATCTCACTCTTACCAATCATGTCAAAGCTATTTGAAAAACTAATTTTAAAGCGTCTCAAACCTGTTCTTGATCAAAGAAACCTGATACCACCACATCAATTTGGTTTCAGAAACAACCACTCGACAATCGATCAAGTACATCGTATTACTGATGTTATTGAAAAAGCGATAGAAAACAAAAATGTATGTTCTGCTGTCTTCTTGGATGTAGCACAGGCATTTGATAGAGTTTGCACGAAGGTCTGCTACACAAATTAAGATTACTTCTTCCCGATCACTTCTACCAACTCTTAAAATCCTATCTGACTAATCGACATTTTCGAGTTAAATACGAAGACTCGTATTCAGATTTGAAGCTGATTAAGGCTGGGGTCCCTCAAGGTAGTATTCTAGGCCCAGTTTTGTATTTGTTATACATTAATGATGTTCCAACAACGTTATATAGTACAACAGCCACATTTGCAGATGATACGGCAATAATGGTAGTGGGGGAGACTGTGGAAGTTTCAACTAGAAAATTGCAATCTGCTCTCAACAAAGTAGCCATCTGGACAAAAAAAATGGCGCATTAAATTAAACGAATCCAAATCAACACATATCAATTTTACAAATAAAAAGATAACACCACATTCAGTCTTTATTAATGGCACTCAATTACCATATGCAAACACCGCTAAATATCTTGGTATGACTCTCGACGCCAAGCTTCGGTGGAAAGAACATATTAAGAAGAAACGCGACGAACTTAATATCAAGTTCAGAAAAATGTATTGGGTGCTTGGTCGTAATTCTGAGCTTTCAACATACAAGCTTATTTTGTATAAGCAAGTCCTACGCCCAATTTGGAGTTATGGAATACAGCTGTGGGGCTGCGCCAGTAAGTCTAATATCCAAGTGATACAAAGATTCCAAAATAAAGTGCTTAAGTGTGTTGTTAACGCGCCTTGGTATGTCCGTAACTGTGATTGCGATCTTGAGATTGAGATGGTAGACGATACTATTAGTAAATTTGCTAGTTCTCACCAAAAGAGACTTCAAAACCACATTAATCCAGAAGTGTCCAGACTCTCAAATGTGCAAAATACTATTAAAAGACTCAAAAGAATAAAACCTTTTGAGCTTGTTAGACATTAGAACACTAAGTGACTCAAAGGAAAATCTTAGTTTAGTCAGCCCATAGTACATTAATTTAGAAACAAATTAATCGTTAGTTATATAACTAGTTTTAATAAAAATTGTAATAATAAAAAAAAAAATTCTTTACCTCATAACGTATCATAGTAAGGTGAGAAAAAATATGGATAAAGATACTCTCAGCAATAATATTTAAAAAACAATTGGAAAAATTCCATCAAGTCATTAGCCCACCTAACACAAATATTACGACTTTTACAAAAATACGAGCATGTCATAAATTGCACATTACAATTCTTTTTAATCATAACTACTTACCACATATTCTTGTCACGAAACCACCTGACATACGTCTGTAGGACCCCAGAATTATAAAAATTAGTGAAGAAAAGTTTCGTTATTAATTAAATGTCTGTTTAAGAACATATTTGACACTTCATTAGAAAAAAAGGATCATGAAAATAAACATTCTTTTTTTTGTGATTGCTAATACTTGTCAATATCTCTTCCACTTGCTTTCAAACTAACATATTTGGAAAATGAGATCCATAAACATTTTTGTACAGAATAGGAACATTTTATACATTTTTTAAAAATTTCTATAAACAATTAACGTGGAAAAAAATGAAGTTCTCTTCAGACGCAAAACTTTCTTCCAATACATGATCTATCCCAACATCAGACTCCATATCACTGTACTCGTCGTGCGGTATGGTTTCGTCGTCTGACATCTTGTTCCAACCACTGGTGGATATTGGAATCACTAAGAGTTATTTTAACTAAAACAATAAAAAATACACAAAAATAAAGAAAAATCACATCTGTCTATCAGACCTGCGATAGTAGTTTTTTACTCATCTGAGACAAACGCCCGCACGTACAATCTCGCCGATACTGAGGGGCGCGGGAGAAAGGTACAGAAATGAACAATTTCATACGTATGCCGTATGGTAGGTGGTCAAGAGTTAATTATCGTCCGAAGCGACATCGTATCACAGGCCGTTTCTAACAATTTTACGCCTATCATAATCAAACACTTTTAAATATAGAATACGACAATAATACTATCGAGTGAGGTCGATTGCTAACGTCGTTTCATTATTCAGATGAGAGACGCTATTAAAAAACGAGACATAAGTGGCAATTTTCTTAAATGTGTTTGTTCATAAAATCACTTTTTTTATTCCGCTTTTACTTACTATTTTTGGTCTACTGCTAAGAATATGTCTCCTCGTTAGCACGCTAGTCTTGTCTGACAAAGATTTAAGGAACACTCCTTTAATTATAATGAACTTTAATAGAACTTACCATTAAATTAGATCTCAATTTTTTTTATCGACAACCTCAAAAAATACAACTTATTCCTGTTACTAAATTTGGCCTTTTTTCATTTACGTTAGTGAATGAATACAATGTTAGCAACAAGAAAATCAATAAAGTACGAATATAACGAAATAAGCTTAAGGAACAAGACGTTTTTGTGTTCATTTTTGTACGAAATATCTGTCGCTTACCTTATTTCCTTATTTATTAAATTACCCTTATTTCAAACAATATTATCCATCTCAACATTCAAATCTGATAAAAAGAAAAAATATTAACCTATTTGAACTTTATATAGTAAAATAAAATTGAACTGAAATTAATTTATCAATACATAGATGAAATAATTGTTTTAATAAATTTCTTCAAATATTGAATATATTTGGCGTTAATTTTGTAGAAATTCATTATTCGCAATTAAATGAAACTACGTGATGTAGTATTATTTCTACTATCTTTAATTTCTTTACCACGACCTAGGTTTCGTTGTATTACAACATCTTCAGGTGGAATATTAGCAAAGATTAACTCTTAGGAACAACCAACAGCATTTATATGTTTCAAACACAATAGCGGAAGACTACTTTGTGCGGATTTTTCCATTGTTTATGTTAGTGAGTTTATTGCAGGGGCGCAGACTAGGTTTTATTATATTACAGAGAGTTATACAATATACCAGTATTCTAGTTGGGGTAATAAATTCAATTGTTGTTATTATGTGAAATTATACAATGCAAACTTTAGGGTGTATGTAATAAAATTAAATGGAAGTTATTGTCGGTAATATATTGCAAAGGCAAGGGTATTTGAAAGTAAGGCCAAGGTAATATACTAATTCTACATATCTTATTATCGGTAATATATTTATACAAAAGCAAGGGTATTTGAAAGTAAGGACAAGGTAATACACTAATTCTACATATCTCCGGTTTTGTGTATTCATATATTTATTTATTTATTTCTTTTAATTTTTTTTCTTTTGTTTTTATTATATATACGTATATTTATATGTGTATTAATGCTGAAACAATTTCCAGGGTACTGTAGTGTCAATGTTTTATATTTATATTATATCTAGAAGATATTAAGAATGGGTGATGATATTATATTTAGTTGTTCATTTAATATATTGACCTTGATATCTTTTTTATGTCTGTTTATTTCTAATGTTTCTAGGATATTAAGTTTATTGCCTTTTGTATTTATTTGTAATATATATGGGGCATTATCAGTATGGGGGTGATGGTTATTTTCAATGAGATGTTTAGCAAAGTGAGATGTGTCTGGTTTATTATTACGCCAGCTGGCGATGTGTTCTTTATATCTTGTATTAAAATCTCTTCCTGTTTGACCTATGTATACACTATTACAATCGTTACATTTAAGTTTATAGATACCACTCTTTTTAAGTTTATCTATTTTTTCTTTATTATTAATAAGGGTTTTACCCAAGTTATTTAAGGTACTATACGTACATGTTATATTATTTATATTTTTATTATTAGTTAAGAGTTTTCCTAATTTGAGTGATACATTACCTATGTATGGGATAGATTTATAGTAAATATTATTCTTATTTGGTGCGACCGGGTATATTTCTTGTATTAGTATTTTTCTTAATTTATTATGGTACAGTTTTGTGACAATTGATGGGTCATAATTATTATTTGTTGCGATTAGTTTCATAGTTTTTATTTCTTTACGTAGGTTAGGTTTTTCAAGAGGGATGGTTAAAGCTCTGTGAATCATGGAATGAAATGCTGCTAACTTATGGGACCAAGGGTGTTGAGATTGACCATTAATTATGGAGTCTGTAAATGTGTCTTTTCTAAATATACTAAATTTATGTTCATTATTTTTGCGTTCTATTGTTATATCTAAAAAATTAAGTTTATTATCAGACTCTACTTCTAAAGTGAATTTGATATTATTGTGTAGGGAGTTAGCAAAGTTAACAAACTGGTCTAACTGTCGCTGTGTACCTTTCCAGCAGATAAGGATGTCGTCAACGTATCTATAATAAACGTCAACGTATCTATAATGCACCTAAACATACCATTAAAAACTCTGTTGATCTCTGTAATAAAATTAAAAATATACATCTAACACCCAATTGTAAACTAGTATCACTCGACGTAGTAATCTTATTTTCTAATATACCACCAAAAGATTGCCTAAATATCATTTCAGATATCCTAGAAAGGAAAAAATTAAATCCCATTGAAGCATCGGAAATTAGAGATCTCTTTAAACTATGCACAGACCAAAATTATTTTCTATTCGATAACAATTTTTTTCAACAAGTTAATGGCCTTGCAATGGGTTCCCCCCTCAGTCCCCTTTTAGCCGAGTTATTTATGAATCATCTAGAAACCAGCCTCTTAAACAGTAAATTAGCGACCAATATATTATACTATTATAGATACGTTGACGACATCCTTATCTGCTGGAAAGGTACACAGCGACAGTTAGACCAGTTTGTTAACTTTGCTAACTCCCTACACAATAATATCAAATTCACTTTAGAAGTAGAGTCTGATAATAAACTTAATTTTTTAGATATAACAATAGAACGCAAAAATAATGAACATAAATTTAGTATATTTAGAAAAGACACATTTACAGACTCCATAATTAATAGTCAATCTCAACACCCTTGGTCCCATAAGTTAGCAGCATTTCATTCCATGATTCACAGAGCTTTAACCATCCCTCTTGAAAAACCTAACCTACGTAAAGAAATAAAAACTATGAAACTAATCGCAACAAATAATAATTATGACCCATCAATTGTCACAAAACTGTACCATAATAAATTAAGAAAAATACTAATACAAGAAATATACCCGGTCGCACCAAATAAGAATAATATTTACTATAAATCTATCCCATACATAGGTAATGTATCACTCAAATTAGGAAAACTCTTAACTAATAATAAAAATATAAATAATATAACATGTACGTATAGTACCTTAAATAACTTGGGTAAAACCCTTATTAATAATAAAGAAAAAATAGATAAACTTAAAAAGAGTGGTATCTATAAACTTAAATGTAACGATTGTAATAGTGTATACATAGGTCAAACAGGAAGAGATTTTAATACAAGATATAAAGAACACATCGCCAGCTGGCGTAATAATAAACCAGACACATCTCACTTTGCTAAACATCTCATTGAAAATAACCATCACCCCCATACTGATAATGCCCCATATATATTACAAATAAATACAAAAGGCAATAAACTTAATATCCTAGAAACATTAGAAATAAACAGACATAAAAAAGATATCAAGGTCAATATATTAAATGAACAACTAAATATAATATCATCACCCATTCTTAATATCTTCTAGATATAATATAAATATAAAACATTGACACTACAGTACCCTGGAAATTGTTTCAGCATTAATACACATATAAATATACGTATATATAATAAAAACAAAAGAAAAAAAATTAAAAGAAATAAATAAATAAATATATGAATACACAAAACCGGAGATATGTAGAATTAGTGTATTACCTTGTCCTTACTTTCAAATACCCTTGCTTTTGTATAAATATATTACCGATAATAAGATATGTAGAATTAGTATATTACCTTGGCCTTACTTTCAAATACCCTTGCCTTTGCAATATATTACCGACAATAACTTCCATTTAATTTTATTACATACACCCTAAAGTTTGCATTGTATAATTTCACATAATAACAACAATTGAATTTATTACCCCAACTAGAATACTGGTATATTGTATAACTCTCTGTAATATAATAAAACCTAGTCTGCGCCCCTGCAATAAACTCACTAACATAAACAATGGAAAAATCCGCACAAAGTAGTCTTCCGCTATTGTGTTTGAAACATATAAATGCTGTTGGTTGTTCCTAAGAGTTAATCTTTGCTAATATCCCACCTGAAGATGTTGTAATACAACGAAACCTAGGTCGTGGTAAAGAAATTAAAGATAGTAGAAATAATACTACATCACGTAGTTTCATTTAATTGCGAAATTTCTTCAAAATTAACGAAAAATATATTTAACATTTATTTTATTTTGCACAATAAGCTACTTCAAATTCTATGCAGATAAAGTTTCAGGACAAGCTAATAAATCATAAAACATAAAAACTAAATGAATAATTTCTACATTGATACTTGTTAAAATAATTAAAATGTTGGCATTCCAATTACGAACCTAGAAAAATACAGTATCATTATTTTTCGTCACTACGTCCGCGTTCTAGGAATGGGTAATTTGCGCGCCTGAATATTTATATATATATATAAATATAATAAAATAAATGATTTAGCAGAATATTGAAAATGAATACGAAAATTAAAATGAATGTGAAATTTAAATAAATAATCTCGATCAAATGATCGAGTTCATTTTACTACCCACGAAAGTGTTTATCAGGTTACAAACAAAATTTTTAAATTTGCTGGGTCACATTGAAGGATAGTCACATTGAAGCACCACATATTGAAAAAAATGTTGCACTAGAATTTGTAATATGGTTACGGATATGTGATTGGGAATTGGATGAAATAATTATTTATATAAAAATGAAGTATGTTATTCAAATACAATTGTAAGAACAAATTAAAGTCACTTTGAAAGACCTGTCGATTCTTATCACCATCATAACCATAACAATTATGCAAAACACAACTGAAAAGCAATCGCCTCTTATGCTCGCTCAATGGAACAAATAGTTAAAAAGCCAGCGACAGTTACAAACTTCAAATCTAAAATATTTTCCTTAATGTGTATTTCGATACCTATTAATTTTTTTTTGTTTTACTTCCTTTCTTTTCCATAAAAAATTAAATTATTATTTAACGTACTGAAACAAAATCAGATTTCAAATACAATTTGAAATTCATCAGCGTAATTTGATATATTTGACAACATAAGTGTGTAGTAAATTTAATAGAGGGTTATTAAATTTGAGGTTCACTCTCAGAGCTAACTCAGCATTTAACTGTTTAAATTGATTAATTAGACAAGATTTCATAATTGATGGCCTAATGCTGTGTTAATGATCCAATTAGTATGTGAATATATCTGCCTACTTAGAAATTAACTCTATCAAGGCTTAGGCGTGAAACGTTTGCTGCTGTTATGATGAGAGTAGGGGTTCAAATTGAGTTCTAGCTGTGGCAGAGACATATTCTCTGCACTCTATGATTTTTATTCCCCCTATAAATAATGGAAAATTTATATCAACAAGAAAGGATTCGAGAATTCATCGTTTATTAATATATTACCGTCGTAAGGCAAGGGATAATTAAATAAACGATTAATTATTACTGGCGTAGGGCATATAATATGTTTGATAAATATTATTTACCTATAATGAAAATAGACATTTAATTTTAAGCGATTTTTTCTATTTAATATTTATAGGGCTATCATTTTAAAACGTGAGGACATTGAACAGCAAGTATTATTGAATTATTGAACAACTATTGGAGTAATATTTTATCGATGGAAAAATATTTAATGTATTAAATTTATACAATTGTAATGCGCATATAAACTGCTGAAATTGCATATTTAATTCTGTAACTTTCCATAGAAATTTGCAATAAATATTTTTAAGATTCTCAGTGAAAAAGTGAAGAAAAAATCCGATAAAATTTGCTTTCGTAACAAATAGAATTAAACAATTTTCATTTATAAATTTTGGAATTTTAACTTTTTTTTTTGGAGGCTGACTTAAGATTATAAAATGGAAAATATTTTCATGCTGTGAAATATAATTTATTGCAAAACAAATATATGGATATTAAGACACTTAAATATATAAGTCCTTTTGTTTCCATGTGTTCCAATATGCCAATATGTAGCCGTACATGGACAAAATTTAAAAATAATCGGTAATATTTATAATAAATTTGGTTCATAACATATTATAATAAATTTAGTTCATACAACTAATAATTCCTTTATACCATTTGATTAATTGTACAAGGAATCTATTGGTATGAAATTAATCGTACCGGTATTAAGTGTGGATTTTGTTAATACGTGTAATGGTTTCTAAGAATTAAATCTTAAAATTTTATTTTAACGGACGTCACAATAATTTTTATACTGTTAAAAAGGGAGTAAATATAAATCAGTGTACGTCTCTGTACGCATCTCAAATTACGATCTTATTCCCACGCATACAATAACGCATATTGCATGTACATACACATTGTCGGGACAAATATAGTTTTTAGGATGATTATCAATAAAAGAATAACTAAAAATGATAAAATTGCATAGAAACATAAATATTAAAAGAAATGAAAAGTTCTTATACCAAAAAACTAGGGGTTTCAGGATGAGCAATCAGGGCAAAAATATTAAGTTTTACGTAACCCGGGTTTGCGTCGTATGTGTAATTAAAATTAGATATCTAAAACAGAATTGATCTTCATCAGTTATTATCTGTGTCTGGAAAAAAGAATAGAACTTTGACGAGAATCTTGGTCGCTTTTAACTTAGTTTGCTTTTTATGGAAGTAAAACAAGTAAGTAAATAACAAGACCAGCACCGCATTTTGGCTTTTCAGACCTGTTTATGATAAGATGCAGAAGTTTTTTCATAGCGCCTTCCGGACATATTGAATGGTTTAAGTTTGGAAGTTGACACGGTGGATTTCATTTTTAACTAGTTAATTAATTTAGATTTTCCCGTTAATATTTTGAATTCAGTACTATAAGTTTTATATACTTTTGTATCGGCATACTTGTATGATAGTATTAGTTATCTATAAATATGTATACGTAACTTGGCTTATATTTACATATTTTTTTCTTCCTGAAGTTTACAACACGGTTTGAAATATAAATTTATTTCAAATAAAGGAGGTTTTTCCATGTAATTATTAATTAACTTAACTTGTGGAAACAATATCTCAGAGACCTATAGCTCTATAACGAAGGAAGTAAGTTTTAATTATGAGTAAATTAAATTTAAGCTTTTAGTTTGAGATCAAAAAATTACACTTAATCATAAAAAAAACCAAGCGTTGTCATTTAGACACGGAATTTTGAACAGTGAACGTTGACATGTAGGACAGTAAATTTTAATAAGTAATATTTCTATAGAATCGTTATAATATCCAGTGTAATATAGATAATACGAAGCCACAACAGAATCAAAATTGCGCCGTATGTATATATATATATATATACTACACGGTAATTATCCTAAAAATTTGTAACCCAACATTTCTAAAAATTATAAGAAATACGATCTGCCTTACAAATGAAATTACTATAGATGTAATAAATGAAATTTAAAATCAGTTTATGAAACCTTAACCTGGCCAATATTTTTTTTCATAATTTTTACGTATTTCTGTGTATTTTAAAATTTTTTTATCACGTATTTCTTATCTTTCTGGTATTATTTTTTAAACTATACCAACGTCTATAGTTCTGGAATAAATATTTTGACTAGTTTTAAATTGACATTCTTTTTGTACGACCGACGCTTTCGTACATTTTTTTATTTCATTTTATAATTCTTTCTAAATTTTTTAAATTGTTACTAATGATATAGAAACAATGAGTCGAAACAGATGTCAGAAAATTATGATACCAGAAGGCCTCAGTTTTTTGAAAAAAATGTAGATATTTTTTAATTATTCACATAAATTATTTTAAATTTTGAAACCTTTGAGAAATCTTATCTGTATAGAATCGATGCAAAATTCAAACATCGAATGAAGCATATATTCAAACGCCATCCATACTCCGATCCCACATATTTTCTCTAATATTCAATTTTTAATAGAATTTTCAACTTTTTTATTTCCAGGAACATATTTCAATATTTGATATTAATGTAGCTGTTTATCTTTTAACACCATTTCATGTCAAGAAGTAAACAATTTATAACAGTAAAGGTCTTGGTGAAATCTATTGTTAATACAATTTCAGGTTGTTTAGTTTTAATTTTGCATTAAACAAATATTTTTAGATTTCTTTACTGCACATTATGCTCTATAATTTATTGAGATTATCTAAGACACGGCTCAATGACTTGATTATTACTTACTGGTGGATCCTCGGTAGCGTGAGCCGAGGATCCACCAGTAAATAATTTACCGAGAAAGAGTGGAGCGGTGCTGCTGGCCGGATGCGCCCTATTTCATCTGATTGTTCCTGGACATCGATGTGACTAAAGTATATCTTTTTGTCTGTGTCTCACTGTTCGTTTTATACAAATGTGTGCCTTTTATTTTCCTTCTAGCGTTTGTGATTCTCAACGTGACAGTTTTTAAATTAAAAGAAAATGATGACATTTCTCTAATTGTAATTTTTAGTTGCCCCTCAACCAATCGTGTATACTATATCATATAACTTTATCAGTTATTGCATGTCTGCAATAACTGATATAGTATTATTAATTAACAGCTTTTACTACAATTGGAAGTATCAGTTATTGCATGTCTGCAATAACTAATACTGCCAATTGTAATAAAAGCTGTTAACTGTAGCACAAGGGAATTAAGTTTGATGTCTTGCTCATTTTATGATGCAGGAGATTGCGTTAGCGTAATATCAGTACCAGAGAGGATGGTACGTCCAGATACATGTCACCCTCTGTTCTAGACGGGTATAAATCTACCAAGTCGTGAAATGTTACCAGAATATCAAGCAATTGATGGTATCTGGTAGGATATTCCTACAAATAATATTTTAAAATTATTGACAAAATTAAATGTATTCTCTTGGGATAAAGTTGTCGACCCTAAAACGAAGGTGTAATTTTTTTATATATCGCAATAAATAACGTTTTAGCTAATTGTGTTCCAAACAGAAACGGATGAGTGTAAACCATCGGTATCATTATCCGATTTGGCCTCATGCTAATCTTCTCTATGACATTCAGAACAAATTCTTCTATTGTAAGCGGTATAATATTACGACCTAAGTTACGATTGTGAAGTATTTAGGTTTTGACACAAACAAGTGGAATGCCATGTGGGAGCCTTGTATAACTCGTAGATTCGGAGTCTCGTAGCTAACATTGATAACCCTAATATATTATACAATTGGGTTGGATCAAATCGCTATTTGAGAAAGACGATGCTGTACAAGGTTGATGTAGTATAAGCGCTAAGATTGGACACTGTAATTAAGATACCTACAACCTGTAATTTTGATATATATATATATATATATATATATATATATATATATATATATATATATATATATATGTATATATTAAATTAAATATTTGAAATAAATGTTCCATTATTTTATAACACCTAAGAAGTATGTTATCTCTTTTAACCATTTTGTAATAACTTTTGTTACATTTAGTTCCTTTAAAAAATACCTCAAAATTTTGATTTAATTTTCAAATGGAAATGTTATTTTCTGACTTGACAACGAATTTCCAAAATAGATTAAATTATGCTTGTATTTATTCACTTTCAAAGACCTAAAGGATGAATAGTAATATTTGCTTGATTAGAAAATTTAAAAAATAGTCTGAAAAATAAACAACGAGAAATTATAGCAAACAAGTTATTAAAATCGCAACTAAAGATTGCTTTGAAGTTTAAATCGGGACACATCGCAATCTAAATAGATAAGTATTTGTAAATAAATTTTCATAACAGTTTCGGGTTTTATTCATATTAGAATAAAAACTTAAAACATCCTACACCAGGACCCATGAGTGTTGTGCATAGTTATTTGAAAATAACTATGCACAACACTCGTGAGTCAGTTAATCTAACCGTCGGATCGTATGTTAAAATTTTATGTTTGATTCGAAAACATTTGAACGTAGTAAGCGCTAAGACTGGCAACTGTAATTATGATACATACAACCTGTAATTATGATAACAACTGTAATTATGATACATATTGGAAACTCGTACTTGGATGAAACCGCTGCGAACGCCCTTGTTAAGTAATTTACAAACATTTTTTTCAATAATGAGTCAATGCAAAGGGGGCCCCGGTCGATGATAATGATGAAGCATCTCTGTTTCGTATTAGTAGTGTGAATTGGGCTGAAGTTGGGCTCACATTTGGACCGTTATAGTCAAAACATGTCCCTGGTCCTGATGGCTTATTTCCACAATTAATTAAAGCCTAACTATACATTGATAAAACCATTTACACTTATTATAAGTGTTGCTCTATATTTTCAAATTTACCCATTAATTTGAAAAATGACGATATTTTATTCGTAAATTTTTTTAAGGCAGGAATTTCTTTAGCCTTAATAAAATTCTTCGCCAATTTTATTCGGGTTCATAAACAAAACATTCGATTTAGAAATTTCAAATCTAGACTTTGTGTTATTCAATCTGGAACCAGTCAAATTTGTAATTTAATTCCATTTCTCTTCCTCATTATGATAGGAATTATTCTCAGTTGTCAGCACTACTCGTTACCTACTAGATGATTTAAAATATTTCATAGCGAATCTGACAGCTGTTCCAACGTTATATCGACTTTAAGTTTTAACGGAGTCTATGCAATGTCAGTAAGCCTACAAATTAAGTACTTTTATCATACAGCGTTCGCATATTATCGAGATATCGAATGTATCGTTATTTTGCTTAATTTTCAATTCGTAGCAATTTTTGAACAATGCAGTGGTCTGGTCTCCTCAATTTATGCGACATGCAGAACATAAAAAATAATTTCCATAGATTTTTTTATTAAAAAATGTGTTGGTATATTATCCTTATTTATTCTAATCAGATTTTATAATGGGCAAGATCGGATGTAATTATCATCAGCTCCGACGGGAATTGCTTTTGATCATATATTTTTAAATTATTAAATTACTACGTTGATAATTTCTCAATGTTGAGTTTAGTAGCGCTCAATCCTTATGGCTACTACACGAGAGGACAATGTAATAGTATATTTCACCTACCTTCAGCGCGCAAGAATATTCTAAAACATTCATCTGCGTTTTATGTACACATATTTTTCAACAAAATATTGGGAGATGCATTCAGTCTGGATTTTTTTCTGCTCCCGTGACTGTTTCAGAACTGGGGCTGTGGAGTTGCTTGATAGTTCCCGACTAATCACTAGTTAATATTATTCGAATTGCAGTGTATTGCTATCGTATGCGTTAATGTTACCATTTTTTTTATTTCCTGTGTTACTATAAAAATTAGTGTTATGTTCATCCACGTATCAAGCGCTTTAAATACATTTATAAGTTAGGCATGGAGTTTTCAAGAAATACATAAAATAAAATAAACCTTATAACCGTTGCGTGGTCACTCATTTGCCAATATAGGTCAGTCATTTTTCTCAGAAACGGCTTGCTTTAGAATTGAAAATTTGGCATAGAAAAAATACCCTAACCTCAACATATCAATATGAAAATTTTAGATAAAATTAATTACTCCAAAGAATTTTTTTAAAATTCCCTATATGGTGCAGGATATTGTTTGGTTAAAGCCTCAAAAATATTGTAGGCAATTTAGATTATTTAGTTTGAAGGATATAATGAAAACCTTTCTTTATTTTCAAAACTATTGAAACAAAAAAAAAATGGTTTTAAAAGCCTACGGAAAAGTGGTAGGAAAACAATGAATTGTCTAGATGTCATAACTTGTATAATATTCACTATAATGAAAATGGCCCCTTATTCTTAATCATATAACGTAATATCAAATATTTCTTATACTAGTATATCGGTATTAGTGATGATTTATGATAAATAAAGCAATATTATTTCAAACGGTGTATATAATCTAGACTCCCCTTAATATATAATCTAGACTCTCACTTGGTCGATTTTTCAAATGCTTCTGTCTATGATATACGCCAAATATTTTAAAAATATATTAATAATTATCAATTAAAATGTAGTATAACACTACATAATTTATTCATTTCAGTAAATTTGTTAATTGTTTAACCAAACAGTTACACTTATTTACTTCACAAGACCCCCACGACCCTTAAATGTCTGCCACCAACTTTCAATAATAAACTAATATCTGATAATAGTATTACCAAACAAAGTTAACATTATGCTCCAAGCTCTGACTGCGTTAGAAGTTTACTGTCAAGAGCGTCATTGTCTCTGCGAACTTTGCTCTCGTTCCGACGATTTGCATTGCGTAGATATTTCGAAGAATATTAGCGGTCATAGTATTCATACAAAAGTAAAACACCTTTTTTTTTAAATCAGTTTCATTTCATTTCAATTATTTATTTACACTATTTCCTTAATTAAATTATAATTAGGGAGTAGGATTTTGCAAAAACAAAGTATTATAGAAAAGGGATAAAGAAATTTAAAAAATCAATGTTATCACACATTTGAAAAACGCTTTAATTTCTTTAAGAAAATGTATTCATGTAACAAAGACTCTGATTAACAAACAAAAATCAATATAGAATATAGATATTACCTCGAACGTAATTCATACTCATATAATGAAACATGTGGGTACGGAAGAATTACTTTCGTTGAGCACTGAAAGATGTAAAAATTAAAAATATTGAAACCCAGGTCCTCGGAAAGTATTTTTGTAAAAGTACATAGAATGTGTAATTAAGATACAATAAAACAAGTTTTTCATATAACGATACTTAGATGTATAAAGATGATATTTAGATGAAAAAAGAAGAACTCTTACCGAAAAGTAAAACAACGAAGAAAAAAACACGAAATATGTCACACCACAAACAACACTCATACACACACACTACACATACACCACACACACGCAAACATCACACACATTACACACATACACAGCATAAACACCACACACGCAACACACACACCACACACACCACATGCCGCACACGTGACATCATACGCACACCGCACACCGCACGCAAATCGCACACACACACAAACATGCACACCGCACACACACACGCACACCGCACAACATATGTACATCGCAAAACACACGTACACCGCACGCACGCACACATACACACACACACACACACACACGCACACACACACATAAACGTAAAAACCACACACACACCATAAACATGCACATACACAAATATCCACACCACATACCCACACCGCACACCCACACTACCCAGAAACACCACGCACAAACACCACACACACGCGCACGCGCTCACACACAACACACACCACACGCACACATACACACGCCACACACGCACACCGCACGCCACACACGCGCACCACACACGCCACACATGCACACACCACATACACACACCATACAAACACCACACACACGCGCACACCACACACGCGCTTGCACA